>NW_004624759.1:15857127-15904286 GCF_000247695.1 Heterocephalus glaber
TGAAAACTTTCACATTAAAATCAGGAACAAGACAAGGATGCCCACTATCACCACTCCTGTTTAATATAGTTCTGGAAACATTAGCCACAGCAATTAGAAAAGAGAAAGATGTAAAATTTGCTTTTACAATTCTTTTAGCATATCTTAGTTTAAGCCCTCATTTTCTTTACTAGAGGAATACTTGGTCTTCATAATTACTCTCCCTATTCAAGTTCTATTCTTTCCCATTCTAATGTACTCTTCTGTAGCCCACAAGCCTTCCTAAAAGTTAGTCTTAGCTTTTTCAGCAGGGTTGACCATTTTCTGCCTTTGGGATTCTGTAGTATGTTATACATTATCTTTATGCTACGATTTGTTCACATCTGCTTCTCTTAGTCATAGTTGACAAATATTCATTGACCTTTAATATATATTGTATACTGATCTTTTGCTGGTGACTCAGCTGTGAAAGAGAAAAGATTGAGTCCTTGACCTTGAGATTATATTTTAATGGAAAACAGCAGGCATGTGAACATGAAAATTTAGGTACTAATAATTGGTCTTGATATAAAATTGTTTAGGTAGAATTGATGGTTTGGAGGGCTGTTAAGAGAAAACTGCTCTAAGGGCATAATATTGAGTTGATACTAGACTAATGAGAAGGCAACATATGAAGATACATAGAGGAAAAGTCTTCCAAGCAGAAGGAACAACTACTACAAATACCCAGAGGTAGGAAGAAACCACTGTGGCTTATGCATAATAAATGAGAGGGAGAGTATACAAATCCAAGAGAGTGGTAAACAAGTTATAACTTGGAGATGATGGTACACTGCCGAGGGAATTTATATGATCTGATTAATTTAGAAAGATCACTCTGTGAAGAATATAGCTCTTAGAGTAGGCTCTGCATGGCACATATCACTAAATCCACGTTGATTGAATGAATTAATTCATAAGGTCATATGATAGGGAAGATTATTTGAAATTTGTGTGTGTGTGTGTGTTTGGTTTTTTGAGACATGGTCTTTGTATGTACTTCAGACTGGCCTTGAACTCACTAAGTAGCCCACACTGACTTCAGAGTCTTCAATGATCCTTCTGCCTTACCCTCCCAAGTGCTGGCATTACAAGGATGTGCCACCATGCCTGGCAAAATTCAAGTAGTGTCTTTCAAAACGAGAAAGCAAAATAAACATTGTAGAAATGATGGTTGTATTAATGTCCCTTATAAGCTATGTATGTATAACTCTTATGACCATAACTATTGTCAATTTTAATGAAAGTTCTTTTTCATTGGGAGTGGGAATGTCATATTCATTCATTCATTCAGTTAATTAATGACTATATACCATAGACAGAGTATTTTACCAGGTCCTTTGAAGTGTCAAGGTTGAAGTTACAAGATCAGACCTTGCTCTTAAACTTCAGTTAGTTTCATGTCATTAGACAAATGTGTTGTGAATGAATACTTAAGCTAGACTGACAAGCCAAGAGGCCCTGAAAGAAGTTGACATAGGCAATCTCTATAAAAACATGGCTCTTGGGCCAGGGATTTAGCTCAGTGGTGCCACAGCCTGCCTCTCAAGCGCAAGGTCCTGAGTTCAATCCTTGGCAACCCCCCCCCCAAAAAAAACAAAACCATGGCTCTGTTTATTTGAACCATTTTGCTGCTGCTGCTCTGCGTTAGATTGTTGAAACTATTCTTGGTGACATAGGGAAAATAGAAGAATAAGTAATGTTTAAAAAAATGTTTATTTTGGATAAAAACCTAGAATAAAAAAATTTGCCTTCCTTTAATGATAATATTTTTATTTAATTGTAATAATCTGCCATCTACCTATCCATCATGAAGGTATTCATTCTGTACTTTTTTCTTGGATCTTAAGCAGAAGGGCTTATAGGTGAATTGGGGGAAATTCTTTCATTTCTTTTTTTTAAATTTTATTGGTTCATCTTAGGTATACAATATAATGACATTCATCATTGGGAATTTGTACCTATACATAATATATCTTGGTTCTTGTTTTTTCCCCATACTCCTGCCTCCCTTCAACTCCTCCACCCCTCCTTAGCTACAAAGACTTTGTTTCCATTTTTTTCTTTTCTCATATTAATTCCATTCCCTTCTTTCCTCTCACCTACCCCTTCCCCTTTGGACCTTTTCTTCCTGTTTCACATTATCTATTACGGCTTTTGATCCTTATTTACACTTTCAGTTTCTCACACCAGAGAAACTATTCGGTATTTACACTTCTCTCTTATTTAGGAAATTCTTTCATTTCACAATTATTATTTATGTACCTTTTGTGCCTCTCCGTTTTGCACCTCTGGTGCTGGGAGTAGAACCTCACACAATCTAGGCAAGCATTTCAGACATAATAGTAAAAAAAATGATTATATATACCTATTCTACTTCAACTGCTGTAAACATGAGGCAATCTTATTTATATACCCCCCATGATAATTTTAAAGCAAATCCCAGGTATTTATTATTTTCATTGCAGATATATCAATATTTATCTGTAGGGCATAAGGACTTTTTTGGGGGAGGTACCGGGGATCCAACTCAAGACCTGGTGCTTGTGAGGCAGGCGTGGTGCCACTGAGCTAAATCCTGGGACCAGGACTTATAAATACATAAACACCTTGCCATTAGTGCAACTAAATAAATTAACAGTAAATTCTTTTTATGTCAGCGAATCATTTTCAGATTTTCCCAATTGTCTGACAGAGATCTTGAGTTAAGATTTGTATAACAGCATACTTCTAGTTTTTTTTTTTTAATATATTAAAAGTAAGCTGTCAAATTGCTTGCTTCTCTCTCTGGTTAATCTGTCTAACAATTTCTATTTTGCTAGTTGAACTTTTTCTTTTCTTTTTTTGGTTTTTTTTTTGGTACCAGGGATCGAACTCAGGACCTTGTGCTTCCAAGGCAGGCGGTGGAATCACTGAGCTAAATCCCTGGCCCTTTTTTTGGTTTTTGAGACAGGGTCTCACCATGTAGTTCAGGCTGTCCTTGAGCTCACTGTGTAGGCTGTATGGACCTCAGACCTCAGACTCGTGGGGATCCTCCTGTCTCTCAAGTGCTGGGATTACAGGTGGGCACCACCACGCCCAACCATTAAACATTTTAAATGTGTTTAGATAGTTATTGTTCTGCTTTGAGATTTATTTCAAGTCTGAATAATTCCAGAAAATTCTCAATGCTTGTCTTTTTTGAGTACTGCAGCCTTCCCATTTTCTCTTGGTGTCTCCCATAGGAATTCCTATTAAATATATGTTAAACCTTCTCTTTAATTTTTTAGCTTTTAAAACTCATTTGTTTCTTTACCATTTTTCTGGGATAGGGGGCCAAGTTCTATAGATTATCTTCAGATATTTCTTTCAGTTTATTCTTTCTTTAGCTCTGTTTGTTCTGTTGATGCTTCCTATTAAGTTACTTTAATTATGACGCTATTATTTAGAGAAATTCTCCTTGGATCTTTCTGAGATTTTTTTTAGTGCTTCCTTGAATCTTGAATTTTCTTTCCTATAGCTTTCAGATCTTGTTGCTGCATTTGTAAATAGTGTTTTACTGGTTCATTGGCCTAAATTGTTTGCCCAACTACATAAACTGATTTTGTATTAAGGTAAGACCATCACTGACCAGGGTTCATGAAAAAAGCTTACGGTTCATGATGCCTTTCATGCATAAGATTTGAGATTAGACTGAATTTTTATTCTGTTAATTTTAGGTTTGCTGTGTCTTCTTTGGTGTATATTAATGGTTATATTTACATATAAAAATAGGGGGATGGGGATTTAGCTCAGTGGTTTCGCCGCCTGCCTCGCAAGCGCAAGGACCCAAGTTCGATCCATGGTACCAAAAAAAAACCAAACCATACATACAAAAAATAGGATACAAAATATGTAATATTTTCAGAGCACTGATTCAGTACAGCAGTACCTTGGTTCACGAATGCTTTTGTTTGCAAGTGATTTGGTTTGCAAACAGAAGCATTTGGCAAAATTTTGTTTTTGTTTGTAAACTGCATCATATGACAAACACGACTGCAGCCATCTTTCCCATACCAGCACTAATATGACTATCTTTTCCAAAATTCGTAGAACAAATTAAGTTTGTGAACAGAGGTTCCACTGTATCTGTGCTGCTGAAGCAAACACTACAAAGCACTGATTTAGAACTCAGTTAAAGTGTATTAAAATGGTATATTATTGTGTTAAGTCTGTATAAGATGTGATTAATATACATATACTAAGATGTCTCAGTGATAGTTGGTGACGAGCTGTCTTTAAATGCCATCGAGTCTAAAATTTCTATTAGGAATTTTGTTCAAAGATGGACATTTTGGGAATTTTGTTTTGTTTTTCAGAATTAATTTGATTATAAATTATGTTAAATTTCAGGTAGACACCCCAAAACTTACAGACTGAGATGTGTTACTTTAAATGACAATAAAGTTTTATTGAAGTTGAGACAGTTGTTCACGTAAAGATTAAAATCAAATGTCAGAGTTGATGGAGACAGTGAAAAGAGAAGCTTGGGAGCCAAGGATAAAACTTTAATGTTGAAGGATATGGGTGGGATGGGAGGAGGTTATACAAACTCTGCTGAAGCACAGTGAGAACTAGGTTCAAAAAGGACCAAGACTTAGTAGGTGTGGAAGCTATAGGAGAAAAAGTGGATTTGGTTAGCACTGGCCAGTACTGTAAGGGAAGAGTCAAGGAGTTTGAAAAGTTAGGAAAGAAAGGAAAATAATAACAGTAAAAATGTTTGAATTGTACAAATGAGAAACTTGAGGGTACCTTCAATAGACTGATACTTAGACATCAGGTTGATGGAATTAAAGAGATAGTGAGGTAAAAATAAATTCAATTGCGTTTCAGAGATATTTGGTAAAATAAAAAGTAGTACTGCAATGTTTCAAAACTAGGAAACTGGACAGAAGAGTAAGATCCATAAGAAGAGTGAGTAACAAAAAATACTGAAATGATACAACAAAACATGGAATCAGAATTTCAAATGGAATGACTGTAAGATAGCATAGTAATAACATAGTTATTAGGTTTGTAATCCATACTCAAATCAAGTATACTGTAGCCAAGGTGTATTTGTACCTTTACCTCCCTTATTAGTTTTTCAAAGGGAAGCGTTTAACTACATTTATAGACATTACTTTTCAGACAAGTGATCTAAACCACTTCTGTTTCATAGAGAAAAACAGACATGGAAGAAGGTGTACATACAAAATATACAGCTAACTTAATTTTAATAGACTGGGTATGTATCCTTGTCTCAGCCTTTAGGCACAGGTCTTTTCATTTCATCACAGAATTCATTTAAATACTGAATTGTTTTAAAGACAAACAATTTTTCTCTTATAAAAAGGGTTCCTAATTAGGGAGCTTAATGATTTTACAAGTATCTTTATAAAATAAAATAATTGATATGGAAATTGTAGCAGAACACGTAGTAATTGTAATCTCTAAGTAAAAATTGCTTTTAGTCATTTTTACCACTTCAGAAAAGGTTGTTCTAATTGAAATTTGTACTTTTCATATTTTATAATGGCAGAAAAATAACATTAAAACAAGTGTGTTCCAAAGATTTCTTTGAAAGGATCAAATTCAGGACTTTGCGCTTGATAGGCAGGGGGCAGAACCACTGAGCTTTACCCAGCCCTTGAACAACAGATTTGTCTGTAACCTAGAGTATGGCTTTTATGAATACTTTGCATATACTTCTATTTAAAGCAAAAATGTTTTGTGAATTTGGTTCAATTCTCTACTATAAATTTTCTTTTAATAGGTATTAGGAACCCAAGTACTATATTCTATTCTAGTTTTATTATGAAAGAAGTGAACTATAAGAAAGTACTGATGCAATTTTTTCCACATAGCAGCTCTTACCTATTTTTTCCTTCCCATTTTCTCCTTCTCTG
Source organism: Heterocephalus glaber (assembly GCF_000247695.1). The sequence goes on from NW_004624759.1 coordinate 15,863,052, forward strand.
TGCCAAAAAATCTTTATAAGTTTATTAGTAACTTACCATGTAAAAATAGACAAGGATGAAATAATTAGGGAATTAAGCAAAGTATGTGATTGGATTCAGTTCTTTCTTCAACTTGTATTACCCAGAACATATCTTTCTAGTATTTCATGAATGTGAATATACTGCTTAAGAAAGTGATTCAGCCAGTGGTCAGGAATGTGATTTTTCTGAAGGTAAATAGCCTTAACCACTTACCAGGCCAATTATTTAAATTCTATCTACTTTTTTCTTTCTTTTTGTGTTGCTAGGCAGTGCTGTTTAAAAGTTTTTATATTAGACAGATATGAGTAGACAAGCTGTATTATGTTGTTAGTTATGTTAAATAAATTTGTTCTTAGGATGTGAGATTCCTTTTCAAAGCAGTACAAAAATGTTTGGTTATGGTTGGAGGAATTAGATTATTTTGTATCTTTTTGGCTCTCAAAATTTAGGACATAACTTTTGTGGCAGCATGATCTGTTTTTATATCTGCTCTTTATGTATATCTGTACTATAACTATCATTATTATAACTAATCACAAGGCAGTATTTCCCTTTTATAAATTCTAATATTTTAGTATTCACAGTTTTAACCTCCAGACTGTTATAAATGCCAGATTATGAAAAGTTTAAGTAACATATTCCTGCTTATTATAAAAGAATATTATTCTATAATATCTGACAATATATAAAAATGTTTTTTTAACTGTGTATCAGGTTATACCTAGAGAGAGGTAAATTTATCATGTTTTGATCAGTGAATCTTTACACATTGACAAACTTGTGAAGAAAGCAGCCAGACCAAGAAACAGAACTTAGTATATTTTAAAATTTTTATGTATTTACTTACAAATAGAATATTTATGTAGTTACTAAATATTTTTTGAGTCACTGGTGTGTGCCAACCATTGTTTTTGAGGTATTAGCATTTTTTTTGGCGGCGGGGTGGGGGGGACGTTGTTTGTTTTGTTTTTGAGGCAAGGTCCTATTCTGTTGCCCAGGCTGGTCTCAAACTCGCGCTCAAGTGATCCTTCTTCCTCAGCTTCCTGAGTAGCTGGGAGTATAGGCATCTCCCACTGTTCAGATTTTAGGGTGAACTAAAACAAACTTGTAAGAAGTAATTGCCGCATAATCATGTAAGTAAATGTAACTGTCCTATGAAAGACAATATAGAGGGAGTCTGTAGTATATTGTATATTGAGGAATAAAGGACAGGCTTGAGAAACATACTGCACAGGCTCAAATCTCATTGCCATCTTCTTGGATTTCTGTGACTTTAGGTAGAAAACTAATGTTTCTAAATCTCATTTGGTAACAACAGAACAATAACAATATTTTCTACCTAATTGGGGTGGAATTTTAAAAGAATATTATGTAAATACATTAGTACAGTGATTTGGGCTTTGTGTTAGTAATTACGATTTTTGTGGCAGTGTGTGTTGTTTCATTTATGTATTTGAAGATGATACCAAAGAGTATTTCATAGTACAGGTTTTTATTTCTTCTAGAGTTCAGATCAGACAATCCAGAGAGCTATCATAGTTTCATAACATTTTGGTAGAATTTTCAGCATGTTTCAAATTTCAGTGTCTATAAGAACTGCTGTTGTACTTTCTATAAGTTCAAATTACAGTGAATCACTTTCCAGGCATACTTGATTCTAAAATTGGTATTTTTAAAATAATAACTTAACATTTTCTTTGAGGGCATAAGTTTGAAAACTGATTGTGTAAGTCTGCTTTCAATACATAACCAAATAACCAATTATTTTGTTCATCATTTTACATCTAATATTGTGAAGTTTTGACATTTGTTTTTGGTGTATATCTCACTACTAAAATAGAAAATTTCCTCAAAAACTATATGTATTGCTCTGTGATTTTCTATCCACAAATATTTGTTTATTCAATCAAATCTGGGGTGCATTCATTTCCTACCACATCCAATTCATTACTGATGGAGATTTTTAAAAGGTGTAAACTTGTTTTTCTCTTCTTGTATGACTTCTCCAAAGTTGTCTTTATAAAACACAGAACTGTTCATACCATTCACTTGCATAAATGTGTTGCTTAATAATTAACTGTTCCCAAAAGATATCTAAATTTCTTTTCATGTTTTAGTCCTTAGAATGCAGCTTTGTTTTGTTTTCACATTTTATATGCCTGTAAGACTTGCTTGTTTTTTTCCCCAGTACTGGGGATCAAACTCAGGACCTTGTGCTTCTGAGGCAGGTGAGGTGCCCCTGAGCTACATCCCCCTTAAGCTCCAGTGTTAAATATCTTCTAAATGATGGTTGTTTCCCTCAGTTTTTCTGTCATTTTTTTCATCTAGTGTTTACTGAGAACCTACCATGTTCCTAACATTACGTCAGAGGCATGGGATGCTTTAGTGAACAGATTTCTTGTCTTTACTTGTCTTAAAATCTAGTAAAGGATCATCACTTGTATCTTTATTTTGTTTCTACATATTTACTATCTACCTCACTACTATATTACTATTATTTCCCTCCTTTTTCCCCCAATTAATTTTTATTTCTAGGAATGAGACAAGACCATATCTTATGTTTAATATTGTTTCCTAACCTAGCAGTTTGGACAGTACTGTGTATGGCATACGATGAACATGAAATGTCTGACTAAATAAAACGTAGAAATTTTAAAAACCCATGTAGATACATAGATTTACTTCCAGGATAGACCATAACTGTTCTTTATGTAATATATTTAATTTTTAAAAAATTATTAAGGCTAGAGGATGACTTAGTAATACAGCACTTGCCTAACATGTAAGGTCCTGGGTTTAATCCCCAGCACCACCCCATTATAATAAAAGGGATAAATATAACCTAGTGTTATAGTTTATTTTCTTTAGAACTTTGAGAGGAATATTCTCATTTAAAAGTTTAATTTTAAAATATTTAGAATATTCATATTATAGTATGTTCAAAATAAAAGAAAACATACATTATAGCTTCTAATTATTAAAATAATGCATTCATACAGCTTTTAATAGATTTTCTGTTCAAACAAATCATTAACTGCTTCTAGTTATTTTTAATGTTCTGTACTTTGATAGTTATAATATATAACATGTTCATGATGAAACAATTAAAGGCATTGCTTTTGTTAATAGAATTTTAAAACAATTTCATCAGTGAGCTGCTACAAGTTGCTTAATTTATCCAAAAGTACAAATGATAAACCTTCAACAAGGACTTTTTTCCCCATTGATAAATGCCCTTTACCCCTTGAAATCACTTAAAATCATTGATCTTTTGGAATCATAAAAGGATGCTATATTTTTGTAAAATGTAAAATTTTTAGTCTAAAGTTGGAGTAGAAAAGAGATCTGAACCCCTGAGTCATTGGGAAGACAATCTTAATATGTTACAGATCTGCAGAAGTTGCCACACCTCTTCCTACCATTATCATTATAAGAGGAGGACAATGGTACAGGAACCCAATAAACTAGTCTCTTCCAGTCTCTGGGAGGAGATAATAGAGCAGATCTAGTGGTAAGCAAAACAAGCAACAGCTGAAGCTTATCTATAAACTATACTTGTGATGATCATCACATCATTTGTAATCATATTACTAAAATGCATCTTTGTATACATTTGATAGTAAAAGGAGGTGGTATTTATGACTACTATAGTGCAGTTAGTATAAATCGGAACACTGCCAAGTCAGGTATATGTACCATGTGATAAGTGCTATACAGAAGTATGAAAAATGTGTCATGGGAACAGAGAAGGCAGTTTGTAGGTTAGAGAAATACCTTTGCACACCTAGTCTGAGCTAGATTTCTAAACAATAACAAGGATTTTCCCTTCAATTGGGCAGAGAAACAAAGAGCTTGTCAGGTCCCGAATTTAAGGAACCTAGTGACATTTTGCTGTCCATGTATCTGTCCCAAGAATTGCTTCATGGTTCACCATTCTTAATTTACTTTCACTTTTTTCTTTTTTTATGTTCTTTTCTTTGTGAAAATCCATGTTTTTATTACCTTCCTTTTAAAGATCTTTTGAGATTTGCAGGGCAGTTCTACTGGAAACAAGTTTTTCTCAGTTTTCGTTTATCTTTAGTCTTAATTTCTCCTTTACTATGGAAGGATACTTTCACACAATTCTAGTTTAGTGGTTTTTCTCTCTCAACACTTTAAATATTTCACTACATTCTCTTGTCATTTGCATTCCTTTTGAGTAGAAGTCAGATGTAATTCTTCTCTTTATTCCTCTATAGGTACATTTTATTCTTTGTTTTTCCCTGTGACTTTTTTCAGGATTTTTTCCCGTATCATTGATTTTCTGTAGTCCCTGGGGTTTTTAGTTTGTTTTTTGTTATTATTTTGTAGTTATCCTACTTGCTGTTCTCTTAATTGGATTTGTGGTTTGATGCCTGTCATTAATCTGGGGGAAATTCTTACCATTATTGTTTCGCATGTTCCGTCTGTTCCTTTCCTCTCTATCTGGTATTCTGATTATGCATATGTGATCCTTTTGTAGTTGTCCAACAGGCTTTGGATATTCTGCTCTGTTTTTTCTGCAGTCTTTATTTATTCTCTTTGATTTTAGTTTTAGTGATTACTATTGATGTATCCTCCAGCTCAGATTCTTTCCTCTGCTATGTCCAGTCTACTAATAAGATATCAAAGGCATTCTTTATTACTCTTACAGTATTTTTGATATCTACCATTTCTTGCATTCTTAGAATTTCTGTCTCTGTTACATTGTCCATCTGTTCTTACATGCTGTTTGCCTTATTCACTTGAGCCCTTAGCCTGTATTAATCAGTTATTTTACATTCCTGGTCTGCTCTGATAAGTCCAGTGTCCCTACCTTATCTGGTTCAGATACTTGCACTATCTTTTCAAATTGTGTGTTTTTTGCCTCTTAGTGTGCCTGGTAATGTAATTATTTATATTTATGTGTGTGTGTGTGTATTTTACTTTTTTTTTTAATTGAGAAAGGCTGTCATGTAGCCCAGGCTGGCCTCAAACTTGCTATGATTCTCTTACCTCAGCCTTCCAAGTGCTGGAATTACAAATGTGTGCCACCATAGCCCACATATGTATGTATTTTGATATCCAGACATGATATATAGTGCCTGTAATAGGAACTGTTACAAATAGGGCTTCAGTAATGTGATGGTAAGGTTATAGGAGAGGCAGCATTCTATTTTCCTCTTCTAGTGAGCCTGTGACCTCATTCCCCACCATCTTCTTTCCTTAGGTGAGGCAGAGTGCCTAAAGTAGAATAGAGTTGGATTTTCTCTTTTTCTCACATAGAAGTCTGAAGTTTGTATGAGTTGAGCATTTCCTTTCCCCCAGGTCATTTATGATTTACTCAAAAATATCAGCAGATTAGGATCTGGTTATACAGTTTTTCCTGAGGCAGGTCTTGTTACAGAGAAAAGCTTGCCCCTCTTTCAAAATGGTTCCTTTTCTTCTCTTTGTGCTAGAAGCACAATGGGATTTTTTTTTTTTCCTTGTGAGAGTTAATTGGATTCCTAAAGGGAAGACTCAGAAGTGAGCCTGGCCAATCCCAATGTCTGGATTCCCTTGCCATCTTTCACTCTGAGATGTCTACACCCAGACTCCAGCAGTTTACCAGTTGCAGCTCAGGTTTTCTACTTCAGCACCATTGTCAAAACCAGATGTGGTAGGGCCAGGGATTTAGCTCAGTGGTTCCGCCGCCTGCCTCACTAGCACAGGGTCCCGAGTTTGATCCCCGGTACCAAAAAAAGAAAACCAAAAACCAGATGTGATGATGCACTCTTGTAATCCCAGCACTCGGGAGACTGAGGCAGGAGGATCACCACAAGTTTGAGGCCACATAGTTGATTGCAGCAAGTCATTTGAAGTGTATATTGAAGCCATTTCAAAATTAAATGTTTATGTATATACAGATATACACAAATACAGGTCTCAGTGAAAATGCAAATTTACACTGCTAACATACCAGTGTTGTATAAAAGTATCTTCAGACTGTGTGAAGAAGGTTTATCTGAAACAAATGAATTTCATGTTTACACTTAGGTCCCATCTCCAATATATCTCATTATGTAAATGCAGATATTCCAAAATCTGAAATATTATTGGTCCTAAGCATTTTAGATATAGTATACTCAATCTGTAATTTTTTATGGATGTGAAAAGAGCTTTACTGGTACAATGCCAACTTTTTGTTGAGCTATAACTAACAAAATATACGTTTTTAAGTATACCTTTAAGTGTGCACTTGATAGTTATACACCGTGTAATTACTACCTCTAAACAAGCTAAAGATTTTCATCCCTTTGCCTAAACCTTTCTACCTATTTCTATTTTCATATTTTATCTCCCTGCAACCACTGTCTGATTTCTATCATTAGAGATTACTTTTACCTCTCTTTGAATTACATGTAAATGGGATAATATGGTAGGTACTATTTTGTCTGGTTTCTTTTAATAATTTCAAAATTGATCCATGTTATGTCAGTTTTTTTTCTTGTTGATTACTATTTCAGTGTGTATATATACTGCAATTTGTTTCTCCACAGTTCTGTTGGTGGACATTTGAGTTATTTCCAGTTTGGGATATTATAAGTTAAGCTCCTATAAATACTCTTTTACAAGTATATTTGTGGGCATATATTTCAAACTGATGGTGGAATTGCTGGATCATAATTTAGATAGGTTTATGTTGTCAACAACTCTCTAAGGTGATTATAACATTTAATATTCCTTTAGCAGTGTGTGAGAATTCCAGGGTTTTTTTTGTTTCGTGGGGGTTTTTTTTGGTACCGGGGATTGAACTCGGGACCTTGCGCTTGTGAGGCAGGTGGTGGCACCACTGAGCTAAATCCCTGGCCTGTGTAAGAATTCTAGATGCTCCATATCCTTTCCAATATTTAGTGTTGTCAGTCTTTTTGATTTTAACCGTTCTCTTCAGTGTGTAATGGTAGTTAATGTCGTTTTAATTTTATATTTTTCTGTTTAATTATGTTAGGCATCTTATACTCACTGGCCACATACTTAATTTCATTCATATTTACATCTTTTCTATTCAAAATTGTTGTCCCCTTTTTACTGGGTTATCATTGTATTCTTGATTTCTAGATGATCTTTCTATATTCCCTATGAAAGTCTTTATAGATATATGTATTATGACTACCTCACTCCCCTATATTATGGATTATGTTTCTTTTTTTCCCCTCCTTCCCTTTCTGGGTTTGAAGCCAGGGCCTTCTGCATGCTAGGTAAACACTACCACTGAGTTATGTCACCATCCATTTTATTTTATTTTGAGACAGGGTTTCCTAAGTTGCCCAGGCTGGCCTTGAAATTGCTGTCTTCCTACTTCAGTAGCCTCCTGAGTAGCTTGGATTACAGGTGTGCACCACTCTACCCAGCTCATTTTCTTAATACTCTTGAGCAGATATTTTGCATTTTGATAAAACCAAATATAGATGCTCTTCAGATTTTGATGAGTTTTAGTCCTGTAAACTCATCATAAGTTGAAAATATCTTATGTCAGAACTGCATTTAGGGTTGGGTATTAGCTGTTCAGTGATTGAGTACTTGCCTAGCACGAGCAAGCACTTTGATCTCCAGTACTGTCAAAAAAATGTACTTAAGATATATCTGGCCTACCCTGCCAAATATTATAGCTTAACAGTACTTTATACTGTAGCATATGAATTATTTAGCCTTTTTGATTAGGTGGGTGCCTAGGATCTGTCGCTCACCGTCACTGCCCAGCACTGTGCGAGAGTGTACTACCTATTGCTAATGCAGAGCAAGATTAAAATTTCAAGTTCAGTTTCCACAGAGTGTTTTTAGCTTTCACATCATCATAAAGTTGGAAAAGTTGTAAGTAGATGTGTAAGACACTATGTGTAAATTTTTTCTTTTGTGATTTTACTTTATACCTTGCTGAGATTTTATTATATTTTTGTGTTATATAATACAAATTTAACAAATCATCACTGTAAAACTGATGCCAAAGGGGGAGAAATGGAGAAATCAGGCTGCAAAACTGTGTGTGTGTGTGTGTGTGTGTGTGTGTGTGTATGTGTATGTGTATAAAACCCTCTTTCCTGGCATACTCTGGATTGATAGTTGATTGGTTAACCAAAAAGTTACTCAGCTGAGTTTGATCCCCAGTACCAAGAAAAAAAAAGTTACTCGGCATTGGGATAAATAATGATATACCTATAAAAATGTAAAGTTTGAAATTTTTTGAGCTAAAACTTTTATGTGTTTATTTTTTATGGTAAGACTCTTTGAAGGGTGGGATTATTAATTGGAGCCCCATATGATCAATTGTCTATATTTCAGAATTCATTGATTGATGATTTTTAATTTTCATTCCAAGTGAAATGAAAGATGTTTGTAAAGAAGTGTATATGGAGTCCTTCCAGCTTTTAATGGTTCCTCCACCCTGTCTCTGACATGTCTTACCTTAATTCAATAGCAATTAAAAAGAATATATATATATATATATATATAGTGTGTGTGTGTGTGTGTTATTGGTGATTGATCTCAAGGCCTGTGGAAACATTTTTTTTGGGTGGGGAGGTACCGGGGATTGAACCTTGGACCTTGCGCTTGCGAGGCAGGTGGTGGCACCACTGAGCTAAATCCCCAGCCCAGCAATTTTCTTTTTAACAACTCATTTTTATCAAGTCTTTCCAAAAATTCAACTTAGTTGTATAAGAACTTTTTACAAAACTTAATGTTCATCATTTCATGCCATTTTAGTAAGAAATACAACTGGTATAAGTAGATATAGAAACAGATATAAATGACTCTTGGTGTGCATACTGTGCAGTGGATGTGAACTTGAGCATGTGAGTTTTAGAAAGTAGATTTCAATTGAGTGTGGACATAACTTACTCTTGTAAGATAATGAACTTTAGAATAGTTAAGATTGGTTTCTATTTTATATATTTTTAAAAAGATTTAAAAATTGATATGCAAAAGTGTTATTTCTGGATGGTTAAGCATTACTATTAGGGTTCTTCAGAGAGGCATATCCAGTAGGACATATATGCAGAGATATATGAGAGGAGTTTATTAGGAGAATTGGCTCACATGATTATGGAGGTTGAGAAGCCCCACAACAGTCTGTTTACACTGTATACTCAGGAATAGTGCCAGCAGGGATAGTGGTGGAGGGAGGCACTGATGTACTTAATAGCTGAGGAACTCAAAGTTCTTGATGGAGGAAAAATATAACTGCCAGCCTGTTAGATGTCAAATATGCCAAGTTCATGGTCTCATAATGTCGAGAGGCATTGAACCAAAGAAAGTTCAGAGAGTTTTTAAGGAGAAAAGAATAGCTCCTGGATTTCCAAGAGGGGTTCTGAATAGGGTGGCCACTGAGGCCCTTTATCAGAGGAAATTTATCCAGCAGTCATACCATGGGTACAATGTGGTCAGTCAGCCTATACAATTATAAGTATAGTCTCTTAGCTAATACTGATCCAATAGGGAAACTAGTCACATAGCAAGGCATTTTTGGGAAAGGATGAGTCCAGATGCTCTAGTCATCCACCTGGGCAACTTATTATGTGCACTTACTGGACCAGGTGGTGCTAATTACAATATAATCTCAAGTTATTGTTTATCCCTTAGGGAGGCATGAAGTCCTGGCCTTCTCCAGATGCGCCTTCAGCCACAATTCTTATGTCTTTATTGTTGTGCTGACTTCCTTGACAGCCCAGTCCCTCTGACTGTGTATTAATAACTTAGCTTAATCTAACTTAGCTGCCTATAATATTCTGATGTCCTAAGGCATGAGAAAAAGGGGGAAAGGGGAGAGGGAGAGAGACAGAGACACCAATTCACCTTTCCTCTGTTTTTGTTGTGTCCAGGTGCCCAGCCAACTGGATGGTTCCTGCCCACATGGAGGGCAGATCTTCCCTACTTAGTCCATTCATATTTACACGTCAGTCTCCTGTGGAAATATCCTCACATCCATACCCAGAAATAATGCTTTACCAGTTTTGTAGGTATTCCTTAATCCAGTTAACACCTGAAATTAGCCATCACAGTAATTTTTAATATTTTCTTTGGCTTTTATTATTTTCCAGAATTTTAAACAAAAATTATTTTTATATTCAAAGTACTCTGAAAATAAATGTTAATATAAATATGTATAACTTGTGGTAGTAATACTGACTAGTATATCCATGCCATTCAGAAAATTATTATTATTATTTTTTTGGTACTGGGGATCGAATTCGGGACCTTGCCCTTTTGAGGCAGTTGCCCAAACCACTGAGCTAAATCCCCGGCCTGTTCAATAGAAAATTATTTATGTGTAGCACATGCCATAAAATATATAACGTGTTTGTTATATTTAATTATTTTAAACTACTTTCCCCCACTTTTGCTTAAAAAAGCAATAGCGATGTGCAGATATTTCAATCTAGTCCCAGCCATAGTATCTGCATTAATTTTTTTTCAAAGTTATACTCATAATTTTATATCTTTCTTATGTTCATTTAGAGAAGTTGGAAAATATAAAGAATGAAAATAAATCATCATAGTTTTTACCGCCAGGAATTAACTTCTCTGAAAATATTTTAGTGTATATCCTTTTAAGAATCCTTGAATTGCATTACATTGATTCCCTATTTAGTTACTGTGTTCATTTCCAAAAACAGCAGACATTATGACAAGAAAATAAATTTCTTCACATTTTTTATTTCTCTTCAAAATTTGTATTTTGTTTTTCTTAATTATATACAGTAACTAGTATGTGAAAATACTACATTATATTTTTTAACAGTTCTTCTGTAAAACAACAAAATGTATGGTAACACAAGCAAAATGGGCAGCTCCTGGATGTAAGGATAGGAATCATATTAAAGATGATTTAAATCAATTGTATTTAGCTCTTCCATTCCAAGTATTAAGTTTCTGGATATTTAGAGTTGACTGCAGATATTACATTACTTCTAGAGATTCATGAGAGATACACATAGGATTTACAGGCTACACAATAAGAGGAAAAAGAACCACTGTAATTCTGGTAGTTCCTTTGTATTTTGCTTCCTTACATTTAAATGGTTGGCTATCTTACCCAGCTGCTCTCACACACAAGCATTTTTTTTTCCATTATGCAGCCTTAGGTTTCTAAACTAAAAGGCTTCAGAGAATATGATCATAATAGGTCATCTCATTGGTACTTTATGCTTCTCATACAGTAGTATTGTCAGTAGACAGCTCTGGAGAAGCTGAACTGGAAATATTGTGTCTGTAGGCACAAATAAAGACAGGTAAATCTCCTTAATTTTTTTTTCTTTTTGCTACCTTCCTATCAATTCTCCCTGCTCCCTGTATCAAAATTTCCCTGATCTCAAATTACCACTTTCTGATATAATTTTATTTATTTTAGCCTAAGGGTTGGCAGACTATACCTCTTGTGCAATGGACAAAATGCTTATGTCCCTACAAATTTCATGTGTTGGAATCCTAACCCCTAAGTGTTGATATTAGGAAAGAGAGTCTTGTGAATGGCATTCTTCTTCAACCTCTCTAATCTCTATGAAAGGGCCCCTAGAGATTTCTTTCCTCCCCTTTTTCTACCACGTTAGGAAGAAATGAGAAATTGACACATTGACAGTCTGCACCATGGACCAGTGATGGCAACCCTTTTAGAGATGAATCCCCCAAACTGCAACCCAAAACCCACTTATTTATCATAAAGTGCCAACACTGCAATTAAACCTGAGTACTGAGGTTTTAGTTTAGAAAAAACAACTCATACATTAACTTCTTTTGTCTTAAAAGAAGAACAAACAATACATGTGCTTATAGGTTCACCACCTCTGGACTACGGCTTTCACCAGAACTTGACCTGATTCTCACATCTTAGACTTACAGCTTCCAGAACTGTGAGAAATAAATTTCTGTTGTTTGTAAGACACCCAGTCTGTGGTATTTCTTAGCACCCTGAATTGACTGTATGCATTGCCACATTCATTCATGTATTATTTTCTGTACTTGATTTCTTACACAGCAGAATAATCAAGCAGTTGCAGTTTGTGCCCTGTAAACTAAAATAATTTTTTTTTGCAGTGGAGTCTTGCTGTGTTTCCAAAGCTGGCCTCAGGCTCCTGGGCTTGACTGATCCTCCTGCCTCAGCCTCTCTAAAATGGTTTTTATCTGGTCCTTTACAGAAGGTTTGCAGACTTTTAATCTAGCAAGTAAGGAAGGAACCAGTAATTTCTCATTTTGTTACCAGCAGAACTATAATCTGATATTTCAGGTTAAAGTTCCTCATAGCAACATTATAGCTGGTGAGTTTTAGATAGTATTTCAATATAAATTAACCCTAATTATTTTAAATTGGTTTGGGAAGTAATATAATGTTTAGGAGAAATATATTCCTTCAATAGCTGTTGTGAAGCAGTTCTGAAGTCCTTCCCTAATTAGGGTTCTTGGTACAATAATTATATAAATAAAATGAGGGAAGAGGTGAAAAAAGTAGGAAAGCTGGTTCATTTTGATTTGAGTTGGGAATGATGACATTCATTAGGCAAGCACTTGTCTCAGTGTTGAATTATTATTGTTTTTCAGTGTTGAATTATTAACACCTGTCAGTTTTAGAGTTGTGTGCATAGCCTTTTTATTGTTATTCATTGTCAGTTATAATTGTGCTTCTGTGTGAAGTACATTAAGGAGAGATCTATCCTGTTCATTGTTATATTCTCAGTACCTACACAGCATCTGATTACAACAGGCATTCAGTTAATGAACTCAGATATAAGATTTCATTTTTGTATCAAGATTTTTAAAAAATGTCTACAGTCAGTTGTCCCTTTAGAAAATAGGCAGCAAAAATCTATACACCTTTGTGAGGAATACATCTTTTCAGGCTAACCATCTTAAATATTAGTCCTCTGGGATCGTTTGATAGGAGTAACCATATTGTCACTTTGGTAAAGCTTTTGTTTAATGCTTGACAGTCTAATGATAAATTGATGTAAAATTTTTAAGTTATGCAATCTAATGATAAGTTGATGTAAAATATTTAGGTTATGCATTTAGTAGTTAAGTTTCACAACTATCTTTAGTCCTTGACCTTGACTTTGCAAATTGATGTGGGTTCTAGGTTAAGGAAATAAGTTACAGATTATTATAAGCTTCTCGAATATAGTTAAATCATTTAATACATTGGTTTACTTACAGTTTTTCTTCCCCAATCTCTCCAAATAGATTCAATTTATAATAACAGAAATACTAAGTAATTTATTCATGGCCTCTTATAATTATTATTATTATTTTTTGTACCGGGGATCAAACTTGGGACCTTGCGCTTTCGAGGCAGGCTGCGGAACCACTGAGCTAAATCCCCGGCATCTTATAATTATTTTTAATGGAATCTGAACTTACTCAATGATAGGTTTTTATTCCACTTTTGAGGGCTGGGATTTAGCTTAGTGGCACCATGCCTGCCTCACAAGCATAAGGTCCTGAGTTCGATCCCTGGTACCAAAAAAAAAAGTACCATTCCACTTTTGATATAACTCCATAAGTCACTAATTAAAAAGATACATCCTAAGCCACTTAAGATAAATTGAATTTCACTCACGTTAGAAAACATATATTAGCTAGACAAGGTGGTGCATGCCTGTAATCCAGTACTCTAAGAGGCTAAGACTGAATGATCACAAGTTCTGGCCCAGCCTGGGCAATTTAATGAGTTATCTAGACCCTGTGTCAAAATGAAAAAACAAAACAAAATAAAAAAACAGGGCTAGGGATGTAGCTCAGTGCAATAACTGATTCAAGGTTCAATCCTTAGTAAAACCCCCCCCCCCGTTACATGTATGTATTGTATATATATCCTAAAATTCATGAAGGATACTGTAGAATCAAGTGAATGATTTCAACAGATATCAGCATTAAAGAGATTAGAAATAGCTGAGATAAACAGTGTGTTTAGTAGTTTGATACCAAATTGTAATGGCCAAACTACCAATAAACAGAGTGGAGTAAAGTAGCCGTATGGAAGCTAAATGTAAAATAAAACAGTGCAGTTTCATTTGGTGAGGAAAATACTAATTCTAATTATTTCCTTGGATTTGTGAAGATAGAATCCAAAGGAAATTATAATGGCTCTTAAACTAAAATATGAACAACATATTAAGGCTTTTTGTTTTGTTTTGTTTTAGGATTGTGCTTTCATTTTATTTAACAAGTAGGATGCTGAATATATTAATACAAGAATAAACCAGGCATGGTGGTGCACACCTGTAATCCCAGCACTCAGGAGGCTGAGGCAGGAGGATTGCCGTGAGTTCAAAAAAAAAAAAAGTTTATAGCAACCTGTGGAAATCAACACTTCTCTTCCAGGGGTCAGCAAACTACTACCTAGAGAGACCTGTTTGGCTGGTAGCCTGTTTCTGTGTAGCAGAGCAACCTACAGTGTTTACTACATTTTCAAAACTTTTTTTTTTCCTTTCACTACTCTAAAGATGTTGCTCTAGTAACTCTTACCTGTTTCTCACAAGAAATCTGTCATCCCTATTTTTTTTTTTTTGCTCTTTTCTATGTAATTTATCTTTTTAATTTGGCTACTTTTAAGATTATCTCTCAGTGGTTTTGAACAGTTTGATAATGATGTTTCTTGGTTTAGTTTTCTTCACATTCCTTATGCTTGGAGATGTTTGAATTTTTTGAATTTAGTGGCTTATTGTTTTCATCAGGTAACACAGTTTTCATCCATTCTTCAATTGTTCTGTGTGCATCTTTTTACTTTGACAACATACATATGTTAAACTGCTTGAAGTACTTCTGTGTTACATTTTAGGTTTATTGCCTTTTCAAGTTCACTATTATGTTTTTCCCATCCAAAATATTTTTCATGTAAGATATTAAAGCTTTTAGCTATAGAAATTTGAGTGTCTTTACATTTTTTTGTGCATGTGCCTGTTTTTGAACATAGAACTGTAGTTATAAAAACTGTTATGATGTCCCTTTTTTTGTAATTCCAGTATCTGCCAGTTTTGGGGTCAGTTTTAATTGATTGATTGTTCTGTACATTATGGTACATGTTTTCTCACTTCTTTACATGGCTTGTAATTTTCAACTGGATACCAAACATTGTAAAATTTGCCTTGCTAGGTGCTTTGTATGTATGTTTTCTATTCCTAAAAATCTTAGTTTTGGCCTTTAGTTATTTGGAAACAGTTTTGATTCTTTCAAATCTTACTTTTAAGATTTGTAGGTGTATCAAAGAAATGATTAGTTTATATATCTAATTGGTTCCCCGCTGCTGAGTCAAGGCTTTTCTGAGTACTCATTTCCATGAGGTGTTTCAATATGTCTCTTGAGGAACAGTTACTATTCCTTGACCTGGGTGACTGCATGGTATTCTCCCTCTAATTCTTTTGAGTGATTGTTTTCCTGGCCATGGGTAATTTCCTCACAAATATACAAGGGTGATTGTTCACTGAATACCTGAGGGACTCCCTTTCTAGATTTCCAGAGTTCTTTCTGAACACTGATCCTCTTCAGTAATCCATGGTCTCCCTGGACTCCTTGGCAGTGTCTGTTCAACTCAGAAAGGTTTTTCCTCCCAGAGACAAGGCCTGGAAACTCATAAGGCAACGAGCTGGTAAATTGTAGGGCACACATGTGTTTCTCATTTTTCAGGAATCACTGTTCTTTACTGTATGATAGCCAGTGTCTTGAAAACTATAATTTAATATATCTTATCCAGCTTTTTGATTGATTCAAACAGGAATTTGATTCCTTTTCCACATAAAAACAAGAAGTGAAAGTTGAGATGCTGAAATTTGTGATTTTTGTGTTTGAATAATTCCAGGTAATACACAGAGTTGGAGCATAGGTATGAGTGGAGTACAAATGCAAGGGCAGTTGGATGTCATCCATGTAGACTTTGAGGTCAACTAAATGAATGGACTTGGGTGGAGGGTGAGACTTAAACCAAGAGCCAATATTATGACATTTTAATACTGTGTCTTTTATGTGTTTGATTAGGGAAACATCCTTAAAATTATGTTAAATTGTCTTGTCTTCTAGAACCTTCTGATAACTTAAGAGAGATACTCCAAAATGTGGCCAAATTACAAGGCGTATCAAATATGAGAAAGCTAGGACATCTGAATAACTTTACAAAGGTATGTAACTTGAATTGTTATTCTTTTTTTTTTTTTTTGTACTGGAGATCGAACTCAGGTCCTTTCGCTTGCAAGGCAGGTGCCAGAACCACTGAGCTGAATCCCCAGCCCTGAATTGTTATTCTTGTTCCTTACAATGCTTAATAATTGTTTCTTAATCATCATTTAAAAAAGTTTTTGTATATTCACTCAATATTAGTCCTATTGTCATGTGTTTTTGTTTTGCTTTTATTTTGTTTTTTGAGGCAGGGTCTCTTATTTCCCATGATGGTCTCAAACTTATGGTCTTAGGCAATCTCAGCATTCTGAGTTGCTGGGATTACAGGTGCATCTCACTGTGTCTGGCTGTCATGTATTTTTGAATTTAAAATGCATTTCAATATTATTATATACTTATTGTAGAAAATGTTATATTGAGAAAAAATATGATAGAGTCAGATGAGTTTATTTTATTCACATATTTATATATGTTTAATTTTTTGCCTACAAACTTTATAGTGTATCAGTATAGTTATCAGTATCAGTATAGTGTGTATAAGTAATACGTGTGGTGCATTTTGTAGACATAATGATAATTCTCACAGAAATACTAGAATTGCTTTCAGTTATCCTGACGGTGTGTTCTTATTACCTATATCTAAATTAGAGCCCAGGGTAAATTGTAGGGACATAAATTCTCAAGTTTGACATGTGGATTGCTATGTTTTTAAGCCTCGTAGTGCTGGTCCACAAACTCAGACGAACACTAAAAGTATGTGTTGTGTTAGATGATGCCTTAAAATAAAAAACTGTTTGGACCCTTTGGGATAAAGTTATTTCCCCTTTTTAAATACTAAATATAAGTTGTTTTTAATTAGGAATAATTTTCTGTTTTAACCCTTTGCCACTCCAAGTGTAACCCATGGTCTAACAGCATTGGTATCACCTTGGAACTGTTTGAAAAATACTTGCAAAATAACTTTAGGTACCACTCCAGCCATGCTAAATCACAATCTGTAGAATTATAAAGATCCTTCTGTGAATTTGTGTGTACACTGAGGTTTAAGCAGCAGTATTTTAATACTTCCAAATATTTAACTTTTTCCTAAGTAATTGGGCTGTGGCTTAGAGTTGGCTTTATTTCATAAAATTGAGGAGAGGGGAATATAGTCAGTATGTAACAAAATTGTTTTTTTCAGTGTAGTACTCTGCAGTAAATACAAAATACGTTGAAAGTTTTTTCTTTTCCCTTATAGTTAGGGTGGCAAATTGTGTGTGTGTGTGTGTGTGTGTGTGTGTGTGTGTTTCTGTGTGTGTATGCATGTACTTTCATTTTTTCTTAATACTCTGACATTTATTTTTATATGGGAAAATTATTTTATATGAGGGAGGATAAAGCAATATTTTAAAGAACAGTTTTCAGAAAGTGACGACATATGTCTAGAGAAGAGGCTTCCAAAAATATGCCTCTGTGTGTTCTTATTTTTTTGAATATAATGGCAATCTTCAAGTATCTTTTTTCATTGTGGTGGTCAGATGTCAAATCTTAAGAACCAGTGTTATTCCAAGGTCACAAAATTCATCTTCTAGTTTCATTCCCTTATATTAAATCCCATAGTTTTATTTTGCCAGTCTTCACTCAAGCCTCACCACTTGCCTAGATTTAAATGTTAAAAATAGGTTAGTAGAGGTCTTTATCCTGTTAGAGCTCATGGTTACTGTCATAACCAGGTTTTAACACCTACATATGTAGTTACACATCTCTTAGCAATTAGCATTCTGAAAGATGGGGATGGTTGTAAGGATGGCAATGATTTCTGTGGTTATACTCTGGCACCAGCATGAGTTGAGTCCTAAAACAGTCTTAAAAATACAAAGCAGTGCTGTCTAATAGAAATATAATGCAATAACTATAGAAGTAAATGGAAATTTGTGAAATTAATTTTAATATTTTTCACTGATCTGTTATATGCAAAATTATCATTTGATATAATTAGTATAAAACATTTTAAAGTATTAACGTTTTCATATTAAATCTTTGAAATCAGATGTATAGCTTACATTTATATTATATTTCAATTCAGACTAGACACAGCTTCACATTAAACAGGTGTTTATAGCACCTGTTGCTGGAAGGTACCTCTCATATTGGACAATGCAGATATGGAACTTTTGGAAATAGCTTAAACCTTCATTTCTAGGAATCTGTTAGAAACCTCATTTTCTCCTTTCTCTGAACTTCATTTATTTCTGTCTCAGTCCCAGATTTTCTTGAGTTAGAGTCAGTTTCCCCTCCTTCTTTTCTCCTCTTCCCTTATTTTTCTCTTTGTGAATTTCTCCCACAGTACTGTGCTTTATTTGTGTTCTCAAACACTTCTGCCCCTTTTTCTTTCCTTTCCTCCATTATTCTTACCCTTTTTTTATTGCTCCCTTCATCTTCTCTTTCCCCTTTCTTCACCCTTCCCTGTGCCTTTTCTCCTTTCTTCCTTGATTCCTCCTTCCTAAGTTACCCTTTTTTTTCTTTTCCTACATCGTACCACTGTATGTATGTTATCTAGAGTCCTGAGAATTGACACCAGGGTCATACACAATTAGGCAACTGTTCTCCCCTTGAGCTATACCCCTAACCCTATACTACTGTAGAGTATTCAGTGACTTCTGTAATGAAAACCCTTGACTTTGTGTTTTGTATTTTTAAAAATTTTCCTCTGGCCTTGATACCAGCTTATCAGAGCACTGTACTTAGTTTTTTTTTTCCTGAGACAAGGTCTTGCTATGTAGTTCAGATTGGCTGGCCTCAAACTCAACTATGTAGCCCAGGCCAGCCTTGAACTCATGGCAATTATCCTGCCTCAGCCTCCCAAGTGCTGGGATTACAGGCCTGCACCCGGCTATAATTAACTATTGTAAATCATCTGTGGGTTTAAAAACCAGATAGCCAATTTCATTAGAATTTGTTTATAGTAAGAAGGACTAATCCCTAAGCCAAGGTGTGAGGAGCTGTCCCAGGAATAAAATGCATCAACTTTAGATTCAACAAAAATCATTTTGACTACTTAGTGATGTAGCGGAAGAAGGATGAGCTTTTGTTTAGATAGATGGAGACTTGCAGCCAAACTCTGATTAACCAGCAAGGCAATCTTGGGAAGATTTCATTACTTGGGTAATATTACTACCTTTGGAGGCAAGATCTCAGTATAGAGTGTGACACATGAAATATGCTTTGTAATAGTTCATTTCAACCTGTGGTTTGTTTTGTATTATTTTGTACTTTTTGCCAGTTTTCTAGTTTTTAAGTTTAAGATGGTAAGTCTGCTTAATAACTTGATTTGTAGGTTGGTAAGCTATTACTATAAATCAGTGTTCTTCACCGTCAGCAGTGTTCACATATTGGGCTAGATAATTATCTGTTTGGGGAGGCTGCCCTTGCACTAAAGGGTGCTTAGCAATGTCCCTGGTATCTTCCCACACACCACCCACCACCAGTTGTGATAAGCAAAAATGTTTCCAGACATTGCCAAATGTTCCTGGGGAACAGAATTGCCCCTATTTAAGAATGACTACTATAAATAAATGTCTACATTTCATTATAAAGTTTATTTACATACTAGCACAAAACACTTAATGAAGTTAATTGTAATATAAAGTATCTCTGAGTTTTGTTCTGTTGTAGAGCTGGGTTTATAAATATTAAGCTAGTATTTCCATAAAATCTGTAAGTTTGTTTCTTTATTGAGTAAAATTTAGAAATTCTTACAGAATATAAAGCTAAGAATAACTTTATAAAGTAAGAAAATAAAATGATTGCCAGGATGCTGTGGAGCTAGTCACCCTCTTCTGTATTTCCATTAGGTTATATGAGTGTCTACTAAATTTTGTCTCTTTGAGGATTACCATCCCAGTTTCTCAAACACAAGAAATACATTGTATTTTTTATTCATATTTGTTTCTACCTCAAAACTTACCACATAATAGGTGTTAATTGTATTATTGGAGGAAATTTTGCATTTTAAATATAAGATTTTATTTTCATAGCATTTGTTTTGTTATTAAGTATAAGCCTAGCTGTTGGGGTTAAACTTACTTAGTAGATGGAGCACTAAAATGTTGTATAGGGTGAACTTCAACTTGAAAACCTCCTTTTAAGGTATGAAGAGAGAGAGAGCTAGTGATGTGATCCTTTAACCATGTGGATATCACACACCATGTTTGCCTTCTGACATCATTTTACAGAAGTAATGTGTATAGCAGACTGCTGATGAATATAATCATACTATTCTGTTTTTAAAACTTAACAACAGGTTCATAATCTAAAGACCTAAGTTTTAAAGTTGAAAATATTTCATCTCTTACATTCTAACAGTTCTCTTTTTCTATATAGTAAATGCTCTGTAGGAGACTTTATTGTGGTTTTTTTTTTTTAATTTAAAAAAGAGAGCTAAGCTAAATGCAAAAAGTTAAAGGGACAGAGGATTTATAATAGAAAGTGAAAGTACTCCCTAACCATTTCTGCCTTTTTTCCTAATCCAAAAATACCATTTTCTAGAGGTAACTTACTACTAGAAAGTACTTAACCTTTTTTCTGGTATAATTACAACTTTAAGTAGGAGTGTTTATGTAACTGTGTATGTGCCTCATTTAGTTGTGAGAATTACATGAACTAAACAAAATGAAGTGTTTAATGTAGTGTTGTTTTATTTTCCATTTATTGTTATGCATACACTGTTTTTGGGATGAGAACTTGATATGTATGTATGTATATAAATGTATATAAGTATGTATGTGTATATTAAATGTATATATTCCTTTTTATTGTGCATCTTAATATATCATAGGATGCTTTTTTTGTATATATCAGTCTTTTTTTGTAGTTGCTGTGAATGTGTTTAAATTTCCTTTGAAAACTTGTGCTGTGAAATTCTGTGTGATAAAATTTTTTAAAGTTTGGGTTATTATCTCTTGTTTATTTAGGAGAAGTCTTTCATTGGACCTTCAAAGCAGTATAAGTAAAATGGGAATATCATTGAAAAGTACCCAGTCTAACTTATCATTATACCTTTAAAAAGTCATTTTAATAAGCATCACAGAAAATTTTCAGTTACCTAAAAGTGATTTATAGTTTTAATTAAACTTTTTCAGAATATAATATTGCTGATGCTGATATTTGAATCTCTTGAATACTTTTGTATTTGTGTAAGAAAATCCTATAGATTAATTATAACAAAAAAACCCAGATTAACTCACTGATGATGAACATGGATTTATGTATGTAAAACAGACTAGTTCATGTTATTAAACACTGTCTCATTGTTGTATTTATTATTTTATTTTACTGATTTACTAGGAGTTGAATCCAAGGCCTTTACTCTGAGTTACATCCCCAGCCCATTTTTTACTTTGGGACAAGGTCTTACTAAGTCTCACAGGCTGGGCTCAAACTCATGATCCCAGCCTCATAGAGTGCTGGGATTACAGGCTTGTGCCATCGCTCTTGGCTCTATTTTTAAAATTTTTGTGGTGCTAGGTATCAGACCTAAGGCCTGGTACATGCTAGAAGGTGCTATACCCCTGAGCAACATTTCTGGCACTTAACCTTATTTAAAAATGAGATTTGTTTTGCTTATATAAAAAAGATTTCATTTAGCATGTTATACTCATTAAATAATTGTGGACTTCTCATAATACTTACAATATGTAAGTTGCTGTATAAGTTAACAACAGACTTAATTCATCTTAACTAAAGTGCAAAGTTATTTCCCTCTATAATTAGGGCCAAGTGTTGGATCCTAGTTTTAGGCAAACAACCCAGGAGTTAAAAAATTGTCAGTTACATCTTTTTTTTTCCTGGTGCTAGAGATTGAACTGGAGGCCTTTCACATACTAGGCAAACGCTCTTCTACAGAGCCAGACTCAAAGCCCCATTACCAGTTATATTCTTTCTCTTCATTTCTCAGTTATACTTTCTTCTATGTTGATTTTTTTCTTCAGATAAACACTTTCTATATGACTAAGATGCATTATATTTAATACATTCAATCTTAAAAAGGAGAGAATACCCCTCATAGCAAAACAAAACAAAACAAAAAAACCCACATGGTATATGAAATGCTAACTCCTGTGAAGAGTGTAGTGTCTAGTAGTTTAGCATTATGGGTTGCTGTTACGATGCTAATTCTGATTGTTATGGTTTATGTCTAGATGTCCCCCAAAGCCTCATGTGCTCATAGGTGGGGGTTTTGGAAGGTGACTAGATCATGGCCGTGTGATACTCATCATTGAATTCGTCCCCTGATAGGATTTATAGCTGGGTGTGATGTTGGGAAGTGAAGCCTGGTGGGCAGAGGTGGGTACTGTGGGCGTGGCCTGGGTGTGTTTGTGTGTGTGCATCAGTGTATTGCTACTGCTTCCCGCCTGCCTGCCTTCCTTGCCATGAGCTCTTTGTCTTCCCATGCCACCCTGCCTTGGAGCCACCTGACTGTGGACTGAAACCTCTACAAACTGTGAGCCAAAATAAACCTCTCCTCCTTTAATTTGTGGGTATCACGTATTTCGTCCCCAAACAAGGAAGAAACTAAGACACTGATATTTTGTAAGGTCAATAACAATGAAAAAATATGGGTAAACCTAATCTGTTATGAATGGTGTCCTTGTAAGAAGAGGAGATTATGACAAAGACACACGCAAGGGAAGACCATGTGAAGACACCAAAAATAGCCATCTGTGTGCCAGGGACCGAATCTTTCAAAAGTACACAACCCCAAGCCTGGAGTGCTATTGCTTGCCTGAAATCTCAAGGGACGCTGAGGCAGATGGATAGCAAGTTTGAGCCCAGCCTGGGCAACATAAAGACTTAGTAAAGCCTTGTTTAAAAAAAAAAATTTAAAGGGTGTTGGGATGTAGTGTAGAGCATAGGCCCTGGGTTCAATCCCCAGTATACACAAAACAACAACAACAAAACACAAAAACCCCACCAACACCTTGTTCTAGGACTGCAGGCCTCCAGAATGAAGAGAAAGTAAATTTTTTAAAAGTCACCTAATTTGTGGTGTTTATTATTATAACCCTTGTATATTATTTTACTATTAGGTGTGTTGCAAATATTTTTGAGTAATACATTACTTTCAATTTGGGGTATATAATTACTTTTCTAGTGGTATAGAAAATTTTTATTCTTCTCTTAAAACTTAGAAAATCTTACTCTTTTGTCTGTATGAATCTATAAAAATTAATCCTTTCAGTTTTTAAGTACTTGTAGTGTGCATTGAAACAATAAAAATCAGGAAAAAAATAGACATTCTTTTGAAAGTCTGAAGCCTCTTTGTTTATTATATTTTAGAATTCTATGGATTTTATAAATATTATATTTACTGCTCTCATACTGAGAGCATCTACTCTGTTCCTGTCCTCTACCCTGTTTTATTTGGAAAATATGGTTGTTTTTGTTGTTTTGTTTTGTTTCCTTATTATTGGTTTTTGGGTTTTTGGCCTCTAAAGAAGAATTGGGAGAGGAAGTTTTACTTACTAGCTTTTTCTTAATGTTTGTTCTTTTCACACAATGACACGTGGCAGGTTGTTGTTTTCTGGATAGTTAGGATACATATTTATAATTTTATAACAAGCAACCATAATAATAGTACTTCAGATACCTTTCTAAAGTCTTTAATGTTGTTTAAAGAGAAAAACTCAAATGATTTACCTTCTCTTTAATCCATTTCATTTAGTCCAAGTATATAACTAGAGGAAGTTTTATATAACTTTTACATAAAAAATTTCAAAAGAAACCACCAGCAGAGCTGACAGACAGTCTACAATATGGGAAAAAAATTTTAGCAGCTGTACCTCAGACAAAGGACTATGATCTAGAATATATAAAGAATTGAAAAAAATTAGACCCCTCAAATTCAAAGACCCAATTCAAAAATGGACATCTGAAATGAACAGACATTTCTCAAAGAAGTGAAAGCAGCAAACAAATATATGAAAAAATGTTCAACATCACTCGTCATTCAAGAGATGCAGATTAAAACAACACTGAGATTCTACCTCACCCCAGAAAGAATGGCTGCTATCAAGAAATCAACCAATAACAAATGCTGGCGGGGTTGTGGGGAGAAAGGAACCCTTCTCCATTGTTGGTGGGAGTGCAGACTGGTGCAACCACTGTGGAAGTCAGTATGGAGATACCTCAAAGAACTAGGACTAAAGGTCCCATTTGACCCAGCTATTCCCTTGCTGGGTATCTTCCCAAAAGAATTAAAAGAATCACGCCACAGTGATATATGTGCACCCATGTTCATAGCGGCATAGTTTGTAATAGCTAAAGCTTGGAAACAGCCCAAGTGCCCATCAACTGGAAACTGGATAAAGAAAATGTGGTTTTTTAAATAAAATGGAGTACTCCTCAGCCATAAAGAATGAAAAACTAGAGTCATTTATAGCTAAATGGATGCATATTGAGGCGATACTCTTTAAGTGAAATAAATAGGACTCACATGTGTAAATACCGAATAGTTTCTCTAGTGTGAGAAATTGATAGTGTAAACAAGGGTTAAAATGATTAAAATGAATAATTGATAATTTGAAATAGGAAAAAAGGTCCAAAGACGAAGGAGTGAAGGGAGGGGAAGGGGAAAGGAAAAATTATGAGAAAACAAACAAACAAAAAAGGAAATGAAGTCTGTGTAAGTAGGGAAGGGTGGAGGGGGTGAAGAGTGTACAAGTAATGGAGGAAAAAAATAAGAACCAAGATATATCATATCTTGGTACAAACACCCAATGATAAATGTAAACCAGTTGTATACCTAAAATGTACCAATAAAAGAACTAAAAAAAAAAAAATGCAAGCCATTCTGTTGCGACAAGAAGGAACGTATGGCAGAGACAACATATATAAAAAAAAGGGCCAGGGATTTAGCTCAGTGGTTTCACTGCCTGCTGCGCAAGCACAAGGACCCGAGTTCGATTCCCGGTACCAAAAAATATATATATACTAAAAAAAAAACCAAAAACCTCACGTAGATTTAAGATGCCTATAGTCATCCATGCATGATTCAGTTAGCTAGTGGTATTAGAA
The DNA here is from genome assembly GCF_000247695.1 of Heterocephalus glaber. The sequence continues at coordinate 15,888,261 of NW_004624759.1, forward strand.
CAGTGCTCCTGATGAAGACAACTAAGAAAGCCTGTTGAAGACTACAGGAAATTGCTCAGTGGAAGGGGCCAAAGTTTCAGAGAAGGGAAAATTTTATAGAGGTGAGCTTCCTTTTCCAGTAGGCAGTGCCCAAGAAATACTTGCTGCTGTTGCAGAAAACTAGAGGTTTAAACAGTATGCCTGTGAGGACTGTTGCTGAAAAGACAAAAAGTGGCAGTTTTTGGTGACACCATATAGGGTGTATCAAACATAAGATTTGCCCCTAAGTACCTTCTTTGATTCCCAGGGCTGTCTAGAATGGGAATCTTAAAACATGAGCAGAAAAATGTTTGAAAATCAGAGGGGGAACTTTTGGTATTTTTGTCTTAAAAATTAAATTTGTTATTTTTTTTGGACTTGGTCATTTAACAACAAGCTTTCAGTTGAAACGTTAGGGGCTAGGAAAAACTAAAACGACTCTTAATTAGGAGAGCCTCCTAACTTGAACTCAGCACTGACTATACAATAGCCTAACAGAGAAGGCACACCTCTCTATGGAGAAAGATATCATCAGGAATCTTGGCAAGTTGTGCACACAATTGAAGATTACAGGAGTCACAAAAGGATATGTTTGATGATATAACTAGAACAAAAAGGAAAACAGCTAATAAAAAAAGAGCAGGAGATGATCCACAGCATTCACATCCATTTAGGTGACAAACACTTTTAACAACTATGATTAATATGTGAATAAAATGGAGGAATCTTATGAAAAAAGTAGATTAAAAAATCAAGATTTTCATTAAAATATTGGAATATCTAAAAAAATTAAATAGAAATCAAGAAAAAAACCCCTCTAAAATTAACTCATTAAAAGACAGGTGTAGTGGTGCATGCCTGTAATCTCAGGACTTTGGGAGGCCAAGGTTGTGGGATTGCAAATTCAAGCTCAGTCTGGGCATCTTAGCAGCTTAGTGAGAACCTCTCTCAAATAAAAAAATAAAGGGCTGCGATGTACCTTGGTGCAAAGGCCCTGTTACTGGAGGAAAAAAAATCATCTCATTAGATGGATGTAATAAATAATTGAACATAAGTGAAAATGCAATAGGAAATATTAAACGAACACACTGAGATAAAAGAAAATAGAAAAAAGTAGCAGAGAGAATTTAAGAGATTTGTGGTTTGAAAAAATCTGACATACATATAATTGAATCACCACAGAAAGGAAATGGAGTTGGGTAGAAGTAATTCTGAAGAGATAATACATACAATGTTCTAAATAAAATATAGAGATTTAAGAAAAGGAAACCCCGTGAATACATTGTAAAAACCAAAGATAAAAGTGTCTTAAAGTCAGCCTGAGAGAAAAGACATGACTTTCAGAAAAAAACCAATAAGACAGAGGTAGACTTCTTAACAGTAATTGAAACTGTTGGAAGAAAATAGGAGCTAGCCTAAAATGCTATGTTTACAGCAAAATATTCTTCACAAATGAAAGTAGTTAAAATCGTTTCCAGACAAAAACCAGAAGATTTATAACTAGCAACCCAGGCTAAAATTAAATGAAAAACCATCAACAAAATATGTCAATGTATTGAGCTAGGAGGAAGAATGTTACTTTATGGAACCACTAAAATGAAGAAAAGGTTGAAGAGTAGTAAAAGAATAAATATGTGAGCAAACATCAATAGATAGTGGCTGGAAAAATGAACAGTGAGATCTTACACGGTTTAAATCCAAGTAGAAAAAAAGGTAACAAGTGGAATGTGATGGGGGAAATGTAGTTAACATATTATAAAATTCTGCCATTATTGAGGGCATGCTAAAGGAATCATTTCTTTTAGGCTAATAAGTCAACAATGGATGTTGTAAACTTTGTGATAACCAGTCAAAGAACAGTTTTTAAAGCAGTGGAAAAGTAAACAAGATGATCAGTTTCTAAAAAAAAAATCTAACACTAGTCAGATAAAAAGTGAGGTGATAGGAATAAAGCTGTGTTTTAACAGTAGAATTTTATTTTTTTTTCAAAATTTTACTGAAGGAAAATGTCTTATTTTCTAGGCTAAAATTATAATCATGTAAATATTTTAATTCACAACTTACAAATTTACACTTTTTTTAAAACAGCTTCTTTGTGATATTGGCCACAGTGAAGAAAAACTGGGCTTTAACTATGAAGATATCATAATTTGGTAAGTGTAATTTAATTCTCTTTCCTGTCCCTTCTAGATTTTAGTATTTCAATTTTAGCAATTTTAAATGTGAAATCAGATAATACAGCACCTCATATTTGATTTTGTAGAAACAGCTGCTTGAAAATTAGAAAAATTCAAGACCTTCAGTAGTTTTATGTTGTGACTCTTATGTGATATAATTACTAGTGCCTAGACTTCTATAATTAAACTTGTAAATTAAATCTGAAAATTTCATACAGAATTTCGCATGTTCTTCCCAAGAATGAGAAGAACCTATATATGTGGGTCTTACCTAATAGAAAATGCACTTACACAAACTTGATTTGCCCAAGCACACTACTAGAGTGTACTTTCACAACATCTTGTTGTGCCTGAGGTATAGAATTAATACAATGTCAAAAAGCTTCTGCACAGCAAAGGAAACAACCAACAGAGTGAAAAGAAAACCAACAGACTGGGCAAAACATTTTTGCGAGCTGTTCCTCAGACAGAGGACTAATATCTAAAATATAAAAATAATTTTTAAAAAGTTAGACTCCTCCAAAATAACTCAATCACAAAATGGGCAGGTAAGATGAATAGGCACTTCATGGACGAACAAATATAAATAAGTATATGAAGAAATGTTCAATATCTCTGACCCTTAGAGAAATTCTAATTCAAGCAACACTAAGGTTCCATCTTATCCCAGAAAGAAGACCATCATCAAGAAATCAAATAATAACAAATGCTGGCAAGGCTGTGGGGCAAAAGGAACCCTTCTCCATTATTGGTGGGAATGTAAATTAGTCCAACCACTATGGAAATCATGGAAATTCCTCAAAAATCTAAAATTAGAAATTTCATTTGACCCAGCTAGTCCCTTTCTAGGTATCTTCCCAAAATAGTTATAAAGATATCATTACATGGATACCCATGATTATAGCAGTACATTCACAATAACTAAATCTTAAAACCAGCTTCTGTGTCTATCAACAGATGAATGGATGAAGAAAATGTGATATTTACACACAGTGGAGTACCACTCTGCCATAAAGAAAGACAAACTTGAGTCATTTGTAGGAAAATGGATAAACTTTGAGGCCATGTTAAGTGAAGTAAATCAGACATACAAGCTTAAATATATCATTGTTTCACTTATATGAGAAACCCAAATTTTAAATAAAGAGCAAAGTAAAGGATAGATAATAGGAAGTAGGGAGATAGATTTTCTGAAATGAGAAAGGGATCGAGAGATGGAGGATGAGGGAATAGGGAGAAGAGAAGGGTGATGAAAAAAGGAATTAAATGTTCTATGTGTATGTACCAACTCCACACAAGGAATGTAAACATTGTGTACTACAAGCATGTGCTAATAAATAAAAAAATTGATAACAATAGTCTTAGCCTGGTGTTGTTACATTTTTATATTTTATTTTTAAACCAGTGATTTTTCTGGAAGAGGTAGAAGCAGCAAAGCATGTAAAGGGGAATAGATAATAGAGGCATATGATAGAACTTGGCAAAAGCGTACTTCATTTCCCATTGCTTATATGAAATGAACTACAGAAGATAGAATAAAATTCAGTCACATTTACTTGACTGACAAGAATTTGCTAAAGGAGGCACTGATTGAAACTGACTTTATCATCAAATGAAGTCTCCATGGTTTGTATTGTGTGGTTTTTATAAATGTAAAATGTGATTAAATGAAATTAATCATATATGACTAGACATTTTGCATATCGTGGCTGAGGAAGAATTTGATGTGAGTGGAGCATATCAAATCAGAAAATCTGAAATCTAAAATGTTCCAAAATCTGAAATGTTCTTAGTGTCATGTTACTGTTGAAAAAGTTTTGGATTTTGGATTTTCAGATTGAAAATGTTTGATTGGTACATTCTGTGCAAATACAGTGGCATGGACTTAATTCTTTCCACGATTCTGGTCACAAAGTGAATTGGATGAGAACTGAATCAAATTTCCCCATAAGGTCAGCATTGAACCTAACCATTGAATTTGGTTTGGTTCTCATCCAGTTTGGTTTGTGACCAGAATCATGAAAAGAATTAAATTCTTGAATCAGTGTATCACAGTATTCTGAAATCTGAAAAACAGGAGAATCTGAAACACTTTTCATCCTAAACATTTTGGTTATGGGATACTTGTACAGTAAGTTTATATGTATTTGAAACTCATGCAACAAAACTTTGTGTTTTCATACAGTTTGCGGTTAGCTTTATTGAATGAAGCAAAAGAAGTACGAGCAGCAGGGCTACGAGCACTTCGATATCTTATCCAAGACTCCAGTATTCTGCAGAAGGTGCTAAAATTGAAAGTGGACTATTTAATAGCAAGGTAATTTCTCTAGAGTTTGTTTTTAAAATTTTGTATTGCATTTCAGCTTATAAACTGTGGAGTGTAAAGCTTGGTAATTTTATGTATACAACCAAGTAAGACTTAAAGCATTTTCAGCCTACCAGTAAAGCTCCCTTGTATCTTCAATGAGTAGTAAACATTATTCTGATTTTTCTCATTGTAAACTAGTTCTTCCAGTTTTTGAGTATCATGTTGGAAATATACAGTAGTCTTTTCCTTCTTTATTATCTGTGAGATTTATCCATGTTGATGTACTTGTGATTTTTTTTATGGATGTGTAGTGTTTTGTTTTATGGTTAAACTATTCTGGTGATTTTCTAGATTGATCTTAGTGCTATATTATTTTGAATAAAGTTGCCCTGAAAATTCTTGTATCAGTCTGTTAGTGGACACATACATTCATTTCTCTTAGGTATGTGTAGAACTGGAATTGCCTGGATGTAGGCTTATATGTGTTTAGTTTTAGTAGCTACTGCTAAGTAGCTGTTCAAGTGATTGTACTGATCTATAATAGTACCAGCAATGTATGAGAGTTCCAGTCTCTCCATGTCAGCATTTGATGTTTTGTTTTGTTTTTTCCTTCGGTACCGGGGATTGAACTCAGGTCCTTGCGCTTGTGCAGCAGGCGTCAAAAACACTGAGCTAAATCCCCGGCCCCAACATTTGCTGTTTTTAGTCTTCAGCTATAACCTGACTGGTGTGGTTTTCATGTGGGTTCTTATTTTGGTTTTAATTTTCATTTCCTTGATGAGTGATGATATTAAGTAATTTATCCTTTTTGTCTTTTGCTCATTTGTAAACTGGATTATCTTTCTTCTTATGTAGGAATTCTTGATGTCTTCTGGAAATGAGTCTTTGCAGGTATATCACTGAGAATATCTTCAAGTATGCCTTCCCATTTACTTTCTTAATGGATCTTGAATGAAAAAAGTTCTAATTTATGAAATCCAAAGTGTTCTCCGTTTCTTTAGTTGGTCTGTCTATTCTTGCAGTAGTTTCTTACTATTTTGATTACTCAGCTTTTCAATACATTTTCATTATTATTAATGTGAGTCCTCTGACTTTTCTTCTTGAGGAGTATCTTGGCTTTTATGGGTTCTGCATTTGCATATAAATTTTAGAATCTTTGTTCATTTCTACATAACTTGCTGGGATTTCAGTAGGTGTTACATTGACTTTCTAGATTAATTTAGGATGCATGGACATTGTAATTAAATCTTCTGAACATAATTTATTGGAAACCTTGATTTTGTAATTTTCTCAACCAGAGCTCTAACTTTTTGTTGCTGTTTTTAGCTAATGATATGTAGAAAAAATTAGGGGAAAGTATTGATTTCTTACCTAGCAACTTAGGTAAATTTACTTTACAGTTTTGTTGCTCTTTCTACAGTACTCAGGATCCCTCTTTACCACTGAGCTACATCCCAGCCCATTTTAAAATTTTTATTTTCAGACAGAATCTAACTAAGTTGCCCAGGCTGGCCTTGAACTTGTCCTCCTGCTGCAGTGCTTCTGTCTTAGCCTCTGGAGTAGCTGGGATTACAGCCATGCATGGCTCACTTAAAATTTTATATATTATTCATAGATTATATTGGATTTTTCTTTGTATACAATTATTAGATGTTTATATCTTCTTTCCAATCATTTTATCTTTTTTTTCTTTCTTTTCTTTTTTTTTTTTTTTTTTGGCCTTACTGCACTTGTTAAAATATTCCATTGAATAGAAATGATGAATATTTTGCTTCTAAGCTCAGGTGGAAAATGTACAGTATTTCATCATTATACTTTTAGTGAATTTTCTTTATAGTCTTACTTTGTGTTCTTGAAATGAACACCACTTGTTCATGGTTTCTTGTCCTTTTTATGTATACTGAATTTGGTTTGCTAATATTTTCCAGACTTTTGCACCTATGTACATGAAAGGTGTTGTTGTTCTCTTTTCATTACACTAATATCTTTGATTTTTTTATCAGGAGTATATTTTATAAACATCTAAAAAGTATTGTCCTCTGTTCTCTTTGAGATTTTATATGATATATATATATGATATATATATATATATATGATATATATATATTTCTTTTTTTCCCTCCCTACATAATTACTAGAATTCCCCACTGAATCCCATTGGTCTTTTTTAGGAAATTTTAAAATTACAGACTTGGGCTGGGGATTTAGCTCAGTGGTTCTAGCACCTGCCTCTCAAGTGCAAGGTCCCAAGTTTGATCCTCGGTACCAGAAAAAATAAAATAAAATTACAGACTTAATTTTTTAATAGATATAGTATACCCTTTTTTTTTTTCTTTTGTGGCGCTAGGTAGTGAACTGAATATGCATGCTAGCAGGCAAGTGGCACAGCCCTAGCCTAGTCACTTTTTTCTTGAATCAGCTTAAGCTTTATATAGTTAGAAACTTTGTTATTATATTTATATTTATAATTAAGTCTTCATATTGGGCTCATCTTTTTAAAATTATGAAATATCCCTCTTTATTGCTAGTAGTACTTCTTACATGATTATTTATATTATCTAATAATATAGCATCACTATCTTTCTTTGGCTTAGTGTTTGCATCTTTCCCATTGGTCCTTACACTTAACTCTCTCCCTAAAAACATCATAGATTATTTTCAGTATCTAATTTGAACTTCTTTATTTTTTAATTGAAATATTTAAACTACTTATATTTAGTCATTTACTATGTGCATAATTTGTGAACTAGAGCTAATGTAATTGTACAAGTTTATCTTGCTATTTGTAGTCTGTCACATCTTTTCTTTGTTCTTGTATTTTTCCTTTTTTTTTTTAATCAAGAATTTTTTTCCCTTTTCTGTTAGTATCTTGGTAATATATCTTGGAGTAGTTGTCTACTACTGCTCTTATTATTATCAGAACAATGCAAGAAACCTATCACAGTTTGTGTCTTCTCTGGTCTGCTTTTTATCTATTGTTATGATTTACTTCTTACATATGTTTCAATGCCACAAAGTAGTCCATTTACTATTTGAAGTTGCAACTCTACTTATGTTGTTTATCCATTCTGGTATTTGTCATTTTTGTATTTATTTGTGAGCTTTCAACTTGAATCACTATTTTCTATTTGATGAATTTCTTTTTCCATCTTTTTGTAGTATAAACCCACTAAAGGTGGATTTTCTTGTCTTCTATTTGTCTGTAAATAAATTGTCTTCATAATTGAAAGCTATTTTTGACACCAGTCATTTTTCATTGCATATAAATTGTCTTTGGGCTTTTTTTTTTCCAGTACCGGGGATCAAACTCAGGTCCTTGTGCTTGCGAGGCAGGCAGCGGAACCACTGAGCTAAATCCCCGGCCCTCTTTTGGCTTTCTTACATGATTTCCTTTTTAACTATTAGATAATAGCTTCTCTACTTTGATTTCCTTTTTACTATTGGACAGTAGCTTCTCTACTTTGTAAATGATATCTTTTTATTCCCTTCCTACTTTAAAGATTGTTTTTTATCTGCTATATTCTGTCCTGGTTTCTGGTAGTTCACCTATACATGTTGGGTCTTTTCACTATCCCCTATGTCTCTGATGTTTTTACTGTAGTTTTCCATCTTTATGGCAGTGGTTCTTCAAGGTGCTTACTTTCTACTTACTGTATCATATTCCAGTCTATCTTGCTAATAATAATAAATCAGTCTCTTGAATTCTTCATTTAAATTATTGTCTTACAGTTTATTTTATTCTTTAAATTTTTCAGATCTCTGCTTTCTTCTTTTTTTAATCAACTATAGTTATTTTGAAGTCCTTTCTGACATCTCCATTATGTGAATTACTTGTATTCTTATTTCTGTTGTCATTTTCACTTTTTGATTTTTGGTCTCTGGCCCTTTTGTTTGTTTTGCCTGTTTGTTTTAAATCATGCCTCATACCAACTAATCGAGTGTGAACATTGGTATTAAAACTACTGGCTCCAGATCATTATTTTTCTTTTAAGAAAGTGAAATTTTATTCTTGAGTGTTGATTTATTACATTGATTCTGTTAGAGTTGGTTTTATTTTTGTCTTTGATCCTAAGAAGTGTCAATTTGGAATCTCAGTTAAAGTGTAGATATTTATCAGAACTTCTTCACCTTGGGCAGCATTGAACCGTGAGCTATAGACTATTCTGTACAGGCTGACATCACTGTGGTGTTACTTTGCTTTTCTGGGTAGCTCTTTTGCTTGGTTTCTTGGGAGTCCTATCCTGCTTTTGTACAACATAGAATCCAACAAGTGTCTTGCAGAGAACATTGCACATAGATTTTACCTCACTTCCCTGTGCTTTCTTGTCTTTGAGATTTACCCCTCAACTCCAACCAACCGTTTGGGCTGCCTGAAGTTAAACCTCTGTCTTTCTAGTCTAGCCTGGCTTTTGCTTTCTGCTAGGACTGAATGTCCCCCAAACTGGAGATTGACAAGTAGCCCCAGGGATAAAGCCTGTGAATGTTAGAACTCCCTTAACCCTTTTTCTTTTCAGAGGTTATTCTCCATTGGCCTTTTAGCAGTTGTTTTATAAAATAATTTTCCCAGTTTTATAGTTGCTTTTGCCAGAAGGGTTGGTCTGATCCAAGCATTTTTGTTAATGGTCAGAAATGGAATTCTGTGTTGATTTACTTTGTGTTTATTTTTGTTTATTTGCCACACTGTAGCTGCTGTCCCTTAGTACATGTTAGTCAAGCACTCTGCCCCTGAGCTACACCCCAGGCCCCCATTTACTTTGTAATAGTGTTGCTCTAAATTAATAGCATTTAGACAAAAATGAGTTTTCAATAGTAATACTGTTCAGTGTTAGAATACTGAACTACTTAAACAGAAATTTGAAATAAAACATTGTCCTGCCATATATATAAAACATTCTTTCAGCTTAGATAAAAAAATTTTGCAAAGAAATGTCTACTAAGTGATATTTGACCAAGTATTAATCTTGAAGGAATTTAGAACTTGTTATATTTTAGTAAAGAAGAATTTTTGTGGATATTACATAAGAGAATTAATATGATATATAAAATTTAACCCTTGGTTAAAATCACAAACTACAACAAGCTTCAGGTATTTTCCTTTTATAATTATTATAAAATGTCTATGAATTTATCTATAAAATTTTATATTTTGTCTGTAGATTTCTGATACTCTGATATATAGATGTTATTTTGAGTGTACATATAGTACTATATTTTCCTGAAGTTTTAAGTGAAAAAATAATTGTTTTTATAAAAACAAATACTTAGAGATGTATAGGTTAACTAAACATTTGCTGGTAATAGAAAATCATGTATTAAAGTTTTAATATAATATATTGACATTGTGAAGGACATAATGGTATTATACAAGAACTTGTTTTTTAAAATTTTATCAGTGAGTAATATTTTGTGTATTGTTTAGGTGCATTGACATTCAGCAGAGCAACGAGGTAGAGAGGACACAAGCACTTCGATTAGTCAGAAAGGTATGCTCTATGTAAGAGTAAAGGCAAATTTATGGTTTTCATGTGAAATATAGATTGTTATGAAATCTATTAAATATAAAGCCTAAATTTCATTAAACATTTTTATTTTGCTAAATATGAATTAAGTAAAGCTATTAAAGTTTGAGATAAGCATAAATATTTCCTGTAACTGTTGTGTGATTGGGGATAGTTAGGATAGTATTCTTATAAAGTATATTTCTTTCTTCAGTAGAAATGTAAATGTAATTTCTGCTTTGATAAATTATTAGGGAAAGAGATTCCTTGCTCCCCCTCCTGATTGTCTCATTATATGCTTGTAGTTAAAAATATTAAATAGTTGTCACAAGCAGTTACAAGCTTGTTCTAAAGATGAATTTGGATGTATAATTCACGGGCAGTTGTAATAAACAATTAGCATTGTATAGGATAAAAGATCAGAATTTAAACTCTTCAAGAAAGGGTGTTAAAGACAGTCTATAAAGCTTCTCAAGAGAGGCCTTCACAGAATTATTCTGGTGTTTAATGTAATGCCCCAACGGCCAAGCAATAGAACAATAGTTGAGATTTTCAGTAGAGATTTTTCATCTTTCCCTACCTTTGAATTTGTGGCGTGCCCCAGAATGGTGGACTGTTGAGATAGTATTAGATTCCTTGGTTTTCTTTTTCTTCCATTCGCCATTTGGCTACCTTGTGGTTACACATAGTACTCATAGTTGCCCATAGTGAAAAACAAGAAAATGGATGAGTTAAGTCTTAAAAGAGATTTGAAACTCTAGTAACAGTATTAGAGATAGGTCTTGTTATAAGTAAACTATTATATCAGGATATGATTGGCTTTTCATGATCTCTAGTTTTAATTTATTCATACAGTCCCTCCTAATACTGTGTTTAAAAGAAAGAAACAAAATTTGTTTCTAAAGAACCTAGAGCAGCTTTTGAATTTTTAGGTTGTATATGCCAATATTTATCCTATGGGGAACTAAAATATATATTAATATATTACAAATAACAATAAACTTATTATATGTAAACATGAATAACATATTATGAAAATAACTAGTGTTTTCCAAAACATTGTTTCCAATTTTTGGAATTCTCTTTGATGTATGTCTTGATAGAAAACAGCAGCAAGGTGGTTATAGTATTTGCTTCCTCATTCAGTCAATTGTGCTATCACATGCAATAGAGACACTAGAAAACTTCTCTGTGAGAGTAAGTGAAAAAGTGAATAATGTCTTTGTTACTATGGAAATAATTTTTGCAGAGTTACAATTTTGCGGAGCTTCAGAATTTTCTGGCTCACACTGAGAATTGCTGTCCTGAAAATTACTTTCGAAAGACAATTTCAGATAGATTTGAACAATTAAATTTAGCTTCTTTGAATCGTTTAGTAAATATTTCATTTTGATTTGCTAAAGTATTTTGTGCAAGTTAAAATTTAATTTATAAACTAGCTCAGTAAAAATAAGCAAACTCTTGGACTGGGGATTCAGCTCAGTGGTTTTGCCGCCAGCTGTGCAAGCGCAAAGACCCAAGTTCGATCCCCAGTACCGGGGGAAAAAAAAAAAAAAAAAGATTTTGGGGTGGAGATTTAGCTCAGTGGTTCCGCCGCCTGCCTCGCAAGCGCAAGGACCCGAGTTCGATCTCCAGTACCAAAAAACAAAACAAAACAAAAAATAAGCAAACTCTTAAAAATATCATTTATGATATTTGATAAATATATTTGGTGTATCATATTTGATTATGATGATTGGTAATTTGAGTCAGATAACATTTCTAAATCCAGGAGCAGAAAAGCTGCTCCAACTCAGTAGGATAGAGGCTCAAAGGAGGAGTTGTAGCTGGCATAGGATTTCTCCTTTGGTTTAGCTAAAAGGATAATTTGAAGGTAAAGTATATTTGCTGAATAAACAGTGACCTTTAAGGGCCATAGAAACCATAATTTCATTAGTACTTTTAGCGTATGAAGTATATATTTCTTTATTTCCAAGAATAGTTTGATAATTGAAATAATGTTACTGTTTTTATTTTATGCATTCAAAAAAGTGTTGAAACTTTCTATTGAATTATTAATATAAAGGAAAAAAATTATTTACTGCTTTAGGATGACTTACTCTATGATAACTCATGTTACTTTTCCTTTCTTTCACCTGTCTCATTCATTTGGAGGATTGTCTGTTTGCTTTTTTCTTTCAGTGTCTTAATTTTTTTTAACCCCCTTCCCACTCCATCCAGACAGTCCTTTCCAGTTTTAGAGATTTTTTCATATAATTTTCCCACTGGTCAGCTGTTGCCCCTCTTTTCTTTTTCCTATTTAAATTTTACTTACTACTCAGTTAATTTAAGCCACTATTTTTTTAACTTAATAATTTGTTATTTATATTAGGCATTATTAATAACCTCAATTTTTTTACAGTTGTTAAGAATTTATTTTGATGGCTATCACATACACTTGATACACAGCAAGATAGTGGCAAAGCTAGAGGAGAAACTCCAGTTTGCAAACATACATTGGCTAATGAGTATCAACGACAACCTGCCTACTTTGACATTCAGAACTCACTCTTGATCTAATCAATTATTTCTGTCTGACCTGTCTTTATTATTTCCATTGTACTTGTAGGTGAACTACCATCACTGCTATAGTTGTTACTTCCTTCCAATTCCTTTCATTTTCACCCCTTGTTATAGTATATTCATCTTCACCATCTCAGCTCCAACTTTAGAAATTCCTCCTAAAGAACTAAGGACTTCTGTAATCCTTTGTATTATTCCATAAATTTATTACCTAGTCCTTATCTTTATCTTGTATTTGTCTGCCGTATTATGCCAGAAGAGATGACATGCAACAGTGATGGCATTCTATGGCTTCTCCCTTATTGAGTATTCCTTGATTTATGAAAAAAGCATTCTCTGATTTATGCAGAATTATGAGGTTCTTTGCATATATTATATTACCTTGGAAAATATGAAATCATTTCATTTTTTGAAAATGCACATTTTATGTATTTGTTCCGTAGCACAATCTATATAATTAAATACTATATGTTAGTAGACACATGAAATTCCTAAGGTAGAACTTTTATACTGTACTTGAAATTCTAGAAACCATAGGTTTGTACACATCTTTATTTTCTAAATGAGCAAATTGAGGTGCAAAGGATTGATTTGGCGAAGGTAACATAATTTATTAATAGCATACTTAGTTCTCAAAGCCAAATTGTTTGGCTTTTTAGGCAACTCTTTTCAGAATATTTCACATGCATTCTGAAGTTTGAAGAAATTTTCTTCTAGACTCCTTACGAGCCCAGTAATAGACTGGTAAGTATTAAAACAAATTAATATGAGATTAGAATTTTTTCATTCAGGGAGATCAGTTTTCTATATCTCATTCCCCTCCTCCTCCCTTTCATTTCTCCCTTTTGTGATTATTGGACAGTAATAAGGTAAAAACAGATATAGAAGCTTGCCTAGATTATATAGTGATTAGAAATATATTTATTTTATGGTTGTGAAATTATATTCTGTAATTTCAGCTGAACTTTGTAATATCACTTAATGCTTCTTAAAATAAGCTATAATTACAACTGAACTTTGTAATATCACTTAATGGTGCTTAAACAAAATAAACTATAACTACTCTAACCAGTATAGATCTTTACTTTGATCCCCTGTAATCCTTAATTGTAGAGTATATCTTTCATTTAATTATATTGCGTTCTGTAATTGTTTCATTACATAAGTTTTTATTTTTCCAACAGGCTTATAATTTCTGTCACATCCAGGATAGATTAATTTTCTCACTACCTGAATAAAGAAAAACTTTCTTTTGTCACTGTAGGGACTTGTTATTTTGAAATACTTTGTCTATTAAATAGCCTTTATTATGAAATGATTAACTATTTAATTTGCTTTCTGTTTTGCAAATTATAGATGTATGTTGTCTGTGTTCTGTGGCCAGTTAGGTCTTTTATTCTGTGTGAAATTGATCTTAAATTTTCATCACCAGATAATGTACTATTTTCATCAGGATTTTTTTTTCAGTACTGTGGTTTAACCCAGGGCATTATATGTTTTCCAAGCACTCTATCACTGAGCTACATCCTCTCCCCTTTTTACATTTTATTTTGAGACAGGTTCTCAATAAGTTGCCCAGCTGGCCTTGAATTTGTAGCCTTCCTACCTCAACCTCCTAAAATGCTGATATTATAGGAGTAAACCCCTTCAATGACCTATGACTTGTGATATAACAATATTTATGATTAATAATTTTGCCTACTGGCATAATACCGATGGGGGCTGTAGGTAGAGTTTAGAGTTTATTGGAGTCTGTTGCAGCAAACTGAGTGAATAAAGGTCTAAATCAGTTAATTTAATGGAAGGTAGATATAGGAATAAAGATGTTCATGAGGTACATTGGTACATTGATGGTCACTGTATATGAGGAAAGAATCAGTATGTAATAGTATAGTAGTATGTTGACTGCTATTGTCACTACTGAATTACTTTGTGTACAGTCTGAAGAACTATGCAAAGATATAGGTCCTATTCTAAAGTAACTTAAGAATATGAAAACACTAAAACTTTTTCTTCAACTAATTTATAGTCTAGGGCCGGGGATTTAGCTCAGTGGTTTCGCCACCTGCTGTGCAAGCGCAAGGACCAGAATTCGATCTCCAGTACCAAAAAAAAAAGCTTCAAACTAATTTATAGTCTTGACTATTAGAAAAAAATTGAAAAACATTTTTCCATAGTAATGATTATTAACATTTGTTCCAACAATTATTAGTTACAGTAATCCTTTGAAATATCCTTAATAAGCCAGAAGGTAAATAGTGGCTGGATTTATAAATAGTCTATGGTCTTAAAAGTACCTCAATCAGAATAAAGATAAACACTGTATTATAAGGTAAATAACTTCCTTTTCTTGTCCTTCTCGGTTACAGATGATTACTGTGAATGCTTCCTTATTTCCTAGTTCAGTGGCCAACTCGTTAATTGCAGTTGGAAATGATGGACTTCAAGAAAGAGACAGAATGGTCCGAGCATGCATTGCCATTATCTGTGAACTAGGTCAGAATTTTCTTCAAGTAGTAAAATATAGTGTTTTATAAAGAAAATATAATATTTCCTAGTGCTTTTAATATATAATTTTTTTAGTTAAATAGTACACAAATAGAAAAAGGTATATTTCTGATAGCAAAGTAGAATTGTTATTTAACAAATAATTTCAAAATGATATTAGAATTGTGTAAATCTTAAGTTTTACTCGTCATGAAATTTAGTGTATGAATTGTCTAAAATCCATAATTATTATAAAATCTCTTGAAGTCTAGCATTTCAACATTAATCACATTATATGATAAAGAAATTTACACTGAGAAGAACTAAATCATACCACTGAGGATTTTAAAATACTGTCTACAATATCTTTTGGTTTTTACACAGATTTAGAAATATGATTAAGGAAATGTAGAACATAAAAAAATTTACTACATATCAATGGGATTCCTGGAAAGCTATACTTATAGTTAATATGTTATTTATAAAGTGCTTTTATAAATAAGCACAAAGTGAGTAAATGGCTGTAATTGAAGAAATAGGAAAAAGGGAAAATATTATTTACATGGTAAGCAGGAGAAAGCAGCAATAAAATTTAAAGCCCTAATCAGGGAACAAGCCAGATTACTCAGCCTAAACTATGTTAGTTGGAAAAAGAAAAATATGGAATATACATTTAAATGTGTGGAAAACCCAAAAATTAGAAAACAAAAGATAATAAATGAAGAAGAGAATATTTTAGGAGTTTTAAAAATTATAAATTTAATGTATATTTGAAAACTTAATAAAATCAATGGATTTGGAGGGTTATTATTAATTTCCAAAAGTAGTAGGAAACATGATAGATCAATAAATCATAGAAGTAGTTGAAAATATTGATGAAATAGTTATCTCCAAAAAGACTCATTAGTGTAGTTTTGTTTAAAAAAGAACAAGTGCATAATTCTTTTGTATACACTGATATACTTACATCTGTATA
>NW_004624759.1:15927195-15963050 GCF_000247695.1 Heterocephalus glaber
TCGTTTCCCTTTGGGGTTGCTGTAGGTGATCTGGAAGTCTGTTTATGAGGCTTGTTTATGTGTCTTCTCATTTCCACGGGGTAGGGGCGTGCTTCTGGCTCCCAGGAGGCTCTCCTTCTGTGCCCTAGGAGCTTGGGATGGCAGCAGGGGAGCCTCCTTCCGGGTGCTGGAACTCGCTGAGCTTCTCTGCCCTAGGAGCCTGGGATGGAGGCAGGAGCTTCTTTCCAGGTGCTGGGACTGGCTGAGATTCACTGCCCTAGGAGCCTGGGATGGAGGTGGGGGAGCTTCCTTCTGGGTGCTGGGATTGGCTCACCTTGGCCCTAGGAGCCTGGCAACAAAATTCTTAACAGGTGAAATACTAATATTGAACATTATTTTCTTTGTATCACATCATTGTGGCTTGAAATTTAACATAAAAATGAAACCTCAAGTAAATCCCTAAAACTAAGAATTTTAATTTCTTCTTTATCATCTTTGCTCTTACAAATGAGCAGTGAACAGAAAGATGGGTCAAGGAAGTGATAAGAGATGGTAAGAAATCTATACTACTTAGATTGTATAATAGCTGTACTTTATTTTAGCCAGATGACTTCTGAATTCCAAGATGAAGGAAGTTAGATCTGTGTACATTAACATAACAAGTTTTTTGTATGTCTTTTTGAGTATATTGTTCCTTAGCTAAATAACTTTTTGAAGTTCTTAATAGCCTGGTTAGCTAATGGTTCCACACTTACCTGAAGTGTTTTAGTATTTGTGTGTGTGTGTGTGTGTGTGTGTGTGTTTCTGGGAATTGAACCTAGAACCTTGTGCATGCTAGACAAGTACTGTAACAGAACTGCAATCTCAGCCTCTTTTCTCTTTTTAAAAATTTCTTTTGAGACAAAGTCTTCTGAGTTTAAGTAACTACTTTTAACTATTTTAGATCCAGGAAGGTTCCAAGACAATTGGAGGATTTCAGATGGCTTTGTAGCAGCTGAGGCAAAAACTATTCTTCCTCATCGTGCCAGATCCAGGTAGAATTTAAATTTAAAATTGTTCCAATTTATTATCATTACTGTTTTTTATGTTAGTCTGTGTAGTACGTGTGAAATACTATTTAAATTGTTCTGTGCTGTGTTTATTTCTAGGCCAGACCTCATGGATAATTATTTGGCACTGATACTATCTGCATTTATTCGTAATGGACTTTTGGAAGTAAGAGTTATAAACTATATTCTATTTTATTTTGACTTTCTCTAACAAAATTTTTTAACATCTGAGCATAAATATGTTCATATATATTATTTTGCAACACAGTGTTATGTTTATTTTCATAGGGTTTGGTTGAAGTGATAACAAACAGTGATGACCATATTTCAGTTAGAGCTACCATCCTTTTAGGAGAGCTTTTACATATGGTAAGTTTAGCAACTTCTAATTATATATTTCATAATTTTAATTTATAAAATGGGTTAATAGTGTTGCTTTATTTCAACTCAAAAAGTAAATTAGCATTTTAAATGAATGTTTATCCTTGCATTGCAAAACGCCTTTAATTCCTATATCCTCATATAGATAGATAGATAGATAGGTAGATAGATCTCAATCACATCTGCTTTATAAGTAGAACAAATACAGAAAATACAAAGTGCTGAATGTTGATGTTTACACTCACTTTCGATGTGGATATTTCAGTCCTATAAATATTGATTTGCAGAAAGACTTCCTACCTAAAAAGCAAGAAATCCAAATCGTAAAATGAGATACTAATCAGTCAGCTAAGAATGTAATTCTGTAATACAGAATCAGTACATTGTAGTCCCTGGCTGAATTTTACTTTTTTTTTATTATTATTTTTTTTTGGTACCTGGGATCGAACTCCAGTCCTTGAGCTTGCGACGCAGGCGGTGGAACCACTGAGCTAAATCCCCAGCCCTACTGGCTGAATTTTAGAAAACTTTGTGCAAAAATTCTAAATATAACTGTCTTGTTTGAACATCATTGTTTTCTGTAAACTTGTAGAGAATGAGAATCCTTTTCGGACTTTTGAATTGGCACTGTAATTTTATGAAATTAATAATTTGGGGGAACTAGGAGAAAGAAGAGCCATCTAATCATTCTCTACATTTAGCAGTTCAAGCAAGGAAGCAATTCTGCTAGTTTGCATTATAGAGATTTTCTATTTCTAGGTCACTTATAGATTAGCAAAAGAATAAATAGAACCACTTTAAACTCATTAAGAAGAGATTCTTCTTTTTTTTTTTTTTGGTACCGGGGATTGAATTTGGGTCCCTATGCTTGGGCAGCAGGTAGTGAAACCACTGAGCTAAATCCCCGGCCAGTAAGAAGTGATTCTATGGCAAATCTTTTAAAACTATGTTATGAGTTGCTATTCTTAGAGTATTTTTGTTTTTGTTTTTGTTGTTTCTGTTACTTCCTCTCCTCTTTCTTCCTCCACCTCCCCCAGTGCTTACCTGTCAGTTGCTGGGCTATGTATATGAGTGAAGTAAATAAGTGAAGTTTAATGTTAACTATTTTTATCAATAAATTATTCAGCCAGTTTCTCTGTTCCCTTTCAATCAACTCTTGAAGAGAATTAAATAGCATTGCAGGCTCTCAGTTCTGATTATATTTGTATTTAAATTTTCTACGACGTTTTCTGTAAGGACATCAATATACAAAATTAATTGTTTTATAGGAGAGAATCATTTTCATAAATTTATTCTCTTTCCTGTTCTATACACCAGAATTCTATG
Organism: Heterocephalus glaber; assembly: GCF_000247695.1. Next base: position 15,929,931 of record NW_004624759.1, read on the forward strand.
ATTCCCTTAATGTATAAAATCTGATCATTTTCAAGTAAAGTGGTGCTAGTTCATTGCTTAGTATAGCTTCTCTTTTCCACATGTGATTAATTTACCTATTCTTATTAGTTGATAGCAAGTTTGGTATTGAGATTTTCTTTATAAAGCAGAAGTTAGTAAGTTTTTAAAGACTGTTGGTATCTGAGACAAACCTATGCTGAGGAAGTGGTGTTTAAAATTTAAGTCAATTCTAAGTTTTGATACCGTAGCATTTTAATAAGAATTGAGTTTTATTTGAATAGCGCTTAAAAATCATAATTTTAATACTATAATAAAAGATCTGTAAAAATTAGAGGTTTAAAATTTGTATTTATATGCTTATATTTGTTACATCTCATGCATATTGAAAATAGATAAAATTATAAGTATGTATGCCTTGTGGAAAATAAGTGAATTTCAGGAAAATCCTTAAGAGTTTCTAATGGTCTTAATTACAATATTACATTCACAGATAATCTATAATGTAAACTATTTCTATTTTCAAAAACTCATAAAATGTTAACATTTTATTTTAGGCAAATACAATTCTTCCTCATTCACATAGCCATCATTTGCACTGCTTGCCAACCCTAATGAATATGGCTGCATCTTTTGATATCCCAAAGGAAAAGAGACTGTAAGTATCAGAAAGATCCAGGAAAGGTTATGTTTAGTATATTTAATGTCCATTTAGATTACTTTTTCACTTCTTTTTTAAAAGAAGTATGGATAGGTTTTGCTTGTAAAGTCTTTTAGGTAAGTTTTATAGGTAAGAGGAAAAATTAGTAATTCTCAAAATATTTCATGATTTATATTCAATAGTGGAGTATAATCACTTTTACTTTTGTGTGTTTGGTCAAGGATGTAGACTTTTTACCGTATTTCTAACAATGCTGGTTGAGAGTTTTGGGGTTTATTTTATATTCTGAGAAGCAATTTAAACCCTTTTAAAAATAATCCATGAATTAATTTCAAATTTTCAAAAGCGAAAGACTACCAGTGTATTTTCATTTGTGCGGTTAAAAAAAGTTGGTACTTAATAACCCATACTATAGGCATAGCCATAAGTTGAATTCTTAAAACTGAAGGAGGTATACCACACATTTATAAGCAAGTAGATTTATAAGGAAAAATAAGGCAGTATAATAGTGGCACTACTAGAATTTCATTGCTAGTAAGAATAAACTATATAAAAGGGAAGGGAGCTAAATGGGAAGTGATAGTAGGAGTGTGTGTGTGTGTAGACTGGGGATTGAAGCCTGGGTCTTCATACTGAACTATACCCAGCTCTTTGTATTTTGAGGCAGGGCCTTCCTAAGTCACAAAGTCTCCCAGGCTGGGCTTGAACTTGCCATCCTCCTGCCTCAGTCTCAGCTGAGAAACAGTTACATGCCACCACATGTGGCTTTTTTGTTTTGGGGTTTTTTTTGCTGTTATAGTGAGAAAAATCTATATATGTGGACCACTTCTTTTTTTTCTTTGATAATATTAACAAAATGCAGTTTATTAACTATCAGAACTATGGATTTTTGTTAGCAATTATAATACACTCTTCAGAAGTTTAGCTTTAATATGAACTACATGAGCTTTACTATAAATAAATAGTGGTCTATTATTTTGGTTCTGTCAGTGAAAATACTGTTATTTAATAGGCTACAGTTGTATTATAAACTGAGTGCATTAGAGACCATCTCTGTTATGACTCTGGGCTGACATCTGTAGTAGCCTTCAGCGTTTATACTAGAAGTTTCATGATAGAGAAATGTCTTTCTCAAAACCTGGTAGACCAGACCTCTGGGTCAAATTATGGGCACCAATTTCTGAGTTTATTGAGAATTCATTCACATTCAAAGTAACAGTCCTGACACTCTCCTTAAAACAGTTTTTTTTTTTTTTTAGCTCAATAAGCTTCTTTGCTGATATATTAAATACTTGCCAATCTCAGTAGATCTCAAAGTTTTAAATTCTTTTTACCAGAATTGATTGCTGCCAAATTTTTTAAGGTATCATTTATAGTTACAGATTATGCCGAAAATAGACTGTTCAATTGATCTTATGGGTGAACAATGAAATTATATTGTAGCCTCATACCATGAACAAAAATTAGTCCCAGTGTACTAAGATTTCCATATGAAAAGCAAAGCTCTAAATATTTATTTATTTATTTGTTTGTTTGTTTGTTTATTTATTTATTTATTTATTGGTACCATGGATTACACTCAGGACCTTGCGCTTGCAGGCAGCAGCACCACTGAGCTAAATCCCCAGCTCTTTAAATATTTTATAGGAAAAAAAAAAAGCTAGATTTTTGACCTTGTGAAAGGAATTCTTAAAGCCAGTATACAGAAAAGACCAAGGAAAGATTACTATAATTGATGTTTTAGTCTGAATAATCAATGTTTCTTCATGGAAATCAGTACTTTGATTTTTTTTCTTTTGTGTTTTCGGGGTTCACAAAATATTTCACTTTTTTTTAGTAAAAATCTCTGTCCTTGAATTTATCTAAACTTTAAATAACTTAGCAAAATGTTCACTTCAAAATTATTTTTTCTTACTAGTCGAGCCAGTGCAGCACTGAACTGTTTAAAACGCTTCCATGAAATGAAGAAACGAGGACCTAAGCCTTACAGCCTTCATTTAGATCACATTATTCAGAAAGCAGTTGCCACACATCAGAAACGGGATCAGTACCTTCGAGTTCAGAAAGATATATTTGTTCTTAAGGTACTAACATGAAAATCATGATTTTTAATTTATACAGTTTCCTAATTCTTAACCACTGGATTTTATATACATGTACTTGTTTGAGTTTTGTAGCTTTATTCTTGCATATGGATTTTTACTTAGCTTTTTAGATATGTAATGACTAGACAATTTAGAGCTGAGTTTTTGTAATGGTAAAATTTAAAAATTTTAATGATCTATCTGTAAGTGAAAACAACTTCCTTCTGTTTTTAAAATTTGAGCTTAGTTTTCTGATGTGAGGATAGTTTGCCTTAATTGTCCATATTACTTTCTGGTGTTTTTTTTTTAGGATACAGAGGAAGCTCTTTTAATGAACCTTAGGGATAGCCAAGTCCTTCAACATAAAGAAAATCTTGAGTGGAATTGGAATCTTATAGGGACCATTCTTAAGGTATGACAAAATACTTCATGGTGACAGCTTCTCTTCACATTATTATTATGATTTATTACAGTTATATGCTTGGGAGTTGATAAATACATATGTAATGTAATATATTTTGTTATTCCAGTGGCCAAATGTAAATCTAAGAAACTATAAAGATGAACAGTTGCACAGGTATGTAAAAGTTACTGTGTATTTAAATTTAAAGAATTTAAATTTGGATTATCATATCTTATGCCTACTAAAAATAATAACTGATGTTTTAGTGATTAAAAACATACATTCAGTTTAAGAGCATTCAGTAGATACAAACATTTTTATATATCTTTATGTGTGTACATACATTTTTCTGTGTCAAAACCCATCAGCTAATTCTTTTTCTAGTTAATTGTAATCTGCTTTTAGTTTTGTATCAGATGAAGTCACAGAAATAAATGTTTCTTAAATTAAGATAATATCAACTGTGTAATGGACTAACCTTAACCATAAGAGGATGACATAGTAAGAAACTATATTTTTAATATGTAACTTTGACTTTCACTCATATCTAACTTTGGAAAGTTAACCATTCTTCTTAACAATCTCCTTAACACATTGTCTACAAAACATACTAATGTTCAGGAGCATATAGACCACTTCAAGCTACTGTGTTGTTCTCTACTACACCCATGTGTTTTTACTCCTTAGGTTCAGCTAACCAACTAGCAGTACTGAATTCATTGGATAAGAGAGCCTTTCTTTATATTTGAGACATTTGTGTGATTAAAATTATTTTGATTATACTCAACTCTTCATGATATGTAACTTAATATCAAGTTTTAAGAAATATACAAACCTTGTAAATTACACTAAAATAATAGCATATTCTGACTTTTCATACTCCCTGAGAACAGAGATGATACCTTTTTCAAATTTGTTTTCCTAATACCTGAACCTAACTGCCTGTATTTGGATTAGATTATAGTACTAATTATGTTCTATAGTATTCATTATGAAATTAAATTGAACTAAATTCATTGGAAGCTTAGAACACATTATAATAAATTATGTCCATAAAATTCAATTGCCTAAATTTACATTCTGTTTATTCAACTTTACATTCTAGTTGTGGAGTGTTGTGTCTTCATTTTTCCTACTGCCCTCTTTCTGCCCTACTTTTTCTTTTAAGCATCTAACTATAAAATTCTTATTCCATATGTTCTTTACAATTAAGTTTTTTTCTTTTTCCTTTTTCTCTTTGTGTGTGTGTGTGAGATGTACCATATGTGTTACTGAATTTCTTACCACCTCCTCCAGATGTTTCAGATCCAGAACATATTCAAAGCCTTATTATGTCATAACCTGTGGATAAGATTTTAAAATAATTGGTGTCTTATATTGTTAATTTATTTTGATAATAGATTTGTACGAAGACTTCTTTATTTTTACAAGCCCAGCAGTAAATTATATGCCAACCTGGATCTGGATTTTGCCAAGTCTAAGCAGCTCACAGTTGTTGGTTGCCAGTTTACCGAATTTCTTCTTGAGTCTGAAGAGGTAAGCACTAAATATTTTCAAAGCAAATTTTTTTAATTAAATGTCTTCCTTCTCCTCCCTCTGTTACCACCATCTGTTTTGTTTTCATTTCTGAGTAGGCTTAGGGTGTATTTGGAAACATAGGAAATGAACCCAAACCTAGATGTGAATCCTGAGTGGCTAGTTATGATACTTTGGGCAAATTGCCTGCCCTCAAGAAAATCTGGTTTACCCTTCTGTGAAATGGAGAATAAGACCATCTCTAGGTAGCATTGTATTGAGTAAGATTAAAAACAGCAGGTACTCAGTGACTGATACTTGTTATCAGTAATTCTATTCCTTTTTTTTGTACCTGATTAAAGTTGATTTTTCTAATTACAGGATGGGCAAGGATACTTAGAAGATCTAGTAAAGGATATTGTTCAGTGGCTCAATGCCTCCTCTGGAATGAAACCTGAAAGAAGTCTTCAAAATAATGGTTTATTGACTACTCTTAGTCAACACTACTTTTTATTTATTGGAACACTTTCTTGCCACCCTCGTGGAGTCAAAATGCTGGAAAAATGTAGTGTCTTTCAGTGGTAAGCATCCCTAGATTCTGTTAAAATATATACTTAAACTTTATTTTTCAGTGTGGTTGGTTAATATGTTATGCTTTTTAGTCTGTGGATATCTGTTGCTAAATTTTATTTTTGAAAAAGTTAAAGTTGTCTTCATGTTTGATACTTTTTTATTTTTTGTCATTAAATTCTTTCAGAAATGTTTGTTTATATTAGGAATTTTTAAATATTTGTTAAAATGTTTTTCATATACCCACTCTACCATCTGCACACACACAAAATGGTAACTGTGGGTGGTGATAGATGTGTAAATTAATTTCATTGTGGTAGTCATTTCTGAAAATATACTTTAATCAGTTTATCTTGTTGCCAACCTTGAATATATAACACTTGTGAATTATATCTCAATAATGCTGGAAAAAATGATTTGTTGGACTAATGATAATCAGTGCAGTAATTTCTAATAGCCTTCATTTATTTATTTTTTTTAAGTCTCCTTAATCTTTGCTCATTGAAAAACCAAGATCACTTGCTAAAACTGACTGTTTCTAGCTTGGACTATAGCAGAGATGGATTAGCTAGAGTCATTCTTTCAAAAATCCTAACAGCAGCTACTGATGTGAGTATCACATAGGAAATAAAACTGTAATTTTGTTACCAATTAATCTAATACTTTGTAAAATTTTAGGCTAAGTAAAATTATAAATTTTTAGAATATGGGATGGAAATTGGACTTTAAAAATTTTACTTTCTATTCTCCATATGGTATTTATTTATGTCAAGACAGTGAAGCTATTGGATGGAAAATATTTTATTTTACTAGTACTAAATAAATATTTATATCAAAGGATAGACCCTCAATTTCAATTCTTCTATCCCTTTCAAGTACCAGAAGTTTCCCAAAACAAATTAAAACAGACTATCCATGGTGAAGTGAGGTTTTTTTGTTACTATTTTTTGGGTATTTTTGTTTTTTGATTTTTTAATATATTCATTTATCTTTATAGGCCTGCAGGCTGTATGCGACAAAACATTTAAGGGTATTGTTGAGAGCTAATGTTGAATTCTTTAATAATTGGGGAATTGAGTTACTAGTGACTCAACTGCATGATAAAAACAAAACAGTTTCTTCGGAAGCTCTGGATATTCTTGATGAAGCTTGTGAAGATAAGGTATACTTCCTTTTTTAAACGAAATACTTAGTGATGAATTTTTATTAAAATATTCACTTCTAATTGATGATTACATGAAACTAATGTATATAGTATAGGCAATTTGGAAAAAGGAATGTATTTGTGCAGTTTTTAATTAGTCTAATAATTATTTCTTTTAGGCCAATCTTCATGCTCTTATTCAGATGAAGCCAGCTTTATCTCATCTTGGAGACAAGGGTTTGCTTCTTCTCCTGAGGTAAATTCTAAGTAAACTTTCTCCTGGGTATGATTTCTGTTGTGTTCTTTCTGTTGTCTATGTTAAAGCTGGGTTCAGAGCTGAATAAGAAGCACTCTGCAAGAGTGTACCTTTGAACTTCTGAAATAGGACTATTTTTCTTTAACTTTTTTTTTTTTGGTGCGTATTTGCAGTTGATAACATTCCTCATGGGGAGTTGCTACATGTATGTAACACATCATCATTCTTATTTTCATCCCCTTCCCCTCTCTTCTCTCTTCCGTCTCTCCATTTCTTGGTCTTCTTCCCTTTTGCAAAAGAGCTATCTCCCTGTTTTCTATTATCTGTCTTTTATTTTGCTCTTTATATTTTTAGTTTCTCATATAAGAGAAACCATCTGATATTAGACCCCCCCCCAAGATAAAGACTCAGGTAAAATATGGGCAACAGAAATGAATAAGCAAGTCTCAGGAGAAGTACAAATAGCCAATAAATACATGAAAAATGTTCAACATCTCTAGCCATTCGAGAAATGTAGATTAAAACAACAGTGAGATTCTGCTTTACTCCAGAAAGAATGGCTGTCATCAAGAAATGAAAATAACAAGTTCTAGCAGGGTTGTGGGGAAAAAGAAACTTTTCTGCATTGTCGGTGGGAATGTAAACTAGTGCAGTCACTGGAAATCAGTATGGTGATTCCTTTAAAAAGTAAACATAGAAATTCCACTTGACAGTTATTCCCCTTCTAGGTATCTTCCATGAGGAGTTAAAGACATATTACAGTGATACATGCATACACTCATGTTTCTAGCAGCACAACTCATAATAGCTAAATATTGGAAGAAGACTCTTATGTCCATCAGCAGATGAAAGGATAAAGAAAATGTGACATTTATATACAATGGAATATTGCTCTGCCATAAAGAAGGATAAATTGGAGTCATTTGTAGGAAATTGGATGTACCTCGAGGACTATTTTAGAATCTTTGACATCTTTTTAATACAGAAATTGTTCACTCTTTTTCTTAATGTGGGTTATTTTTTATTTCTTTGTTTCATGCTTTCTGTGGTGTATTATTGTCATTGGTTTATGAGTTTGAAAGAAAGATTGTAGAAATTTATAATTGTAATTTGATGAATCATAGATGATCTTTTCATTTTATTTATTTATTTTTTTGGTACTGGGGATCAAACTTGGGACCTTGCGCTTGCGAAGCAGGCGGTGGAACCACTGAGCTAAATCCCCAGCGCAGATCTTTTCATTTTAAAGGGGAACTATTCCTAAAGTCTTTTAGCTCCATGAGCTTATTTTGTCTTTATTTTAGCTGTTTAAACATTTTTTGTTGGACTTCATGTTAAACTGTGGTGTGTTTTAATTTACAGATTTCTCTCCATTCCGAAAGGATTTTCCTACCTGAATGAAAGAGGTTATGTGGCAAAACAGCTGGAAAAGTGGCACAAGGTAACTTCCTATTGAATAAGGTTTAATTTATATGTTTTTATCTTGGTAAATAGAATTGAAAATTTAATTTTCTCTCATAGATGTTTTAAAACTAATGAGATTAATTTAAACATTCATATTGTCAAGTCTTAAATTCTATATAATTTTCTATAGTATTTGTATTTATCCATTATTTAAAACTATAGCTATTTCTCCTATAGGGAACTGTTAACTTTGTGTATAGAAATTTTGCTTTACAAGTAAACTCATTTTGTATTCTACTAGTGAAATTTATTGTTACCATTACTTCTTTTAATCTTGGATCCCATATATACTATATAGACTCCAACTTTGCGTCACCCTTTTATGCTAAAACTAAATGTTTTAAATGAAGGAAGATTGAAAACAGTTGTGCTTAAGCAGGTATAATTATCTAATTAAGCTTTATTTTAGCATGCTACTTTATATAAATCTCTGAACAAACTTGCTGTCATAGTAGGAAAACCTAAGCAAAGAGTAGTTTGAAGGTAATAGACAACTTCTTAGCTTTCCTTTAGCTTGTTGTACTTGTAGCTTCATTATTTTTAAATTGTCAAGGCATCTTGGAAACCCGTGGTCAGAATGATGGTATATCAGTATAAATGATTTTTAGATTTCCATCATTTGAGATCTTTTTTTTATCTTTCTTGTCCTTCGTTTAGTTATAACTTATTTATATTGTCTATATTAAACTATATTTCATTAGAGATTCTTATTACATAAACTAAAACTTCAAAGCATGCAATTTCAGCCATGAATCCTTTCAATAATTAATGATTCTGCATTAGGGAATACCAAAAGAAATGGACAGGCTCAGTGAAGGATTAATATTTGAAATAGTCTCAAGGAGTAAGTAGGCAAGTAAATTGTGAAAATAGTATTCCAGGAGGGAAGAATAGAAGAAATCTGTATGGGTCATTGAAACTTTATAGTTTTTTAGAGAAAGCCACATTCTAGGGGCAGCACAAAGTGGAGAATGGCAACATGGTTCTAGAATGGTAAATTAGAGCTAGGCAGTAGAAGTATCTGCAAGCCACAATATATCATATTAAGGGATTCAGTTTTACAACATTAATGACTATCATACTGAGTGATGTGGAATTTTATATATATCACAGTGAGAACTGTTGCTTTAGAAATGTGACAGGCTGCCATGTAGGAGTGGCAGTGTGATCATCAAAGGAAAAATACAGGAATATTGACACTGGTTTATAAGCCAGAGTTGATGAAGGCCTGAACTTCAGTGATCATGAGGATGGATAGGCAAGGAACCACTTTCTAGGCATTTTTTTTTAAATGGACAAAATTAAAATTTGTAAACTGAAGCCACAGGTCATGCCTTACACCTCTAATCTCAGCATTTTGGAAGGCTGAGCCAGCAGGATCACAAGTTTGAGTTCAGCCTAGGCATTTTAGCGAGACCCTGTCTCAAAATAAAAGTAAAAATGGGCAGGTCATACAGTTCAGTGTGAAGGCCCTGGGTTCAATCCCCAGTGCAGTTAAAAAAAAAGAAATTGTGAACTGATTCTATACAGCGAATGAGGGTTCCAACCTGACTTAGAAGGTTTCTGATTTAATAACTGAATATATAATGGGTTATCCTTAAGAGATGATTACAAAAGTGATTTGCAGCATGAGGTTAATGAATTTGGGTTCTTGAACTATGTTGGCTATAAGATGACCAAGTAATGGTATACAAGAAATATGAGGAAATATAGCTCTAGAGTTGAAGTATGTGTGGAGGGTGGCAATCATACGGTAGTAGTTGAGACCTGAAGTGAACAAGGTCACTAAAGAAAATGTCAAGAACACAAAAAAGAGATGACAGAAAATTTTTCCTTGGAACACCCTGGATTAATAAGGGAAAGAAAAGGACAAGGACAGTGAGGGAAAAAATTATCAGTATTCTGTTACTAAAGGATGATTGAGGAAGAAGAGGTCAATGCGGTCACAAAAGATGAACACTGGAAAAGAGGCAGTTAAACTGGATTATTAAGTCACTTGTGAATTTTACTAGATTGGTTTTAGCAAAAAGTTGCAAAGATGTGAATTGTAGTTACAGGTAGTGAGGTGTAAAAATATAAACACTATAGTAACTCTGATTAGAGAAAGGGAAAGGAATTTATCTCTGATTAGAGAAAGGGAAAGGAATTTATTGATTGCTTACCATTGGACTTAAGTGCTTTTCAAGTATTATTCCATTTATTCCTCGGAGCACTCCTATAAAATATATTATTTCTTGTTTGTAAATGAAAATGTTGAGAAGAATAACCTAACTGATCCTAGGTCACAGAGTTTGAAAAATAGCAGAACAGAGTCACTAACCAAATTCTTTATGAACCCAAAGGCCATCTTCTTTTCTCTACTTTAAATTTCCTTCATTAGCTTCCAGAAGCTATGCCAAGAAGTAGGTAGAATGTTTAAATCATATTTTTGTTTGAAGGAGGAAGGAGGTGAGAATGTATTTTGAGCAAGGGGAAAGACCAGAGGTTAAAGAGACCAACAATAGGAGAGGGAGATAGTTGGTGAAATGGATCCCTGGCAAGGGAGAGGATGGAGCTGGGACACAGATGAAGAGATGAGTCTGTTAAGACATAAAGACAGCTCTTCCCCTGAGAAAGGTAGAAGATCCCACAGAGGACTGCAAGTCAGTTTGAAGATGAGGGAAGAAACTTCCCTTTTATCACCTGTCTTTTAGCTCATCTTTCATAGAGCTGACTTTAGATATCTGAAATTCTTAGGCTGTTAGAGTGGGCTGAAATGATACTGGTACTCTCAGCCACCCTTACAAGGTTCCTGTAGATGCTGATGTGACTGCAATAATAGAGTGTCTAAGACTGATTGTCTTCTTTTTCTACAGTTCAGAGGAACCCACTTCAAAGTATTTTCTGTCAGATTGATCAGTTCCAAATTTTTTGGTTAAATGCAAATATCTCTCTTCCTGCAGTTTACTATTAAGTATTTTGAGATAGTTTATATCTAAGATTGATATTAAATCAGAGTTGTACAAACTGACCTCCAGGGCTAGTACAGTATACCACCGTATTTTGTGTTACTTGGTAAGCAGTTTTTGAATTTTAAAATGATTTAGGGGAAAAAAAAAAAAAGAAAAATATTTTGTAACATGATAAAATTTATATTTCAGTTTTCATAAAGTTTGGTTGAAACACAAACACTTCATTTATTTCTCTGGCTATTTTCTTTTTAAAATGGCAAAGTTAAATAGAGGTAACAGGCATATGACCTGATATTCTCTGCGGCCTTTTATAGAAAAACTTTACCTATTCCAGATATAAATAGTGATTTTTGAGGAGAGAGATTTATAATAAATACATTACCAAATACTTCATGACTCAAAACATTGTAGATAATCATTGTTGACACCTTCACAATTATGATGGTGATTGGGTATTACCTCTCATGTTTACATCATTAACTCTTGTTCATTATGACTGTAGTAGTTGTATTGTTTTGGAAAACATTTTATTTTATATTTACTTTTTTAATTCTTTGGTATTTTCACTGTCTCTAACTGTATTTGGAAGAAATTGAACTCTGAAGCATAAAGAAGTGCTCTTCTGTTTCACTGCTGTGTCTGTCAGCTGTTCTCTGTAATTGTTCCTCCCTGATCCTGAATGAAATGTTGAGCAAATCTCTTAGCTCTTCTTATCAGTTAGCAAACAATTTGTTTTTCAAGGTAATAAAACATCGAGGCCAGCATAATATAAAATCCCACTCATTCTGTTTAACACCACTGTCACTAAACACAGGCCTAATGTAGACTTAGAAACTGCAGTGGAGGAGGTTAGGTTTCATCACCTTGGTGCTCATCTTCCTTCATGGGGTAGGAAGAGAAAGGAGTAAGGGATCAGGAATAATAGTCTTGCTCATTTGCTACAAATGTTATGTCAGGTTTTTAGGTCTGAGTGTATCAAGTTTCTTATGTTGAGTTTTTGACTTGAAGGCTACTTACTTTCTTAGGGTCAAAGACCTCACTCACATCTAGTTATGTCTCATTTACAGTCCCTTCATGAGGGCAGTGGCTCTTCTGACTGCCTGCTTACAATTCTGCTGATAGCTAGAGGTTGATCCTCAGTTGCAGGGATATGGGGGGTTTCCTTGCCTCTCCAGATGAATCATTTTGGGGAGAATTTTCAAGATTCTCCTTATCAGAAACTCAACCCATTTCATAGCCATAAACCATACCCCCAACTTTTTTTTCCTCTAAATGCTACTGGCTGAAAGATTAACCTGGTATAACACATGAATGTAACTAATCCTGAAAATTACATGTAATTTTATATGCCTTAATTAGATTTTTGTATTGAGATTTTCATATACAGAGAAAAATATTGTGATAATATTTCACTCAAACCTCATTATATAAATATAAAACTTAAAAAATAGAAAAAAACTTCTAAATACTGTATAAGTTGAGTGTTAATTCACCAAATTGGAGCAGTCTAAATGGTTTAAAATGAAAAGCCAGCCAGGAGTTGTGATGCATGCTTACAATTCCAGCACTCGGGAGGCCGAGGCAGAAGGATTGTAATTTGCAGTCTAGCCTGAACAACTTACCAATTTAGTGAAACTCTGTCTCAAAAAATAAAAAGGCCTGGAGGTGCTGCTCAATGCACCAGTCCCTGGGTTCATTTCCCAGTAATGCAAAAAAAAAAAAAAAGAGAGAGAAAGAAAGGAGACAGAGTAGGTATCTCTCTAACCCCTTACTCTGTCATTTCTGAAGGTAATGTCTGTTAAACAGTTTCTTTTTATTCAGCTAGATATTATATACATCTGTAAAAATATGTTCTTTATTTAAAAGCATAGATGGATTGGGCCAGGGATTTAGCTCAGTGGTTCCACCGCCTGCCTCGCAAACGCAGGGTCCTGAGTTCAATCCTCGTAACCAAAAAAAAAAAAAGTGTAAATGGATTAACTCAGTGTACAAATATAGATAGAACTCAATTTAAATATTTTCATTAAGCAATGTATCTAATAAAGATTTTGAGTGCAATACATTATATTTACCTCATTCTTTGTAATATCCTCATAATATCATCAGTCCTATATTGGTGAACTTTCAGATTGTACCCAACTTTTTAGTTTTTTAAACAATGTTCATTGATTATTCTTCCATATATATTATTGCATGCTTATGGAAGTATAGTTATTGGATAAATTTCCAGAAGTATAATTGATAGGCAAAAAGTATATTGGAATTTAAATTTCTAATAAGTACTATCAAATTGCTTCCCAAAGAGTTTCCAGCAATTCTTTCTTGTAATTTCAAGTGGAGAACTTTCATAATTAAGATGACAGTATGATTGACTCAGTTTAAAGTATTTAACTAGAAGTTTTTAGATGTTATATTTTTTTTTTCTTTGACCTTATATAAATCAGCAGGGAAGGATGTCTTACTGAAAAGTGCTAAAATGATAGAATTCACTTAATTTGCATTTTAAAATTTCTAGAGCATATCTTCAGAGTTAAATATTAAGATAAATTTTGAATGATAAAGAGGATTTAAATAAGGTGAAAAAATTTACTCACTTATTTGGACCCCAGAATATTAGTTGAAAAGGGGGAAACTTTGGGATATGATAGAATATTTGCATTTATAGTACCTTTACTCTAACCTTTCCAAAAAGTTCATTTCTAAACAGGTTATTTTAATTTTTCTCACATTTATGCTTCTGACATTTTCTAAGTACATTACATAAATTCAGTGAATGTCAGTCATTATGATATTGCATACAGTTAAAACAGTACTACCTTCTAGGAATATAATTCAAAATATGTTGACTTGATTGAGGAACAACTTAATGAAGCACTTACTACTTATCGGAAGCCTGTTGATGGTGATAACTATGTTCGCCGGAGTAACCAAAGGTATGGTCCAGTCATTGTAGCAATTCATTATAAACGTCAGATATCAAATTTAAAATCAGCTTGTAATAATAAGTCATTTTTTTGTTTGTTTGTTTGGTTTTGGTACCGGAGATCGAACTCAGGACCTTGGATGTGCTTGCAAGGCAGGCGCAGGAACCACTGAGCTAAATCCCTAGCCCAATAAGTCATTACTTTTTAAAGTTTTCTGAGTGTTCACATACTCTCATACATGATGCAGGAAAAATGTTTGTACATTAATTGCTGGAAAATTCCATTGGGATTCTTAACATGTTAAATATATTTATTGAGGTAGCATTCATGTCTGCACTACTCTCACCTTAATCTACATTTTGGCTCCTATTCCCTTACCAGTACTAAAAGAACTGATACACTATTATTTTTCCAAGGGTATCTCTGTTTTCCTTCCTCTGTATTTTTATTTAGATTGGGAAATTATATCTAATTTTATTTAGTATATTATTAATAGTCATTTTTAATTAGCATGTTTAAAGGAGTCACAGTAACTATCTGAGTCATCTTTATTGCACTAGACTACAGCGTCCTCATGTCTACTTGCCTGTGCACCTTTATGGACAACTGGTACACCACAAAACCGGCTGCCATTTACTAGAAGTTCAGGTAAAAACAATTTGCTTATTTTAAATCACTATGATATCTAAAAAATCTTAATGTTGCAAAAATATTGTTATTGTAAATACTTCTCAAATGCTATAAAAGCAGTGGCATAATTGCTTTTGAAGTCATCTGTCTTGTAATTGCATTAGGCATTCTGTATTTATAATCCTGAGAAATGTCACTGGCTTGTGTGCATTTCCCCATATGAATAGCTAACTGTTGTACAGGGTGAGTCACCCAATATTGGTCTAAGTTATTTCCCATCTAGTTTGTTGGAAAAATCAAAATCTCCTTAAAAACTAAGTTTCTTTCTCTCATTGAAAAATTAAAGTGAACCTGTATCAGGTTCAGTTATCCTCAGTGGGTAACAAGTACTAAAAAACTGCCACTTGTGAGTAATTTGCTGTCATTGTATATTACTATGTGGAATGTACCAGTCATAGATGAATAGTTTGTTCTTTGAATATAGTATGTACACTGCATTTATGGCTATGAATGCAACTAGCTATTTTCAGAAAAATAAATGTAAAAATATTTGTATGAACAATAGTAATCTAACAATTTGGACTCTTATCAGTATTTATCTCAGGAGCCCAAAGTTTTATAGAAATATGTTTTACAGTTTTGTTTTTATATTTATGGAAAAGTGTTGGCAAGATAGCTTCATGTTAACATTTGATAATAAATTCACTAAAAATTTAAATGAGCTTCTTGTTGTCTTTACCTACATAGCATGATAAAATCCAAACCAGGTGTAATGGCACGTGTATGTAATCCCAGTTACTTAGGAGACTGAGACAGGAGGTTCACAAGTTTGAGGACAGCTTGGGCAACTTGGTGAAACCCTATCTCAAAACAAAACTCTAAAAAAAGGATGGGGCTCTAACTCAGTAGTGGAGCACTTACCTAGCATGTGTGAGGCCTGGTTCAATCCCCAGTATCACACATACACAAAAACCACAAAATGATAAAATAATTATGACGTTTTATGATGCTAGTATGAAACTTCATGAGACAGATAGTATTATTATCCCTATTTTAGAGATTAGGAAATCAAGGCATGGAATTTTAAGTAACTTTCAAGACCATACACCTAATAGTAATAACTATAATATAAACTCAGAACCTGTGCATTAATGCTACTCTCTAAGAAATTTTGCAAAAAATTACTTTAGAATTTTAAATGTGCAAAAATGAATAAAAGTAAATCTCAAAATATGTTTAATGGTGGGATAAAAATACATTAAGCACTTAATATATTTTTACTTATATGATTTATTTTTAATTTCTCCAGAATATTATAACAGAACTTTGTCACAACGTTCGTACACCAGATTTGGATAAATGGGAAGAAATTAAAAAATTGAAAGCATCACTTTGGGCCTTGGTTTGTAATAAACATTTATGTGAGATCTTTGCAAGTTTTAGATTTTTTTCGTTTTTCCTTTAATACTAAATAAATTTATTTTATTTTTAACTTATTCTTAGATTAATATTCTAAGACCAGAATTGTTCCTGCCAGTTTAAATATTTTTATGTTGTAGAAATAGATGGTTAAACTATTAATTTTCATGGCTCTTGCGTTTTTGCTAAGACATATAAAACATTAATTTACTGGGAGCATTCCTTATTTGAGGATTTTTTTCATTTTTTGATTCTCATATAGATGGGTTTAAGTTTTTTCACGGTAACTTATCAAATCACTTGAATGACTTACTCATATAAGTTTATTTGATATGTATTTTCTTTCAGGGAAATATTGGCTCCTCAAATTGGGGTCTTAATTTGCTACAGGAAGAAAATGTGATTCCAGACATCCTAAAACTTGCAAAACAGTGTGAAGTTCTTTCCATCAGAGGGTATATCATTTAATCCAGACATTCTTAATCCATATTTTTTATTCACAAGTAGACGTAAAGCAAACATATTTTATAATTCATAACTGTTCTGATGATATAAGATATTTGAATACATGAACTTAACTCTTTGTTTAATATTAGCGTTCCATTTTTATTACAAATTGAAGTTTACAAGTAGGGAAATTGTGCATGTTCAAATAGCCTAATAATTTAATAGCCCAAATATTCAGATTAATATTAGAGAAGCTTATGTATGTATTTTTTTTGCTAAAATCACATTACATTCTTTTATTTTGTTGTAATCGTTAAGTAGATTTGCATGATTTTTATTGCTGCTAATTTATTCGTAAATAATTTTAATAATGTTTTACATAAACAGTTTTTTAATGGCTTTTAAGTAAAAATCAAGTCTCAGCTTGGAATTATAAATGGTCATTACGTTTTTTCTATATAGGACCTGTGTATATGTACTGGGGCTCATAGCCAAAACCAAACAAGGCTGTGATATTCTAAAATGTCACAACTGGGACGCTGTGAGGCATAGTCGCAAACATCCGTGGCCAGTAGTTCCAGATGATGTAGAACAACTCTGTAATGAGCTCTCATCAATCCCAAGCACCCTAAGTTTGAACTCAGAATCAACCAGCTCTAGACATAATAGTGAAAGTGAATCAGCACCATCAAGTAAGTATTGTAATAAGCTTATATAAATTTAGGCAGTGTTGACATTTGAATTTTGTAATTTCAAAACTTAAATATATTTTTTACATTCCTAATGTTTATAATAATAATTTGGCAGAAATTACCTCCTGGAGAATGCTTATCTTTATACAACATAGAGTATAGCCACTATTCTACATTATTTACTGTCCTTACTTTCTAAATAGCTTCTAGAAAATCCTACATTTGCTATATAATAAGTAATGTGCCAACGGAACCAGCTCCCTTTTTGTCACCTAAAAAGAGACAAATCTAAGCATTTATTGTCTACTTTCTACATTTGCTTAATCTTTTTTACTCATTTTTCAGATGTAGAGATTGTTGATCCAGAATATATTTGCTAAGAGGTATTATAATCATGTCTTCATTTTTGAGCACAGTACTAAATTTTAAAATAGTGGAGGGTTTATGGATACAGATTATTAGTCTTAGACCATTAATCTAAGTAGAAGACTCCTTGCCTGGCATGTATGCCTAGCATGCCTACCATGAATTTCATTCCCAGCAAAGTACAAACATACACACACACACACGCACACACACAAAAACAAAAACAGTGGAATTGTTAAAAGACTATCAGAAATCAATTATATATAAGCAGTTTATATATAAGCCCTCTGCTAAGTGATATTAAGTGTACAAAATTTAAGATATTCTTTTAGGAAGATAATGCAACATTTATTAAACCATGTTTTATCCAATCTAAGAATTATAAGATGTACTGATACATTATGTACTACTAAGAAGAAAAAAAAGGATGCCTATTAAATGCATACCCCCAATAACAAGGTACAGCTCGACTTTAGAGAGACTGAATGCAAAAAGGCATCTTAGAATGGAAAACATTTAGAAATACAAATTTACAAGTTCATTTAGGATTTTACTTTGTCTTCTTTAGAAATATATTGGAAGAAGTTTATAATTCAACAGAAAAGTTAAAATAAACTGTATAGATGTCATTAAACACTGAGGCTGAGTTATTTATTAGATTTGGGCAGTGAATTCAGATAAGTTTCTTAGTACTTAATGCAAAATGGAATGTAAACATAATTATTTTAAATGGGTTGTGACTTGGTTCTCTGTAAATATAGTCATTCCTCCATATCTCTGGGGATCCAGCACCCCTTGTAGATGCTGAAATCTATAGATACTCAAGTCGCTTATATAAAAGGATACACTTTCTGCATATAACCTACTGATAGCTTCTTGTGTTTTTTATATCATCTTTTACATTACTTATACCTAATGCAAAATAAATATGTAAATAAGTGTTATACTCTGTTGTTTAAAGATATTCATATTTAAGGAATAATGACAAAAAATGTGTATATATTTAGTATAATTACTTATTTTTCCTGAATATTTTTGACCCACAGGTAGTTTGTCCATATTGGCAGAACTCACAGATACAAAGGGCCAGTTATATATTTTACAGTTTGGGAATTCACATCTTATAAGACGAATTTTTTCTGCTATTACTGTGTAAAGTAATCTGTACCAACCGAACGAGCATCTATGCTCAAGTCTCCTTTTTCTTTTTAATTTCATCCCGAATATTTGAAAAAAATCAAAAGAAACTTCATGTAAGCTGTTCCATAATGTGTCAATAATTTTTCTTTGGAAATAACAAGATATCTTCATAATGACATAATTTTGTATTTTATTCAAGTCTAAACTCTAGGTCTCAAGGAATTGCTTTTTATATAGCTCAGTGGTTTGACCTTTTATTTTTAAATTATTATCCTTCAGATGATTATTTAAAGTTTTTTTTTTAATTTTCCTGAAATGTGATGTCACTAATAGTTGTCATGAATTTTTCATTTTTTATGTATTTTAATTAATGATCCTTCAATTACAGGTATGTTCATAATGGAGGATGACCGGTTTGGTAGCAGCTCAACTAGTACATTTTTCCTTGATATCAGTGAAGATGCAGAGCCATCATTTTTTGACCGACCTGGGCCTATAAAGGATAAGAATTCATTTCCTTTCTTTGCTTCTAGTAAACTTGTGAAGAATCGCATCTTAAATTCACTTACTTTGCCTAATAAAAAACATCGTAGCAGCAGTGATCCAAAAGGAGGAAAACTGTCATCTGAAAATAAGACAAACAACAGGCGAATTAGAACACTTACGGAGCCCAGCGTAGACTTTGATCATAGTGATGATTTCACACCTATATCCACAGTACAGAAAACATTACAATTAGAAACTTCATTTGTTGGGAATAAGCACATTGAAGACACCGGTAGTACCCCAAGTATTGGAGAGAATGACTTAAAATTCACCAAAAGTTTTGGTACAGAGAATCACAGAGAAAACACAAGCCGAGAAAGGTTAGTTGTAGAAAGTTCCACAAGTTCACATATGAAGATACGTAGCCAAAGTTTTAATACAGACACTACAACAAGTGGCATAAGTTCAATGAGCTCAAGTCCTTCACGAGAGACAGGTGTAGATGCTACGATTATTGACACAGACTGTGGAAGTATGAGTACTGTGGTAAGTACTAAAACTGTTAAGACAAGCCACCATTTGACACCACAGTCTAACCATCTGTCTCTCTCCAAATCAAATTCAGTGTCCCTGGTGCCTCCAGGTTCTTCTCACACACTTCCTAGAAGAGCACAGTCCCTTAAAGCACCCTCTATTGCTACAATTAAAAGTCTAGCAGACTGTAACTTTAGTTACACAAGTTCTAGAGATGCCTTTGGCTACGCTACATTGAAAAGATTACAGCAGCAAAGAATGCATCCATCCTTATCTCACTCTGAAGCTCTGGCATCACCAGCAAAAGATGTGCTATTTACTGATACCATCACCATGAAGGCCAACAGTTTTGAGTCCAGATTAACACCAAGCAGGTGAGCAAATATATATTTAAAATTGAAAGTAATGGTTTTATTTTAACAGATTTAAATATAAAACATTAGTCAGGTTTAACACTACATAAGCCTTAGAACCCATCTATTAATAATTGTTTATTAGAGTAAGGCTATAAGCTCTTTGTTACCCGATATGATTTGAAATGGATTCTTGCAGCTGCGAGGGGGGAAAGCAAAACTCCTTTAGGTCCTGAAAATAAACATACATGCTTTGCAAGAATACACAAGTCACAAGCTTTTTTTATTTCTCGCTTCTGCAAGGATCGATTTTAAAAAGAAGTATGTCGGGGGGATCAGGAGCTTAAGACCTACAATAACAAACAACCTTTTCAGGTAGGTCAATTTAAGGCTCCAAAAGTTGACCTTTTTTTATTATTATTTTTGTAATAACTGAAAATTTCAGTTAAATTATTTCCAGTTTAAGTATATGTAATTAAATAGGAACCAGATAAACACTAAATGAATTAACTGTTCCTCAAAACTCAGTAGGAATTTCTATATTTATTTAGATTATATCAAACTGTTCTCTGTAAAAATTTAGATCTTACCTTTAAATGGGGTGCCATATTAAATTTGATTGTTGCAGAAATTTCCATACCCATGTTTTTGTTGTTGGGTTGAAACTTTCTTTAGTTTTAAATTATTCACTTATATTTATTTAAATGGAGTATCATACGTCAAGTCCTTAGAATAAGACCCAAACATTAGCTAGTATTATCCCCATTGTCATCATTGATAGTTTTTTTTTATGAAATTTGTCTGTCTCTTATGTTAAATTCTTAATAACATTAAACATTAAACATTGTTTCATTGACACATTTAATAGAGGGATTGCTGATAACATAATGGGTTTTGTCCCCTCTTGTAGAATTTAATAAATTATGTAATATCTTAACTGAAACTCACTAGCTTTGATACTCTCATCATTCCAGAGCAAAGCCAGGTATATCTCAACAGTTCATGGTTATAAGTTTATGTAATATAGTTTATGAATTTTTAATTCCTGGGCCTCACTTTGCTCATGTAGTAGAGACTGAACTAGATGAGTGATTTTAAGCTTCTATATAGTTGCTTTTAAATGGAGTAACTTCTTCACAAAAAGATTTTTATGAAAACTTAATATGTAGAGTACAGAAAAATGGAGCTACAGTGGTTAAAATAGGAATTGGGAAAGAGAATAATCCAGTAATTCTTTCCCTCTACTCAATAACCCTTGATGAGTTAATGGAGCCAGAGAAGTGTAACAGTGTAATTTGAAAGCCTCTGGGCTCTTTTATGAAATTGAAACTTTCAGCTTCATTTTATGAATATGAAACTCAGTTAAGGTGTTTTTGGTGGAAATTAGGATTTTTTTTTTCTTTGTTAATCTTAATAGCCACTATCATTGAAGCATTTATTTTAGTTGGTGAAATAGTTCTTTCATTAATACATGTATACACACACACTGACAAAAAATGTATACATCAGGAAAAGAAAAACTTGTATACTTCAATACTACATTTATTGAGACACCATGAGAGGACCTTTGTCCTCTACAATTAGAAGAGATGCTCAAAGTGGTGGTCATTAGCTGCCGGACATTTATTGGTAAGGTGAACAGCTGAAGTGTGTTTATGTATTTTTTGGCAGCTTCTCTGTCTCTCTCTGACACTCATATCCAAAGATACGAACTTTGGATAGAGCTCTCTCTGTATAAAGCAGATACCAATTAAGTATTGCACGTATCTATTGCATGAATAAAGATCTTTATGACAGAAGTGTTATAAAATGTCAGTATATGGTATTTATTATAGAATCACAAATAAGTAATGAATCATAGAAATACTAGACATATCAGTGCTACATATATATATATAAGGCTATCTCTTGTAATACTTACAAATTGTGTGATTTTACTATATTATGTATGCCTTCTGTGTTACATAAATTTTACATTGATAGTTAAAGCATTAATTACCACACAAAGAATCAGAAATTGATCTTATTTTTCATAAATGTAATATTAAATTATGTTAATAAACATATCCTTATTTGTATGACAGCATATCCAGTTTGCAAAGATAGTTCCCAAACTGTACCTCTGTCTAGGTCAGTTTATTTATTTATAGAAGTTGAGGTTACTGTAATTGCCTACCATTGCATCTTTACCTGAGAGATCATACCTGTTGTTTTTGGTAGCAATCAGTATTACTGGTAACCTTTTCAATATACATATCAATCTAGAGCAGGTAATGTTTTAAAGTGTTTATATGTTCCCAGTAAACAAGATGACACAGCTTAGCATTTCCCTGGTCACTTTTCTGAAGATAGGAATCTAAGTTTTTTTTTAATATGGTTCATATTACAAATCAAGAAACTAATGCAAGTTTCATTGTGGTATTATAGGTTCATGAAAGCTTTAAGTTATGCATCATTAGATAAAGAAGATTTGTTGAGTCCCATTAATCAAAATACCCTGCAGAGATCCTCCTCAGTTAGGTCAATGGTGTCCAGTGCTACATATGGTGGCTCAGATGACTACATTGGCCTTGCTCTTCCTGTAGACATCAATGATATATTCCAGGTATCATCATAACTTTTGTTTCCTTCTTAATTAGCTCCTTGCTTTTTTAATATTCTATTACTGTTTACTAGAAATTATAATCTACAGAGGGCACTGTGGAGAAGATGAATTTTTTTGAGGCAGTTTTATCTAAAGAAATTTTTAAGATGAAAACTTACCTTTCTCAGATATTTTATACTTTTACTTAGTACCTGCAGATTTCAAGAACATTATCTTCTCTCTTCCCTTACTCAGTTATCTATTTGTTTGGTTTATTTATCGCTGTATTCTCTAGAAATATAGTAGATTCCCTACCTTGTTTTGTTGTTTCATGTGACTGACTTCTTGTTTTTGATCCTATTTTCCCCATCTAGCATGCGCCACAGGTGATGTCCAATTGTATAAAGTGGTCTCAGCCCCATGAGACACTTACAGATCTCTAGATGGTATATAGTAGTACCAAAGGATACACATTTACTCAGCAATCTAAAGACATTTTAGATAAATGCTAAAATAGTTACTTGACTATGTAGCTCACCAAGAATACAATAAAAGACTTCTAGTGTTGTTATTTTCTCAAGTATTGATAATTTAGCCTTTTGTAAATTTTTTATTGTAGGCTCATATGCAATAGTAATTGTTTCAATTATATTTCTCTTTATGTTCTTGATATTTATAAAGTAGACTTTTTGTAACATGATTTACCATGATTTATATCTATTTTAGGTAAAGGATATTCCTTATTTTCAGACAAAAGACGTGCCTCCACAAGAGGATCACAGTACAAAAGTGTTTGTCTATGACACAGGAGGTAATACGTGGTCTTTGTTCTGATGAGACTCCTCTTTATATTAAAAATAAAATTCTTCTTTTTAGTAGATTGGCACTAACAATTCAGACACAGCCACTTTGGGTTAATTTAAAAATTATTCCAAAATAACTGAGTCAATTTAAAATTAAACAATGATTTCTTTACTGCTTTAAAAATTTTATTAGTACATATGCACTTCTTAATTCTTTTTACTTTTCCTTCCCCTCCCTTTATCCTCCCCCCATTTCTTTTAAGGGTTTAAAGGGTTTTTTTTTTAGCTAAGTACCCAGTCTCAAGAAGATATAAATCAGATTAGTAGTTTCTCTTTCTAAAAAGTAGTGATGAAAAATTTATTGCACGTGGCCTCATAGGTCCATAGGAAATAGCTATTTGAGGGTGAGGAGAGATATAAAAATGTCCCTATAAATTACATGGTCTTTCTTTGTTATGAACTGTTATGTTTTAATGTTTGCATGCATATGAGCCACATGTTTTACAGCTTCATAATCTGAATTTTTTTAAACAACTACCTCCTTATACTTAGAATTATTGCTTTTCTTTAGGCAAAAGTTTTTTGAGACAGTGTGTCCCTATGGCCTTGAATTTACTATGTAGCCCAGGCTGGTCTTGAACTGAGTGATCCTCTTGCCTCAGCCTTCTAAGTGCTAGGATTATAGGCATGCACCATCACACTTTGCTACTTGAGGCAAATATTGAGGATAGTTGAAATAATATATTAATGATCTCATTTTAAAATTTTATATTTAAAATTCCATATTAAGATAATATAAAGTACAGGTTTCAGTTAGTTTCATAATTTAAAGCAAATTTTTTTTTTTCCTTCCCTGTTAGATGTTGAGTCATAAAAAAGTTCTGGTTTTCTTCTATAGATTCCTTTCTTTAAAATTTTATAGTTTAATGCACCTTGAAAGAGGTATCAATTGATACAGTATTTATTGGATTATGTTTTGTATTTACTTACGCACAGGTCTTCCATCTGGAACTGGAGGTCTTGTTAAAAACTCTTTTCACTTGCTACGACAGCAGATGAGTCTTACTGAAATAATGAATTCAATCCATTCAGATGCTTCTTTATTTTTAGAAAGTACAGAAGACACTGGATTGCAAGAGCATACAGATGATAACTGCCTTTATTGTGTTTGTATTGAAATTCTGGGTTTCCAGCCCAGTAACCAACTAAGTGCAATATGTAGTCATTCAGGTGAGTGATTATGTTCTTTGAGATTAATCCTTCTAAATTTGAATCTGTTACTATGAAAAGTCATCTGTCAGCCCTGTTGATCACTCCTTTTTATTCCATTGTCACCAGTTCAGACTTTGTTCATATCATTAAGCATCTCCCTATTGAAGCGTTAGTATTTTAACCTCTAGTTTTATCGCCTTCCAACTCATTTTTCAAAGTATTGCCTAGGATTAATCTGTTTTTTCCATACTGGCTGTTTATGCCAACATATAAGACTCTTTGTGATCTGTCTAGTAGTGGTTTTTTGGGTTGTTTTTTTTATCATTCTCCTCTCATACTACTACTGAATGACCTGAAGTTTTAAACAACTTTTAGGCATGAAAAATGTGTTTTTCCTGCTGTTCTTTCTTTATCTCTCCCCTTTGCCACAAAGATGCAAGTTCACACAGAGATCTACATGGTCCATCTGGCAGGTCCATCTCATCCTAAGTGTCAACAGTATCTTATCTGCAACATTTTCTGACTCTGAGTCAGGTGTTGATAATCTTTCCTTTTTCCTCTCATTGCCTTTGTACATAAATCTCTTAAGATAATGATAGCTATTGTTACTTGGTTATTCTTTTCCCTTCCACTCAGTAATTCCTTTAGGGCATGAGCTATCATTTCTCATTTGTATATTTCTAATACCTGACTTTGTGCTAGTTTTTACCATAGACTCTCAGTCTGTATTTAGGGAATAAGTAAATAAAGTGGACCCTGATTGAAGTTTTTTTCAGGTATGAATCAACATACAGTAATACCTTGGTTCACGAATGCTTCTGTTTGCAAACAGTTCAGTTCTCCAAAAAAATTTTACTTCCATTGACAAACTCCACATTGGGTGACAAACACAACTGTGGCCATCTTCCCTAAAATTGTAAATCAAATTAAGTTCATGAACTGAGATACCACCATATTTAGTAGTTTGAAATACTTAGTGAAGTGAAAATCACTTGGCCACCCTCAGTAAAACCAAGTGATGACCATAATTCTCTGCTTCGTTTTTCGAATTTCTCTTTGATAATTCAGTGCTTCCCAACTGATGGATTGCAACACACTAATAAGCTACAGAGAGGATAAAATTATGCTGAGATATTGATCCCCTAATGGTTCCATGTGTTTGACAAATCAGTGGACTGGGCACTTCATACCATGAATATCCCTGGCCAGGGCACTGACATGCATTCTGCATTTGATTATGTTCTGTTACTACTTATTTATAGTTATTTTCCATGCTTTGAGAAAGTATTTGTTAGACGAATTGCGCACAGTAGAAAAGCTGCTATTTTTTTTTTGAGCTTTGTCCAATGAGGAAAGAAACGGATAGATGGATGGATGAATGCTGCAGATAGAATGCTGGATTTATAACAAGTACCACTAAATACATGATACTAGCTAAAGAATAGAACTAAATAGATCAAGGAAGAGATTTCTGAAGAATTTACTGCTGAGCTGTGATTTAAAGAATGAGCAGAAGCTAAGACTGGAATAAAGAACACTTCAGACAGAGGAAACAACATGAACAAAGGTTCTTTGATGGAAGCGAAATGCACCTGTGCGAATAGACCTTAAAAGACAAGGGGAAAGGAGATAAAAGAAGACAAGTACAAGAAGATAGGTAGGTAGAGACCCAGTAGAGTCCTTGCTATACAAAGTGTGGACAGTGGATTAACAGTATCAGTGCTGCCTTGAGAGAGTATGAGAAATGCAGGATCTGAAGCTTCTCATGCTTACAAAAACAGAATTTGCATTTTCACAAGACTATCAATTTGATATGCATACTAAAGTTTGAGAGTACTGCAGCAGGTCCTAATAAGGATTTTGTGTAAGAAAGAAGACGTCTTTATTATCTGTGACAGATTAAAAGCTAATTCTTTTCTCTAATGATTATTTTAAAGGGATGTCAGGTCCTGAATAGAGGAGATTTCATGCTTCAAAAATTCTAAGCTGATAGTCATAGTAGATAAAAAATGATAAACCTCAGTTCTGGCAGAGCAGTGAGGCAATAGGAAGAAATAAAGGGCATTCACATTGAAAAAGAAGAAGTCAGTGTCACTGTTTACAGATAACATGATCTCATATGTATAAAAAGCTATTCAAACTAACGAATTCAGCAGAGTTGCAGGATATAAAATCAACATACAAAAATCAGTAGTGCTTCTATCCACCAATAGTGATTTTTTTGCAAAAAGAAATTAAGAAGGCAGTCTCATTTATAAGTTAACAAAATGACATCAGACTCTAATAATAAATTTAATCATAGAGATTAAGTATCTCCACAATCAGAATTATAAAACATTAATGAAAAATTGAGTTCACACAGAAAAGGAAAAACATTCCATGTTTGTGTTGGAAGAGGCAGTATTGTAAAAATGTCCATATTACCCAGGGTGATCTGGTGAGTCAGTGCAGTTTCTTCCAAAATAACATTGACATTCTGCACAAAACTAGGAAAAACAATCCTAAAATTCATTGTATGTGTGTGTTTTGGTACTGGGATCAAACTTGGAACCTTGCTCTTGTGAGGCAGGTGTGGCACCACTGAGGTAAATCCCCAGCAATCCTAAAATTCATATGGAAACACACAAAAAAAGCCCTATATAACCAAAACTATCTTGAACAGAAAGAACAAAGCAGGAGGAAACAGAAATTCCTGATTTTAAAATCTACAAAGCTATAGTAATCAAAAAAGAATGATTTTGACATAAAAACAGCCACGTAGACCATTGGAACAGAATAAAGAGCATAGAAGTAAAACCCATGCATACACAGCATTCAATATTTGACAGAGGCCAAAAGGACTTACAGAAGAGAAGAGAGTCTCTTCAATAAAAGTTGGATTTGCCTATTCAGAAGAATGAAACTGACCTCTGTCCCTCACCAGTTATAAAAATCAGTTCAGAATGTAAGACCCGAAACTACCAGAAGAAAACAGAAAACGCTTCAACGTATTGAAGTAGACAAGGATTTAAATAAGTATTTTCCAAATGAAGATATAAAAAGGACCAGCTGCAAACCAAAACCACAATGAACTGTCACCTCATATTGGTTAGAATGACCATTATCAAAATGACAAAGGATAACATGCTATTGAGGATGTGGAGAAAAGGGAACCCTTACACAGTATGTTGTATTGTAAATAAAGTAGTATAGCCATTATGGAAAACTGTGGAGGTTTCTCAAAAATTTAAAGTAGAACTACCCATATGATCTAGCCGTACCATTGCTGGGTATATGGCAGTGGAATCAGTATATTGAAGAGGCATCTGAATTCCATGTGAATTGCAGCACTATTCACAGTAGCCAAGAATTAGAATCAATCTAAATGTCCAGCTGGTGATTGGAAAAGAAAAATGTGGTACTTACACACAGTGAAGTACACTTCAGTCATAAAAAGGATAAAATTCTGTTATTTGCAACAACATGGATAGACTCTTAGAGATCATTATATTAAATGAAATAAGCCAGATATACAAAGACAAATATTGTATGATCTCATTCATGTGGGATCCAAAGGGGTTGCTCTTAGAGAATTGAGAGTAAAATAGTGGTTGTGAAAGGCTGGGATGAGAAATGGGGAGGAAGGGATATGTAAAAGTTGATCAAGGGGTACTCATTTATAGTTAGGTGAAATAAGTTCTGGTATTCTATTGAACAATGGAGTAACTATATAGCAGTAATGTACTATGTATTTTCAAAAGGCTGGAAGAAAGGATTTTAGATGTGTTCTCCATGTTGAAATGATAAATGCTGAGGGAGATAGATGTTTACCCTGATACAAACATTGCATATATATATAATATACAATTAAACATCACATGGTATCCAATAAATACGTACAATTATCTGTTATTTTAAAAAGTAATTAAAAATGTTAAACTCAAAAGAACTTGGGTTAAGATAATTAGCAATGCATTTTGTTTTTTCTCTGATTAAATTTTTTCCATTTTTTAATTTTTTATTAGTACATGTTTGTGGTACGTAATACATTCCTTGTGTGGAGTTGATACATGTACATAACACATCTTAATTTTTGTGTCATCCTCTCTCCCTCTTTCCTGTAACTCTTGATCCCCTTCTCATGTGAGAAAGATTGATCTTCCTGCTTCCTGTTATCTGTTTTATTTTGCTCTTTATATTTTAGGTTTCTCACATAAGAGAAACCATACAATATTTAAGCTTGTGGGTCTGATTTATTTTACTTAATATTATGGTCTCAAGGGACATCTATTTTTCTACGAATATCTCAAGTTTATTTTTCTTTATGACAGAGTAGTACTCCATTGTCTGTAAATACCACATTTTCTTTATCCATTCATCAGTTACTGGCCATGTAGGCCATTTCTAAGATTAAGCTGTTATGAACTGTGCTGATATAAATATTGGTATGCATGTATCACTGTAATGTGTCTCTAACTCTTTCATGAAAATATCTAGTAGGGGAATAGCTGGATCAAATGGAATTTCTATTTTTAGTTATTTGAAGAATTTCCATATGGGTTTCCATAGTATAGAAGCCTTCCTTTTTCCCAGCAGTCTTTCCAGCATTTGTTATTATTTGATTCTTGTGTTTTTTTGGTACCGGGGGTCGAACTCGGGTCCTTGCGCTTGCATAGCAGGCGTCGAAACCACTGAGCTAAATCCCCGGCCCTATTATTTGATTCTTGATGATAGCCTTTCTTTCTGAAGTAAGACGGAATCTCAGTGTTGATTTAATTTGCATTTCTCAAAATGGCCAGCAGTGTTGAACATTTCTTTTTTTTTTTTTCCAGTTCTTTATATATTGTAGATATTAGTCCTCTGTCTGAGGGATGTAGCAGGATATAAAATTAGTAAACAGAAGTTAGTAGCATTCCTATACACCAATAATGAACTCACTGAGAAAGAAATTAGAAAAAATTACTGTTCACAATAGCATCAATAAAAATTACTTAGGAATTAACCAAGAAAGTGAATTATCTCTAAAATGAAAACTACAGTATCTTAAAAAGGAGATTAAAAAAAGAGAACAAAATGAAAAGATAACCCCTGTTCTTCCGTAGGTGCAACCAAAATAGTCAAAACCAAAATATGGTCAAAATGGCCATACTTCTAAAACTGATGCAGAGATTTAATGCTATCCCAATCAAAATGCCAAGAGCATTCCTCACAAACTAGAGAAAAATCCTAAAATTCCTATAGAACCAGAAGAGACCCACAATAGCAGAAGAAATCCTGGATAATGAGAGAAGCAGGAGGCATCATAATCCTGGAATTTTTTTTTTTTTTTTGAGACAGGGGTCTCACTCCCTATGTGATCCAGGGTGGCCTTGAATTCTGAAGTCTAGTCTGGCCTTCAGCTTGCAGCCAGCCTCTTGTTTTACCCTCCCAAGTGCCAGAATTGTAGGAGTGCCCACCACTTTGAAGCTATGCTACAAAGAGCTACAGTAATAAAAACCGCATGGCACTAGCACTTTTAGAAGCGGATATGTGAATCAGTGGAACAGAATAAAGGATATAGAAACAACCCCAGGCACATTCAACTTTGTAATCTTTGACAAAGGGGCCAAAAGCATACACTGGAGGAAAGATACCCTCTTTAATAAATCATGCTAGGAAAATTGGCTGTCCACATCCAGAAAATTCAGTCTGCACCTATATATCTCACCATGTACTAAACTAAAATCAAAATGGATCAAAGATCTAAATGTTAAAACAGAAACAACTTGCAGTAAGATAAAATAGGCAAAACTGTTGAACTGATAGGCATAGACTGACTTTCTAAACAGAATCCGAGTTGCATAAGACATAGTACCAAGAATCAACAAATGGGATCATATCACATTAAAAAGCTTCTGCACAGCAAAAGAAGCAAAGAGCCTATAGAATGGAAAAAAATTTTTGCCATACATCATGACCAAGTAGGTTTCATTCCAGGAATGCAAGAACAATTCAGCATACACAAATTAATAATGTAATACATCACATAAACAGAAGCAAGGACAAAAATCCCATGGGCATCTCAGTAATGCATTTTATTCTGTGTTCTGACACCTTCACAGGTGTTTATGCATTGTACTTTTCTAGTATGCAAATAAAAATGCTGCCTTTCAAAATTAGTATTTTATGTTTCTGTTAGGTCTAGTTTATTCATACTGCCACATTTGTTCTAGGTGGTTAGACAACTTACAGTGGGAAACTTTGTGTTTTAGATTAATCAATGTGAAACAGCACTGGAAAAAATTCAACCAGCTATACAAGGTAATGGCAAGAGAATCAGTTTGAATTCTAGGTTATTTGTCATTGTGAAGAGTAAGTTAAAAACTACATGGGGAAGAGGAGGGACTGGTAGTTTTCAAATTATTTTGGCTGTAGATTAAATGCTTCAATTAAATCTATACAAAAGACCAATAGTGCACACAAATGAGAATTTTAGAGGAAAGATGAGGTAGAGCCCATCCACCTGGCCTTCCCTTTGCCCAAGTGTTAATTTCTGAGAAGGCCTCAAAATGCTAGTCATCTAGCAAACACTGAAGACCGAAGGTAGGTGTGAACAGCAGAGCAGTAAACTTTGACATCAAGAAGACTTAGGTTCAAATAAATCTAGGCTATTCCACCAAGTTATTTCATCTTGAGCAGTCTACCTCATCTCATTGAGCTTTAGCTTTTATTTTTGCTTAAGTCTGGGAGGACTTACAGTGGGAGTAACACCTTTTGGTGTTTTGTAATGTGAGATTGGCATTCAGTAAGTACTCAGGAAATAGTAACTCACACAGTAAATTGTTTATATTAGAAATAATACTCTTTCCTAAATTTTGATAGTTCAATTTTGGTGATACTGTTGTACTCCAAAAGAAAATCTTGCTTACTTTCTTTTATATCATCTGCTACCTAATTGGTTATTAGGTGGTTATAAATATCAAGATAGGGCTCCTTACAAAAATTTTTAATTTTTTCCAGAAATAATTCTCATCATTTTGTTACTTGCAGCATTCTGGTAGAAAAAAAAATTAGCTTATGATAGATTTTTCTGTTGTATATTTGTTTAATTTTATTTTGTTTTGCTTAAATTGTTTATCCTTTCCCAGGTATGATGCCATTTAACTAGATCCACCTTTGTGCTGAGCTACTTGGAATAAAGAAAGCAACCAGTGTGTTTTGTTCAGGATATGACCTGTTGTGCTGCTTTCTTTATTTTTAAGTGAAAGAGAGAACTAACCTCTAGAGTATTAAGCAAAGAGAAACAATAAAAGCAAACAGCTCTAGTTAAGCTAAACATCAGCCTTTTTAGATCAGTCCACTCAGTTTATGGACAAAGTGTTTTATCCAAATTAAAAATAATCTTGAAGTAAAACATTCTGGGTAAAAGTCTATCTAAGGTTCTATGAAATACAGATCCCTGAAGGTAAATACCCCTAGTCAAATATGCACAATCTTGCCTTCCGTCTGTGTTCCTTTCCACAGTTCCAAAGTTTTGGTTCTCTTTTGTCTTGCCAGTTTGTAAATAACACCCATATTCTGCCCACATTTTCTCTGAAGTTCCCGTTTAACACATTAATTATTTCACTTGAAATGTTACTGTGTGATTAAGCACCAAAAATGCCATATGCAGCAAGAACTTTCTGTTATTACACAAAAGATGCTGCTTCATATCTTCAGAGGAGAATTTTTAAACCTTGCTTACCTCCAAAAATTAATTTTTTGAAAATGAGAATGATCAAATCGGGTACTATTCCAGCAAGTTTAGAAACACATCAACTGAGCAAAGTAAAACTTTTCTGTTAGTTTTGCAGGAATATTTTGCTGTTATTCCCTTGATTGTTCATCAGTGAGTCTTATCAAGGATTCATTGTTACTGAGGAGCACTACATGAAAAGGCTGTTTTTAAATACGTCTTGAATTCTTACATCTTTTCCCAATAGTTCTATTTTAAAATCAATGTATAATTTTTGTAGTGTGTCTCAGTTATTTGTATGGCATACACATATTTCCTTCATAACCCAATTTGTAAAACAATATTAAATTTAGAGATACTTTCCCCCGAAGGAGCTGAAGCATTTTTCCTTTCAGTATTAAATAGTATCCCTGAGTATTAATTAGTAATCTTAAGGTATAGTTGTAGGTAAGATGAGACAATGATAAGTCTATTTTATGTAAACCAGGAGAAGGAGAGGTAGTAGCCCTTTCCCACTACTCTGACAAAATACAGTATTGTTGAGGAAAGGAAACTGGAGTAGCTCTCAAAAGCTCTTACCGTCTACCTGAGCATGTGCCTTCTCTGTCTGAATCAGTTTTCTTTTGTAAGATAAAAGTTTTAACTAATTTTTTAGCATTTATAGGTTTCTCTGTGTTGCTACCTAAAAGGATAACTAAAGATTTCTGGGCCCTGGAGATTTAGCTTAGTGGCACCGCATCTGCCTCACAAGCACAAGGTCCTGAGTTTGATCCCTAGTACTACAGAAAAAAA
>NW_004624759.1:15976926-16006151 GCF_000247695.1 Heterocephalus glaber
TTGGGCTTATTCTGTTTTCCTAATACGAGTATTCACTGCTATGAATTTCCCTCCTAAGACTGCTTTCATTGTGTCCCATAGATTCTGATATGTTGTATTGTCTTTGTCATTTAATTGAAGGAACTGTCTGATTTCTTTTAATAGCCTCTGTGACCCATTGGTTATTCAGAAGTGTGTTGTTCAATTTTCATGTGTTTATAAAATTTTTTGCGGTTTCTTTTGCTATTGATCTCCAATTTCATGACACTATGCTCTCATAATATAAAGGGGCTAATTTCAGTTTCTTTGCACATAGTTCAACATGTTCTTGAGCGAGTATTTGGTCTATGTTGGAGAACGACCCATGTGCGATGAAAAGAATGTGTATTCTGATTTTGTGGGGTGGAACACTATAAACATCTGTTAAGTTCATTTGTTCAAGAATTTGCTTGAGTTCTAGTGTTTTGTTGGTTATTTTTTGTCTAGTTGATCTATGTATTTTTGTCAGTGGGGTATTGAGGTCCCCCACTACTATTGTATTAGTGCTTATTTGATTTTTCATGTCTGTTAGTATTTCTTTTATATAGTTGGGGACACTGGTGTTTGGTGCATATATGTTTATGATTGTCTTCTCTTCCTCTTGGATTTTCCCTTTACAAGGATATAGTGTCCTTTGTCTCTCTTATTCAGTGTTGTTTTGAAACCCACTTGAACTCCAAAGAGGATAGCTATTCCTGCTTTTTTTTTGGTTACTGTCTCATGGAATATTGTTTTCCACCCCTTAACTTTCAGGGTGTTTCTTGTATGCAGCATATTGTTGGATTTTGCTTCTTGACCCATTCTGCCAGTCTCTTTCTTTTGCTTGGTGAATTGAGACCATTAACATTGATGGCTATAACTGATACCTATTGACTTATCATTGTCATGACTTTTTCTTTTTTTGAATTCTCCCCCTTTACGTTTAATTTCTTTTTGTGCTCTATAGGTTCATTCTGCTGGGATTCCTAGGGTTGTGATCCTCCTTGTCTTTTCCTAGGCTATTGTCTAAAATTTGTTAGAGTACTGGTTTGGTTTTCATGAAGTTCCCAAGGTGCTCTTTGTCATGAAAGTATCTTATTTCTCCATCAATTTTGAAAGATAGTTTTGCAGGGCGCATTAATCTGGGTTGAAGGCTCTTTTCCTTTAGGGCTTTGAATACATCTCTCCAAGCTCTTCTTGCCTTGAGGGTTTGCATTGAGAAGTCTGCTGTAATTCTGATGGGCTTTGTGATTTGTTTCTTTTCTCTTAACTGCTTGTAGAGTTTTGTTCTTCTATTGGGTTTCTGGAATTTTAACAATTATATGCCTATGTATAGATTTTTTTGGATCAAGGCTATTTGAAGTCCTGTATGCCTCACTTATCTGTATGCCAAGTTCTTTTCCCCTGCTTGGGAAGCTTTCTGCAATCACTGCTGTGAACAGTTTTTTTATGTCATCTGCAGTCTCTCCTGTTTCTTCATTGACTCCGATCAGTCTTATGTTATTCTTCTTTGCATCGTCCTGTAGCTGCTGGATTGATTGCTTGTGGTCCCTTACAATTTTAAAGAAATTTTTCTTTTCTTGGTCACTAATTGCAATCTTATGTTCTGTATTTGAAATTCTGTCCTCACATTGGCTCCTTGTGCTGTGTAAACTTTCAGTGGAGTTTTTAATCTCCTGGAAGTCTGTTTGCATATGTTTTATGGATTCCATTTGTTTCCTATGTTGGTATTCCATCATGTTCCTCAGCTCCTCTATTTTTTGTTTATCTGTGTCCTCTCTAGATTTATTAATCATGTCTTGCACTAAGGGCACAATCTCTGCTGTCATCTGAGAAATTATTTCTGATTTCATTTTTTCCAGATCCCCTTTTGTTGAATGTTCAGGGAGTCCAGGTGACTGAATATCAGAGTGTTCCATCTCATTTCCCTTTGGGGTTGCTGTAGGTGATATGGAAGTCTGGTTTTAAGACTTGTTTATGTGTCTTCTCATTTCATCAGGGGAGTTGGGGGGAGTGCTGCTGGAGTCCATGTGACTCACCTCTTCTGCTCTGGGAGCAGTGGTACATTGGCCTGGAAGCCTCCTCCTCTGTGCTGGGAGTGGTGATAAGGCAGCTGGAAGCCTCCTCCTCTGGTGGGAGTGGTGGTAAGGCCCCTCTTAGAACTTTCAATGATACAGCCCACTGGCTCACGTGTGCCATAGATCCACCACCAGTAGGTTAACCTATAACCATGTAGTGGCAAAAGAGAATACCACCAGCAGAATTACCAATTCTGGAGAATAAAATTCAGTGTCAAAGTGAGGGGTCTGTTAGAGTTAATAAAATATGGTAAAAAATATGTCTGTCTTTAGGAAACATTTATTTCAGATACATTTTTACCTTTACACATATTTCTGTGTGTATCATTTTTCCCCTGACCTTCCACTATGGTCAGAAATGTAGTTTGACCCCAAATAAACTAAAAGGCATACTAAATGTCATCATTCAGCTGATTTTTGGAGAAAGTCATAGCTATCTCTTTAAAAGGTTTTGTTTAACAAAAAACTCTAGCATATAAAATACTCAAAGTATTGCTCGATATTACAGGTATTTCAGCTTTGTTTTTAATGTTTATCTCAGAAAACTAAACCAGTTACATCTGCTTAGTCCTTCAAATTAAATATACCTGGTGTTTTGCTGTTGTTACCATTTTAACTGCTAGTTCTGTGGACTTTCTTCCATTATCTCTCTCCCAGGATTTTAAATGTTCTAATCCATGCAAAGTGTTTAGCATGTTTTCTAAATTCTTTGAGATAAAGCCAGCTTGTTTTTTTTTAACAGAGCTCATGGAAACAATGTTAGCTAAATCTAATTCCACTTGATTTTCTTATAAGTACACATTCCAGTAGATAATGAGATTGACTGTAATTAATATGGATTAGGTGTTAGAATGTCAGCAAGTTTTCTGTAGGTCTATTGTGTAAAAAAATAAAAGAGGCCCCTGCTTCCAGCCTAAGTCCTTGAGGTTCCCTGAACACAACTGAGGATCTTTCTGCAGACTGATATAATGATACCAGGTCATGAATGTCAGTCAGTCCAGTCTGCCACCTAATTACAATGAGAGTTCTAGGGAATTACTACGAATTTAGTTTTCCTTACAATTTTTTACAGGTATTAAGGCTATGTCACAAACAGGTACAGTTCATTTAGAGAAATATTTAGAGTAAGACTTCAGCATGTGAGGGGGAGCAAAGTGGATGAGTATGAGTGGGACTAAAGCAGCCATAAGTGGCTGGCTGGGCTCGTGATGCCATGTAAGTTTTCATCATTCTACTTTTGTGTATATTTAAAACTCTCCAGTTTTCTTTTCAATTCTGATACTTCTGAGTGGCACTTCTTAAAGCAATGTCTCGAGGTAGCCTACAGTATTGAAATGCCAGTGTATCTGGTTATTACAAACATTGGAGAAAAATATTTATAGCTGCAATTATAGGTCATAGTAGGCACAAAGTTGTATTTCCAAACATTTCCTATTGATGTATCAGTGTATTTCAAAGGGATTTTATGTGATTTAGGCCAGTACTATCAAAGTTTAGTGAGAATCTGAATGCCCCGGAACTGAGGAATGCTTAAACAGAACAGGACTGGATTCCTGGTCCTGTGCCCCAGAGTTAATTAGGAGGCCTGAAGTGTACCTAGGTATTTACATTTTTAGTTTAAGTTCATGAGATGATTTATTGGCTATAATGAGTAATTGTTAGACTTTCATTTCATTGAAGTACATACACCAATAATGTGAAGGTGAAATGTTTTAATTGAGGCTTATTGGAACAGCAGAAACAACTTCAAGGTTTGTGGGTTATTTAAACAGTCTACATGAAAATATTTACAAAGCAACGTCATTAACATTTCTGTGTACAAGTTTCAAATAAAAATACAATTACAAATGTGAGGACATAACCAAGTTTTCAGCAAAGGCCTTGGGTTATAAGTAAGGAAAAGGTTGAAAATCTTGAACAGAACAGCGCTGGTTTGTGTAGGTGTATTTTGAAGCCACTTGAGATGTAGATACTTTTATTGTGTTGACATTTGGTAGCACAGCCAAGGGCCTAGGTGGTCATTTCCACCACCTTGACAGCAGCCAACAATACAAAAGGAACCCCCCCCCCTTATGTGCTTGTTTAGACATGACACGTTAGACAGGAACAGAAAGGAATTACCAGGTACGTGCCAGATGCATTGCATACACAGTCATCAGTGTCCATGGGGCGCTGGTCAAAACATCCTGCAGGTACCGACACCTGTGGATGCTCACGTCCCTTATACAAAATGCTTATACATGATTTATGCCTATTCTCTTAAGATACTTTGTCATCTTAACACCTGATACATTGTAAATGCTGTCTAAATGTTATACTGTGTTGTTGATTAATAAAAAGAAAATATTCTGTACATATTCAATACAGATGCATTTTTTCTGAATGCTTTCTGTCTGTGGTTGGTTGAATATTCAGATACAGACTGCAGCACAGATGAGGAGGGCCAGCTGGAGACAAGGTGCTCCAGACCTGACACACAATTTCCCACCTCAGAGAACTTCTTAGTTATATTTAAATTATACTCAAGAATAAGGTTTCATTTTATTTATTTTAGCATAGTAGGAGATAGTAAGAATTCTCTTGACCCAAACAACCTATTACAGTATCCAAAGGAAAGCTAAATCGAAACAGGTCATTTATATTACATTTATGTAGTTCTTTTTAAAAGAAAAAAAGAGGAACCATAAAATGTGAATGGTTACTCAGTGATGTTTTTTTAATTTTCCTATTCTGAGGTAGTCTAAAGTGAAGGAAGAGGCTGGGTGTGGTGGCACACACCTGTAATCCCAGCACTCAGAAGACTGGGGCAGGAGGATTGCTGTGAATTTGAGGCCAACCTGGGCTACATAATGAGTTCAAGGCCAGCCTGAGCTACGTAGTGAGACCCCCATCTCACAAAACAAAAGAAAAAAGTGAAGGAAGAAAATGATGTCTATTGAACAGGTGTGCTGTTACCTTGACCCTAAGTCAGGAGTTCTCTGCTAATCCTTTTCACTGTAGTAAGCTACACAAAAAATTGGAAGATCTTACTGATTTACTCAAACATCTTACCTTTTAGGTTAGTTTTGTGTACCCTAAAGAGCTGATTTTACTGGTCAGTGAATTACAAATTCTTATTATGTCAAGGCAAGTCTAAAATCAGTTTTTAGTCTCAAACATCTTTTTTGGTGACACAAGAAATTCACATTTATGCTTTAGTAATAAATCTTCTGTGGTCTTTGTAAAAGCCTATAATCTAATTGTTTTAAAATAATCTAATCCCTTAAGATATTAAACCTGAGAGTAAATTTTACTGGAAATATTTTCTCACTAAAAACTGAGCTTCTAGGACTATACCCACCCTGTACAGTACTGAGTGGACAGGGTCTGTGGAGTGAGTGGTTAATGCTGGTCTCAATGTCAAGTTCAGGTCTAGTATGATAAAAGATTAACCTAGCACAAACAGCAACAAAGTCAGCATGTTTCCATGATCCTGCCATTTCTAAAGTAAGCCTGCAAAGGAGTGTTAAGTTCCACAGCTTCTGGCCTTTATTCTAGCCAAACTCTAGTGGCCTTACCTAGATCAGACTTGCATAGTGATAGTTCGCTGGGATAAGGGCCAGGACACACAGAGATGAGATGGTGCCTGGATCCTCCCGTTGGCATCTGGGTAGCATGTGAACTGGGTCTGTGCTGATTAATGGTAGTGTTTATCTTGACCTAAAAGAGTCATTGAAGAGAGGCTGCCATTTTCACTAAGGACAGGTGAGTCAAGGCATGAGGGTACTGCCATTTGCATTTTATACTCTGAACAGAGTACTGGCACTGGTGAATGTATTAGAAGACTGTCCTTGTCTCCAGACATGGGGGAAGCCAACTGGGACACATAATTCAAACTAATTTTTCCAGCTGGTATTTCCCCCAGGGAATCTGTGTGTGTTTTTTCTAGAGTGTTTAGTAAATTGTCAGGTGAGGCCAATAGCTCCAGGTGACATGGTGGGGCTGTATCAGGTACTGGGGTATGGGCACAGGAACCAGAGTCACAAGCTGACTCACTATAGGTGTGGTTCACAAAAGAGATGCAGGGGCCAGGGACACAGAAATCCTGGGCTGGCAGGAGGTAAAGGTTGGCAGGCTTGGGGAATTCACTTTCTGTGAGTGGCTTCTCAATGCCTATGAACTGTGTTTTGGTTCCTTCTGATTTGTTTACAACTTCAATAGTGTCTGGAGTGCAGTCTTTGACATTCATTATTCTTAAGTGAGGGCTCTCCTGTAAAGGAAACAAAAAATATGTAAATATTAAGGTGTGTGTGCATGCAGCAAAATATTAAGCATGCAAAGTGCACTTAAAGCTTCAGTTTTGTTCACACTTCTTCCTTATCACAAGTCAACTTGGAGCTGGCATTAAAAACCAGACAGTTTTCCTGACAGGAGAAATCAAAGCTCCGATCACATATTTATTTATTTTTGGTGTTGGGGTTGAACCCTGACCTTCGTGCATGCTAGAAGTGCTCCAGCACTGAGCTACACTCAGTCTCCCCAGTCCCCTATTTCATGGCTGTAGAAACAGAGGTGCCTCTAATTCATTAGATTTTCCAAAAGAAGTCTAAGAAAGAATGACTAATATAGTCCCGACCTGGTTCAGTCCTTAATAGGTATGTGGTATACATAGTTTCCCCACATTTACCTTGGACTTTATTAATGACAGGATGCTGCTCTTGTAAGGATCTGGAATGTCAGGATAACACTTCTCCTTCACCCTAGGAAACAGTAAAATTGAGACTGAATTTCATAGTTTAGTGGAATCACTGAATATGAGACTCATAGGGTCAGATTTCTGGCTTCTAATCCTTGCTCTATCCCTTACTGAGCAAGTTTCTTAACTCTTCTGCACTTTAATTTTTTCATCAGCTAAAGGGAGAAAAGTGCAGTACTTACAGTGTTGTTACAGGGATTAAGTGGGTTTGCCTCAGTTATGTACTTTTCTTGCTGCTGAGACAAAATACCTGATAACCAAATTTAAAGGAGGAAAGGTTGTTTAGCTCACAGTTTGTAGAGGTTTCAGCTCATAGTTGGCTAGCTCCAAGGCAGGGTGGCATGACAGAGAGGCATCACAGAGGAGAAATAGTCCACAGCAAGTAGGCAGGCAAGAGCAAGCAAGGGATGACCGCAGCTCTTTCTGTCCCTTATATTTTATCCAGGCTGCTTAGGATGGGCAGCACTCACACTCTTAATCCTAGTACCCTAGCATTGCACCATGAATCAATCCTAGTGTCACACACTCTAGATCCAGCCACCTCTGAAAAAGCCGCACCTATGACCACATGAGGCTTTAGGGGGACATCTAGACACAAGCCATAACAGCGTTATTCTATAGAAAGCATTTCTAACACCACCAAAAACATAGTGATATGTAAATATTAGCTGTGGCTATTGAAAAATGTTTGCAAACTCCTTAAATGCTTTTCTTCAGTATTATCGTAGAAAGCAGAATTGTCAAATTATATATTCTTACCTAGGTTTCTTGTGTCTTTTTCCTTTTTAGCACTTCTTTCATATTACTCAAAGCCATTTCTATCTTAGTAAACATCTTTAGGATTTTCTCTGACTTCTTGGATAAAACCCTCCTCCCATACTTACCACTGGCTCTTCCAGTAGCACATGACTGCAATGAGCAAAACACAGAGTACCATAGGCAGTATGATATGCATCAGCATGTGGGCTGAAGAAGGAAAAAGGAAGATTTTAATAATTACTTCTACTGCTGCAAAAAATAAATTTATGAATGAGAATAATTTTACATGTTTATTGTCTGTCCTCCAAATATCTATACAAGCTTCAACATGCTTAGGAGGCAGAAAAATGTGTGTATGTGTGTATGTGTGTGTGTGTGTGTAACAAAAAGTGAAAGAGAAAGGGGGAGAGACGGAGTGATTGGGGAAGAAAAATTTGAAAAGTCCTGATCTAGACAAAGCCCAAGGCCACATTTCTCTTGTGAATTTCCCAGCAACTCCTCAGAAAAGTGTTTTGATTTGGAAAAACTCACAGTGTTCATCTTGGGTTGTGACCTTTGTGAAAGTTCCAATGGGGCTCTTGCCAGCACTTGTGAAGGAAGAGACGAAAAACTCGTAGAAAGATTCAGGTTGCAGATTTTCCACAAGGAATATCTTCTGTTTTGGGTTGTTGATGGCATGTTCACAACATGTTGAATTATCTGTGATTTTTTTAAATTTCAAAAGAAAAAAGAAAAAAGAGAAAAGAGATCTTGTGAGAGAATGGGACACTAATATTCTGGTTGCCTTGGCACTGTCAACATTTTTAAATCAAACAAAAGTCAAATAACTTTAACTAGGGTCCCTGGATATAATAAAAAAATTCACTAAAGAAGGGATGTTGATGAATAAGTGATAATTTGAAATAGGAAGAAAAGATCCAAAGGGGTAAGGGTGGTGGGAGGAGAAGGGGAAAGGAAAGAAGGGAAAGGAAAAATTATGAGAAAAGAAAAAATAAATGGAAGCAAAGTCTATGTAAATAGGGAAGGGTGGAAGGGGTGAAGGGCACACAGGTAATGGGGAAAAAAATAAGAACCAAGATACATCATGTACAGGTACAAGCACACAATGATAAAAGTAAACATACTGTTTACCTAAAATGTACCAATAAAATAATTTAAGGGAAAAAAAAATAAAACATATAAGACTGTGAGAAAAAAAAAAGAAGGGATGTTGAGGATGGGGTGACAGCCCACATGGGTAATCCTACCAGTCCAGGAAGCTGAGGCGGGAGGATCGAAAGTTCTAGCCCAGTCTGGGCAACCTAGTGACTTAGAAAGAGTCTGT
The DNA here is from genome assembly GCF_000247695.1 of Heterocephalus glaber. The sequence continues at coordinate 15,985,820 of NW_004624759.1, forward strand.
CTCAAAATAAAAAACTAAAAAAAGTTTGGGATATACCTCAGTATGAAGGCCCTTGGTTCAATCCCTACTACCTCAAAAAAAAATAAATAAATAAATAAATTAATTAATTATAAAAGAAGGGATACTGGGGACACAAGTAGAGCATACAAATCTTCCAGAGAATGTAAGGGCTTGGAAGAGACTTAAAATATGTTGGACTGGAGGTGTAGTTCAGTGGTAGAACACTTGCTTAGCATTCACCAGAGCCTTGGTCTAATCCCCTAGCACTATCAAAAACAAATAGTAATAAAATTTAGCAAAGTCAAAGAAAAAAGTTTCATAAGCAATGAGACATTTTAAGGATCAGATCACCAGGCCCCCATTGTTTTTTAAGTAAGTTAAAACAGTGTGCCCGCCGCTCTTTGCTTAGCTTCCTCATTTGTTTGAGAACCTTCTGACTACAAAGCCCTGCAAGAAGGGCACTTGGGCTGGCCTCAGTCAGAGATAGCAGTCTTCTCAATGCTCTTGAATAATGAGATCTTGAAAGTGCAAACAAATCAAAGCTACATCACCTGGCAGAAGCTCCGCTACAGAATCTAGATGGCACTGAGTGGCCTTGGACTTCAGACAGACCCGGTATCCTTGTATGAAACCACGCTGGGCCTCAGTGTCGTAATCCTTCCAGCTCAGAGTGAAGGAGTGGGATGTCACATTAATGGCTTTCACTTGAGGGCTGTCAGAAGGAGCTAGGAGAGGAAGTTGGGGCGGGACAATGTCGTGATCTGGAGATAGTATTGGAAAATTCATGGATACTGAGCACATATCCACAACCAGCTCCTGAGGCTGTAGAGCGTATACTGAGCTAAGGAGTTTTACCTCTTTTCCAGGAGGATTTATGCCTTAATATAGTTTGTGAAAGTTAGGAAAGAGTGGAACCATCTTTTTGTTTAGACACTGACTTTCACAGATGAAGAAACAGATAACCAGAGTGGCCAAGTAACTTGCAGAGGATCACTTGATTCTGTGGGTGAATTCTAAATGATGTCTGAGGGAAGATTCAAGCACAAAGAATGTACTCAAATGAAGATGAATGGGAGAAAGAGGCAGGGTTATGTTGAAAAGGGCGAGGAAGCATTTTTGAAGAACTCTAATTCCCACATGGAGGCGATGTAGTTATCTAAATGTCACTGAAAAAATCTGGGAATGTTTATTCTGAAGGCTTCCCTGGGTCTGCTTCCCCCTCACGTGCTCATGCACACCTGATCTGTACACACGGACACACTGAAGCAGCACACTTCCTGCCTGTTCGAAAGCAGCTGGAACCTGGATCAGCTCCCAAGTGAACCCACCCAGAGAGCTGGTCTGTGAGTGCGAGCAACTCAGGTCCTGTGCACAGCTCACAGCTGGGAAGCCCTGGATGCAGCAGAAGGAGAGTAAGCAGGCGCCTGGGATAATAATAATTCTAAATTGTCCAACAGCAGGTGATCTGACATATCTACCTATCTGTATCTCTATCTATATCTATATATCTATATCTACCTATCTATCTATATGTTGGGTCACTTTTCGGTCAGGAAAATTAGATGATTAAATAAATAAATAATATTTAACGACATGAATCAAAAAAGCAATTTACAAAATGTGTAGAATAAGATTCCATTTTTATGGAAAGGGAGACTACTAGGATATATCTAAAATATTAACTCTGGACTTTTGCCTTTGAGTGTTAAAATTAGCAAAGATTTTACCTTCTCCTTTTGCATAGCATTTTATAAATAGCCTGTAATGAAAATGTTTTACATTTGTATAACTGGAAAATAATTTTAAAAACTCAATTCCCAGGATAAATGGAACTATGAAAATTAAGTAAGGGGATGAAATCTTCTTAAACCCCAAACTAGGAGTCTTCACAGGGGACAGATTAAATGCTTTAAACTTACCCAGTTCCTGGGTATATCCTATTTTGTTCTCTACTAAATAAGCAATCTTTTCTGTAGATAGTTCATAAATTCTGAAGTTGTATCGGATCCCCGGTCTAAAAGCATCTAGAGGAGAAAAGTCACCAGATTTTCAGTAACAGAATAATATTCTCTTTAGTTCTGAAAAGAAAAACTGTGAAAAATGAATTTGTGTTACTCTAAGTTATTTCATCCTCAGATTTCGAGCATTTTTCTCCACCACCTTCTCTCCTTCCACTAAGCCTTATTCGTGTTGCAGAGGCTTGGTCCCCTCCAGCAAGGTGTCCTCTCCAGCAGGGACTGTCTTCTGCAGCGTCCCCTCCTGCAAGACCTCTCCAACACTCCCTTATTTGTCCACATAAAACCATTTGAAACCCTCGGTGACTGTAACCTCCTTAAAGTCGCTTGTTTCTCTTTTCACATTAAAGCCCACGGTCTTGAATAGTTTGCTTTCACTTCTTCACTTCCTCCCACATCTACATCTCTGCAATCTTGCCTCAGAGGCCACCAGGCCACTGAAACAAGTCAAAAGGCCCAGTAACTCTCTGGACTCAGAAACTTCCCACATCTGTCCAGTAGATGGTGACACCCACATCTCTTACTTAAACCACAAACAAACTGGGCTCCTTTGACTTTGCTAATTAGCAATCTATAAGTGATGAATCCAGTATAGGAAGTAAGGGTTTAAGTTCTACAAGTTTACTAAAACTGAAGGACTCTATGATTGAATGCCACCAACTCTGTCGTAAACATCTCTCCAAAACAGGCACTCTGTTTTTGTAAAAGCTGTCGGGACAACTGTTACAATGTCTCTCTGCGTTCACTTCAGACCACTAATTTAGAGGAGCAAGCTCATTAGAATCATGAAAATCTATGCAGACCTTGCGTCTACATACATTACAAAACTGTATTTAAAGCTCAAATCTTAGAATATATTTTTGTGAAATGTAAACTCTTAGCATCCAGGCTAGATTTGCCATTTCAAAATTATTAGGTTAACACAAAATGCCTATGAAGTAGACCAGCAATCCTGGCTGAACTTGCTGAAAGTGGCTACAATGGTATGATAATATGGGAGTTCTTACCTGAGCTGATGACTGTACTTGTGGTATTGGGACCTACATTCTTCCACTGTAATTCACAGTGCAGGTTCCTTTGATGCTCACACCAGTCCACAACATATCCTGCCCTGTCTTCAGATAGGGGTTTCCAAGAAATAAGGAATCCATCTTTGGTGCCATTAATTTTTTGTTCTTCAACCTCTTCTGCACAGAAACAAAGAGAGTAGTGCTTCTGATTTAATTAACTGTAACTCTTTAAACGGTTCTGAAGAAGAAAATAAATGTATATATGGAAAATATATGCTGTAGTTTGAATCTGAAATGTCCTCCAAAGGCCAATTGGTGAAGCTTTGGTTCTCAACCTTTACAAAGTGGGGCTCAGTTGGAGGAAGTAAGGTTATGGGGGGCCATGCCCTTGAAGGGGATATGGGAACTCTGGTGCCTTTCTCTCCCTCTTTGGTTCCTGGACCTGAGTTGAGTACTTGAGCTCCGCCATGCTCTCCCCACCATGATGTGCTGCCTCACCACAGCTGACCATAGACTAAACCTCTGAAACCGTGATCCAGAAACTAAAGGATAACATCATTGCAAGATGGATAAATAGCCTTAGAGTATCAACTACCAGTTGATTTATGCACACATGTGCATCATTTCATAGCACACAACTGAGAGGCATTACTGTACTCAACCTTTTCTATGGCTTTACCAAGAAGGAAATTGATATCATTAATGACTTTGCAGTTGAGGTCATTTCCACCTTCCTTATTCTTTTGCCATCTAAGACTGGTCAGGGGTCATCTTTTATTCTACAACATTGTCAAGGCATCTCCTGAAAGATGATGCCAATTGGTCTTACTACCACTGTAAATGTTCATGGGCTCTTTGTAGGTGGGAAAGACCGACAAAATTTTTTACAACACAGTAAATGCAACTCACATTTCACAAGCCACAAAGTATTGAAATACTGACCCTAATTCTCGGTAAGTGGGGTTGGATTTAATAATTCTCCTAGTATGTTGAAGAACTCCAGGACAGAAATGACCTGAGCTATGGCTGAAACCTCCATCCCTCCATGAAGCAACTGTCCTACTGAAATACCTGGCCCAAAAGAAAATGACTAACAGTGCTTGGTTGCTACCTTCCCAAGATACTGTCATCTTAATTTATTCATAACTACTCAGTAATATCATCAACATTTTTTTCAAGTGAAACAAAACCAACCACAAACCAACTCACCATTCCCAGAGTCTCCAGATATGACAATCTCTGAGGCAGGGGAAGCACCCACACTGTTGTTAGCTGTGACTTGGATTTGGTAAGAACCCTGGTCGAGAGTTAGTTCTGTGCCATTGGCCGGTGCAGGAATAGACTGGAGCTTTAACTCAGATTTTTTATCTAGATCTTTTGCGACTATATTATAGAATAGGATCTTGCCATTGGCATGAAATTTTGATAGTGGCTGAAAAAAATATTGACAATCATTTCAAAATGGATTTTACCTTGAAAGGATTTTAGGTTTTGTGTAATTACCTTTTTATCTCTTCTGTCCCTTAACTGTGTGACACCTTCATGTACAAACACATACACACATACCAGCAAATTCAAACAGTTTAACAATGAAAATAGTCATCAACACCAATCTAACCAAAGTGAGTAGAGAGATGAACATTTGGGGACAATGCTCAAGACAGGCTTTGTCAGAGAGGAGAGAGCTGACTTGGAATCAGGAGGACAGGAGACTCTCACTTGGAAAGAAAACAAAGATGTGGGGGGCGGCTGAGGAGAGGAGACCCGTGGGCAGAAACTGCACACAAAGGCTCTGTGGGAGGGCCTGGCCTGGCCTGACCCCTCATCCGGTTGTGTTCATCTCACAACCAGAGCCCACCTTCCTTTTCCTAAAGGGTCCTTCAGGTCCCTGGGAATTTCCTGCCTGCACAGTCCAGCCCCTCATGAGCCACCCTAAGACACTGTGCCTTGCTGTTTGCACCCCTAGGCCTCAGACTGGGCAAAGGCTGTCCGTTCAGGAGGAGGACAGAACCTGACCCTGAGACTGGTGGGACCACAGGCGTGGACACAGAGCCCTTGTCGAAGGTGCCAAATGGCGGGGGGGGGGCGCGGGGGAAGCAGGGCGGGCTCTGGTCGGGGCTCGACTCTGTCCACATCACCACGTTTAGGTCTGAAACACTGGAGAACCCAAGAGCGCTAAATGTCAAGCTGACCTTCTGGGCTGTCACAAAGGATATTAGGCTGAGCAGAAGGAAAATAGTTATTTTATATTACAATTTTATAGCTTGATTTATCATTTTAAATATAAATGAGTAATTAATTAATTTTCATAGTACTGGGGAATCTGTGGCCTCTTGCATGCCAGGTAGGCACTCTTCTACTAAGCTACATCCTCAGCCCTTTATACTTTTGATTTTGAGACAGACTATCACTGAGTTATCCAGGCTGGCCTCAAACTTGTGATCCTTCTGCCTCAGCCTCCTGGGGAACTGTGACTGCCAGTGTGTGTCACTGCACCTAGCTCACAATATTAAAATATGGTATGTGGCTGTCCATGTATACCCTTGCTCTGGCCCCTGCAAAAGCTTGGAGTGGGGTTGAGTAGAACTTACAGAGTAGAAGGTTGTAGTAATCAGAATTGGACATCAGTGGCACGGGCTGTGAGGAGAATAATAGCTGAAGAATTAGGACATTAGTGTGCAGTGGGATTCCTCCACTGGGTAAGCAATTTTATTAGATTAATGTTACACTCTCTCTCCATGGGGAGACTACTAATATCCAGTTTCACTATGAAAAAAAGGTGAGAGCCAGTAGACATTTTGAAGCTATGCAACTTACCTTCCAAAATAAGGTCACATGATGAAGTCCTTTCTCTGGCTTCACTTTTCTCCAGACATCAAGAGCCTTGGAGGGAGCTGAAATTAACAAATACAGTTCTTGGGTCATATGATGTGTGCACAGAAGATATGCATTCAGCTTCTTTCTAAGACAGTGATGATACCTGTCTCCTCCCCGGGGTTTGTGTCTCTCTCGCCTTTTCACTCTGACTTCTACTCACTTACCACAGCCACACTGCTCATGCTTCTTCAGGGGCACACAGTAGGGGCTTTAGAAAAGATCGGCTGCCCCTGAAAATGACATCAAACTAGAAGCCCTTATAAATGTCAAGTCCTAGAACTTCTGGAAGCCGACAAAGAATTCTGGAAACATCTGTCAGATCAGTTCTAGAAAGTAAGTTAGGTAATTTCCCACATTTTTATTTTCTAGGCAGTGATCTAGTGCCACTTAGTGCCATTTGCAAAAGCTACCAGTGGGGCAGAAAGGGCAGGGGCTCTGCTTTCACGAACTCCCCTGCTGGCCCTTTGCTGGATCCACTAGAAATACCTCCTTGTCCTCCTCTGCTGCCTGAACCTGGGTCAGCTGACTGCCTGTGGACACGAAGGGCTCTACTGCCCCCTCCCCTCTAAAATGGTCTTACTACACTATTCTAGAATAATCCACAAACTAAGAGAGAACTTAGAAAAGAACCTGCTTAAGTGCTCCAAAATGTTCTCTTCTCGTCTTTATTCCTTGCTCAGAAATTCATGCAAACTTTTTTTTATTGATTGATTGGTTGGTTGGTTGGTTGGTTGATTGATTTCCACTGAATTTATCCTTGCTCAATGCACTTATCATGAGGAGGAATCAGTCTTTTAATTCAAGTTAGCTATATATGGGTGCCTTCATGTAAAACTGTTTGGGAGGATTTCATTTACACAAAATGACTGCTATTATTTACACAAGGACTACTAAATGCCAGGTCACTCCCGTTTTCCATATACCAACTAATTTAATCCTCCTGGCTCTGTGAGGTAGATATTTTTATTTATCCTATTCTCTAGATAAGGAAACTGGGGCCCAAGGAGATTAAATTAATTGCTCAAAATTATTCAGATGTAAGAGCAATGCCAAGATTTGAACCCATGATAGTCTGGGTCTTAGCCATGACATTACGCACCTCTAGGAAATGGAAGTCACTTGAAGGCTCAGCTTGCATAAAAAGTTCAAGTAAATGCACATAAAAAGTATCTTGATGATGGAAAAAATAATAAAATCAATATAATTTATTTTAAATTCTTCAAGAAGTACGTGTCTTCATCAGTGATTTAAAAATACTATTAAAGTCCTAATGAGTACATAGTTTTCAGTTTGTAAGTCATTTTGTTTAGTATTTGTGTAATAATATGTATTCTATAGGGAATCACATTTTCCACTGTCAGGGTTTTGTCCCGGTCATACTTTGATAAGCATAGGATGACAGAAAAATAGTGAAAGAAATGTTTATAACATTCCTCAGCCACTAGAACTCTCTGGCTTTAGCTGCTAGTGTGTCCATAGAGACAAGTAAGTATTCCCACACACTGTGGTGCACACCTGTAATCCCAGCATTCAGACTAAAGCAGAGGATCATGAGTTCAAGACAAGCCTGGGTTATGCAGTGAGACCCTGTCTCAAAATAACTAAAAATAATAAAAAGGACAAAAAGGAAAGAGAAAGTAGAAGAGAAGTGAAAAGAAAAGAAAAGGAAAGGAAAAGAAAAGAAAAGGAAAAAGACTCACAGGAATCATCATCATCCTGTAGCTGGGCCTCACAGCAGACCTCCTTCTCAAATCCAGTCTTAAAAACATCTCTCTACTCAACTACATTTTGTGAATGTACAGAAATTTTACCTCTGCTTTTCTAAATGGAAAATAAAACTGTATCATCTTCCTTTTATGATTTCTGTTTTGTAATATAAATCCTCCATCTTAAAATGGTTTAAACATTTTGCCTAAAAGCCAGACATGGTGGAACATGCCTGTAATCCTAGCACTCTGGGAGGCTGAAGCAGGAGGATTGCAAGTTCTGGCTCAGCCTGGGCAACTCAGTGACTTAGTGTGACCCTATCACAAAATAAAAAAAAATTTTAAAGGCTGGAGATGTAGCTCAGTGAGAATGCCCTGGATTCGATCCCCACTACTGAAGATAGGTAAATAAATAAATAAATAAATAAACAAACAAGGCAATTAAATTTTAAAGTGTTAAACAGCAACCGTCACAAAATTAACAAAACCAGCAAGGTGTTTCACCTTTTTTACGTTCTTTTATGAAAGAACAGGTAATTTGTGATTTGATTCAAAACAGCTCTTTGAAAGAATTGTTTTGAAGGTAACACAAAGATTTATCTCCATCTTATAGTCTACAATACTCAGAAATGAACACATAGTAACTTCTTATTGTCATGTTGGTTACTGACCCTTTACGCTTGTGACAGATAGGCTGGATTACTGGCTTGATGGGCTGGGGAGCTGTCCAGCGGGGAAGCACAGTTCTGCGTGTGTCCTTAGGAATCATGGAGGTGTAATTGTATCTCACCTGCTCTGGGCCCTTCCTCTCGGGGCTCTGTCCCCTGCTCTGCTTCCTAGCCACCACAAACTGAGCAGCTTTGCTCCACCACGCCCTTCTGCCACGATGTTTCTGCCTTGGAGCCAGTCAGCCATGCACTGAAAGCTCTAGTATTAAATTAAGCCTCTCCTCCTTTAAGTTCCAAGTGTTGGGGATTTTGTCCCAGCAACAGAAAAACTGACCTTAAAGGATACTTAATTTAAAGGTGACTTTATATTATTTTAAATTTATGGAACCATATTTCAATTCACTAAATAAGCCATTGGAAAAGTCAGTATTAAAATAAATGCTTTATTGAGAACTCCTGTACAGTGTTGGATTCCAAACTTAGCACAAAATGTTCAGCTGTTTTGTAAATTACTGCTCAAAATAAAACAGTACTGTGATACAGCTGATGGCATTCTATATACAACACAGCTTCTGATCAAGTGCCTTCGCCACCCCTAATTAGAGCTACTGCTTTAAAAGGGCCCTCAGAGAATGCCACAGCAAGAGCTCTGACCCTCACTCCCACAACAAGATGGAATAAAAAATACTTATAATCTCCCCTCTGGCAGTAACACAGCCAGGGCATGCATCAACATGATTGCAAAGTTGTAATAACAACTCCAAAGAAGAAATCACATGGGAGCCAGCTAGGGTCAGGCTGGCTCGGCTCTGAGTTGCAGCTCAGTTACTGACTGGAGAAGCCAGCAACATTGCTCTACCCCCCTTCCCTGCACCTCAGGGTCCTCATCTATACACTGAGGATGACAATGCTACCTACACATGCAGCAAGGGTAGAAGAGAAAAGCACAGTGAGAACATGGAGCACTCTCTGGCACACAATGAAGGTGAGCTGCTGTTGTTATCATCATATCTCTGCCACCTATTAACATCGAAAACTGGGTGAATCACTTCAGCCTGTGGGTATAAGTTGCCCCATCTGGAAAACTGGCACAGTAATGCTTACTATCTTGAACAGGAAAGAGTTGGGGGCAGGGCCAGGCCATCTCTCCCAAGGCTCTCCTGAGCCTGGGACATAGTTGTTGATGGAAGGAAACTCTGTGTCAGTACTGAAGAAATTCTACCACCATGAGCAGCAGAGAAGACACCCAGTGTGCCACAGTGGGAACAAACCGCTTACTAATAAAGAGTAAGGGTCCAAATATCATTACATCTGCAAACACAGCTTCACTTTAGTGTAAGACCAACAACTTCCATGGCTCTAATGTTTGATTTGTCCCCAGTCCTGAAGTATAGGTCCTCTATACTAATTTACGTAGCCGAGATCCAATTGCTGAATTGGATACAGCAATATTGAATACAATATGCTGAATACAGCAATAGCAGGAGCTTACAAACTTTTGGAAAAATTAAAAGTAAGAGAGGAAATGTACAGTAGAAATAGCACTGACAGCAAATGTTTGAAGTTGGTATCTCCCCACTCATTAGGCATTTAATCCAATCTTTTAAAATGGTATTCTGTTTCTGTTTTCATATTTCCTGCTTAGTTTTTGGTACAATGAAAGGTGCTCAGGGAACCCAACCCATTTCCTGAGGCTTAGGTGTTCCTAGGGGTGAATGATGGGAAGCCAAACATACCAGCTTCAGCTGTGATGAGGGTCCGAGTGACCCACTTGCTCCACTTCCACACGTGTTTGGCATTGGCACAGCGTATGCAGACCATATACGCTGTGTCAGGCATCAGCTCACTGAAGAGAAACTCACCATTCACCTTGATGGAGACATTATGTTCCTTGATTGAAAGAAATGAAAGAAACAAGAAAAAACAATGAAGATGGACTTATCAGTGCACACAACTCATTGCAAAGGTACATCAGAACATAGCAAATCCCAATCTAGAGAAAATTAGCTCTTCTTTGGAAACAAAGAAAAGGAAATCCCAAGGCCATCTTCCCAATGCTAAAAGTCTACGGTTAAGCTCACGGCCCCTTTTAAACAGATCACGCATGTCACTGAACCCACACAGAAACAAGTTTAAAGTGATTTTAATCTGTCTGTTCAGGACATCCAAGGATTTTTGAAAACAGAAAATTATCTAATAATCTTTTTTTTCAGTATCGAAGATTAAACCCAAAGCCTTAGTTCTAAGCCTAAGTTCTATTCCCAGATGCCCCCGTTCAGTTCCTCTCTTTGAGTAAGGGTCTTCCTAAGTCACTAAATTATCTAGCCTGAGCTAGACTTTTGATCCACCTGCCTCAGCCTCCCAGAGTGCTAGGATTACAGACATGTGCAACCATATCTAGCTATGCAGTGTTTTTACCTGTCTCATATTTTCTTTATCATGGAGTTCAATCTGACACAGAAGTGTGGAATAATTCCCAAGGGCAGGCATCTTCCAAGTCATTGTGGCATTTGTGGCACCTACATTATTAAAATGGATACTGTCGGGAGCCTTTGGGTGAACTAAGGAAAGAAAAAGGAACAAACAAAAACAACAAAAAATAATTCAAGCACAGATCCAAAAGGACGTTGATAAATAGACAGTTCATCTCTTCCTCTATTTGTTTAACAGGTATTTTCTGTCTGTATTTAAGAAAATAGAAAACTAAACCATTACTCACAAGATATAATATTCCAACTACAGCTTTTCTCTTTTATTAATCACACTAGATATTTTGGAAAAAATACAAAAAGAAACAACCTAAGGATATTTGAAATTAAACATATACAGGCAGGTTGTAGAGGGGAGTTAAAACCTGAAGAAGACAGCAATTGAAGGAATATTATAACAAAACCCAGAGTCTACCCAAAATACCATTAATAATGGCAAAGATATAATCCAGAATTCTAAATATATAAGAATATTCCATAAAAATGTCAGCAATGACCAAGGGAAAAGAAAATCAATAGATAACAACCTCCAGATGACCCAATGGGGGAACTGTTAAAAAAAAAAAAGCTCCATGAGGTAAAGGTAAACATATCTAAAATTAATAGAAGGAAAAAAGTTCTCAGCAGAGAAAAAGAAAACATTAAAAAAAGAGGCAAATGAAAATTTTAGAACTGAAAAGCACAGTATCTGAAATTAAAAAAAAAAAAATCCTGGATGGATTGAGTTGTGAGACAAATGAAGTACACAGAGTGTCACATGGGAACTCTGAAAGAAAGACAGCAACAAAGGCACAGGGACCAGACTTGCAGGTTCTACTGCACTGGCAGGGAATTTCCCTTGGTTTTGTTTACCAATCAGTTCTCAGTTGGCCTTGGGTGAGAGCTATAGTGCAAGTAAGTGACAGAGTGGGGTAATTAAATTTCCAAATGGAGAGTTCTAGGGAACCAAAAAGCACAAGGGAGATATTGGAGAGAATGGTGCTTGACAAAGTGGCTCCTTGAAGTTGTTTGTGAATGCCTGTGCCCACCTTCTAATTGCTCACACCTGGACCTGTTCTTACTCAACATACAAAGCCTTTGAGGACTGAATTAACAGACTTCTGTCCAGGAACCAGTCAAAATAGTGGGACACACACATAGAGAACAGATTTAAAAAGCACTGCAATAACTGAAAACAACTTGCATTGGAACCACATAGCACTAAAGGCAAGTTGAAATGCAGTGAAAACCTAACGAGATCAGTTGTCAACCAAAAGAAAACTCTGATATTCCCAAGAGGATCTGTATACTCAGAATCCCACAACATAATATACAAAATGTCCAGGATAAAAACCCAATAATTCAGCATGGAAATAACCAGGAAAATCTCAGCTCATATGGGAAAATGGCATCAAAAAATGCCAATACAAAAGGTTGAAATTATTTGTCAAAGACTTTTAAACAATGATTATGAAGCTGTTCCAACAAGCAATCTTGAATATCCTGAAAACAAATGGAAAATATAAAAAGTCTCAGCCAGAAAACAAAGGATAAAATAAGAATTTTAGGCTTGAAAATACAATGAAATAAATAAAAAGCATACTTGGGAGGACCAAGAGCAGAACAGAGATGACAAATGAGAGTCAGTGAACCAGAAAGTAGATCAATAGAGATGAACCCATGGGGCAACAAGGAGAAAAAAGATTCAAAGAAATGACCAAAGCCTCAGGAATATGTGTGATTAAGATTGTAAAATCCCTCCCAGTTCGGGTGAAAGACATAAATCTACAGATTCAAGAAGTTCAGGGAGAAAAAGCTCACATGGGATAAAACCAAAGAAATCTATGCTAAATAATAATCAAGAAAGCCTTGATGATACAGCAAAAGAAATTATACAATTCAAAGACAAGAAAAAATTATACACACACAAAAGGAACAGAGCCTCAAGTTCCTTATACAATAATGTCTTTCTTGTCTTTCCTTTTTTTCTTTTCTCCTTCCTCTGTCCCTCCCTTTCTCCTCTCTCTCTCTCTCTCTCTCTCTCTCTCTCTCTCTCTCTCTCTTTACTCCCCTCCCTCCTCTCTTTTTTGGTGCTGGAAACATGCTAATCTACTGCTGAACTACACCCTCAGCAACAATGTAAAAAGAAATAGGGAAGAAAGATAGCTTCAAAGTAGTAAGTGAATAAATAATGGTGGAAAGCCACAAGTTTGGTGATTTACATAAAGTTATCTATTCAGGAAGTCCAGAGATTGATAAATTCAAAGAAAAGTATGCCCAGACCTATCATAATTAGACTATAGAAAACCAAAACAAATTTTAAGCAGCTACATAAATAGGCTATAATAACAGAGGAATGATTCAAATGTAATTAAAACTACATTTTAAGTGAGAAACCAAGGAAGCCAGAAGGTAGTGGGACATCTTTAAAGTGCTGAAATAAGTCTTAATCCAGAATTTGATAACCTATTTTAGGAAAGAAGGCAAATAGAAATTATCAGATGAGGGCCAAGGATTTAGCTCAATGGCACCAAGCCTGCCTCGCAAGTGCAAGGTCCTGAGTTCAATCCCTGGTACCAAAAAAATGAAATTATCAGATGAAACAAAACTGGAGGTTTCTTACTAGCAGAACTTTAAAAAAATACTAAATAAGGTTCTTTGGGCTGGAGGGACATGATAGTGATATGAAAAGGAAACTTGTAAATTTGGATATAGACAAGCAACAAAAATGGTAACTATTTGGATAAATTCAAGACTATATTCTCTCCTCAAATTCTGTAAGGTATGCGTGAATGTTAAAAGCAAAAAGAATAGTATTGTCCAGTGCAATTTCCACTGTATGTAGGGATAAGGTGTGTGGTACCTATAAGCCTCCTCAGTGGGAGGACACAGAGAAACTGATATAGTTGTCCAGCTTCTTCTATATTTTACATGAAACAGTGAAATGCTACCTGAGAGATGTGTGGCAGTTTTCCAGATAGACTGGGACTGACCCAGTCCATCCCATTCTATAGTTAGGAAGAGTAACTGTTGACTGTACTAGGTTGCAACATCCTGAGATTGGGAGGGAGAGTGGATGTAACAGTCTGGGAATTTTTCCACTCCCTACTATAAATAGAATGTCTGTGTCAGTGAATCATATGTCCCCAGAGTCTAAAACCCAAGAGAGGTTACTTTCTGAGGCCCTTTGGCTGCAGTGCAAGTGAGGAACTCACAGAGGAGATTCTATGGGTTCTGGGCAGCTTTCCTGAGCCCTTGGGGCATGGTTAGCAGTAAGTCCTCAACTTTTGTTATTGTTTGCTGTCTCTTTGTATGTAACATATCTTCTTCATGTAACTAACTTGTGTATGAGTGTGTTCTGTCTCACTGGACTCAAACAAGCTGTTAATGAAGCAAGCAGGAAACAGTCTGATGGAGCCATGGCTTATTGGCTAAGTGGGAGAAACAATAGTCCTTCTCATAAGTGGCCCAGGTGCAGATGCCAGCTTGGGGGTGCAGGAGCTGGACATGCAGCTGGAGAATAAAGGCAAAAACGAATGGTAAATGGGACATAGACACATATACATGTACACTGATGTGAATGAACTGGCTACATGGAATGAGACAGAAAAAATGTGGAAACAGGGAGCTTGGTGCATGATTCCCTGTTTGACAGGCATTTATGTGATTGCTCATTCCTGGAAGGCTTGGAAAGTAAGGATTCAGATGGACTCTGAGCCGTTTTGAGAGGGAAGAAAAAAATTCACTACTAATGGTTCTTGTGGCATCTGAGAGGAAAACAAAAGGAAGACAGGAGGACAGACTAGGACAAAAAAAGCTAGGGAAGTTTCCTATAGTCTAGCTGGTGTGTCTGATAAAGGGGCACTGAAGACCCAAGTGTCTCAGGCTCAACAGGACAGTTAAAGATGAGATTGAAGTTTCTGGACTCCCACGGGAGGCTAATGGCCCTCTTAGCTCCTATCAAGATCAAAGGGAAAAGTAAAAAGCTCAGACTTAGCTGGGGTTCTTGGATATAGGAGTTACATGACAATATTTCCCAGTCCCCTAATGGGAAAAATTAAACTGATGGGAATAGGAGGCTTAGGGACAACACAGTGACCCCTGGTGCATATCTAGTTATCTTCTTATGTGTGGGACCTTTTGGCCACTGAGTACATTATAGACACCGAGAGTTTGGCTGATTGTGTCCCAGATTGTTACCCTCATCTGAGGACTATGCCCCTGTCAGCTGAGAATCTGAGCCATAATGGTAGCACAGCCACTCTTGCCTGCACCTAAGCTACCCAAACTCTAGTGGGCTATTTAACAAAAGGGGCTCTACACACTGAGCAGGGAGCAGGACATGATTGTGTTAAGGCAAGACTTAATGCAGATGAAAATATTGCTAAGAACCCTGTAACAGCTCAGTTTGGCTGGTCCTGGGCATGGAGACCAACAGTGGACCACTGCAGGCTAAATGCCAAGGGCATCTGGGCTGAAAGCCCCAGAAATATTCTGGATATGCTCAATATTAGCTGGCCCTGATTGCATCTAATAACAAGGGGGTCCAATAGCTGCTAGTAGGTATCTTTAGGTAATAGAGACAGCATGTATCCAACCTGGGTATCCTTTTGGTCCTCTTAGTCAAGGTAACCAACAACACCACTGATTTTACACAGGGACCTTTGCAGTAGCAAGTCTTGGGAGCCATTCAACAATTTTTATCCAGCCACAGCTTTTAGTACCTTTTAGAATATGCTAGCCCGATGGAATCACAGATGTTCAGATCTTCTACGTATGTAATTAGGGAGTGTGTGTCTTACTTTTCTCATTGCTGAGACACAATACCCAACACCAAAGTTAAAGCAAGAAAGGTTTTTTTCTGCTTGTAGTTTATGAAGTTTCAGTTCATAGTTGGCAGGCTCCAAGGCAGAGCAGCACAGCAGAGGAGCATAGCAGAGGAGAAGCAGTTCATGGAATGACAGGCAGAAGGCAGGGAAGGGGAAGCAGCAGCAGAAGCCTGCCTCTCCCTCTTATCCCTCTCAGGCTACTTGACTTTTGGATGGTGCCACCCACACCCAGAGTGGACCTTCCCATTATCCACACCCAGAACTGTGCTTAAACAGTAAGTGGACTGATTTAGTAATCATGCACCTTTAATTCCAGCATCACACCTTTAACTCAGCATCACATACCCTAGATCTAGCTACCTCTGAAAAGCTGCATCTATGACCACATGAGGCTTTGGGGGGACATCCAGATACAAGCCATAACAGTGTGACAATAAAAAACTGCCATGGAGGTGTGCTAGCCTATTGGATTTTGGACATGTACATCCCCTGAGGCAGTCATCAGAAATACTTCTTTAATTGGCAACTCATTGCTTGCTATTGGACTCCGCTGTCCACAGACTGAGCATCTTATGGCCACAGTGCCAAATGGAACACTACAATGTGAACATCTCCTTCTTACTTAAGTGCTTATAAACTCCAGCAATAAAATTGGACAGGCTCAACAGAGGTGAATAATTAAATGAAATTAAGATCAGGCCTAGCCGGTATCCCAAGGGATTAACAGATTCCATAAACAAATAGCTAACTAAACAGAAAGGACAAAGAAACCTATAAGGTTCCTGACTATGTGAAGCTCAAGAGTCAAAAACATGCCTGCTGATGGTTTACTGATAGCTGTTCAAGCAAAAAGCTGATGGAATACAGAGGCTAGAATAGTCATTGGATCATTGGATGGTCATCTTTAGACTGAGACTGGAAATGGATGTTCTGCCCAACAGGCCAAATTACATGCAATAGTGATGGTCTACTGGCCACCTCTACCACTATATTTAATTACATTTAAAAATTCATTTTTATTAATACTTTTGCAATACATAATAATTACATGGGGAATTGGTACACATATATAAGACATACCTTAATACTTTTTACATCCCCTTCCCCTCCTGTCCCTTCCTTTTCCCTTCATCTCTTGGTCCTCTTCCCATCTGCAAAAGATCTATCTCCCAGTTTCCTACTATCTATCTTTTATTTTACTCTTTATTTAAACTTTGGGCTTTTCATATAAGGGAAACCATGCACTATTTAGGTTTGCATGCCTGATTTATTTCACTTAGTATTATAGTTTTAAGATGCATTCATTTTCCTAAATATGACTCAAATTTGTCCTTCTTTATAGAATAGTAGTACTGCATTGTGTATAAATACCACATTTTCTTTACCCATTCATCTGTACAGGCCACTTCCAAGATTTGGCTGTTATGAATTGTATTGCTATAAGCACGGATATGCATGTACCATTGTAATTTCAAGTGTAATTCTTTTGGGAAAATATTTACAAGGGGAATAGCTGGGTCAAATAGAAGTTCTGTTTTTAGTTCTTGAGGAATCTCCATACTGATTTCTATTGTGGTTGTAAACTATTACACTCCTACCAATAATGTAGAAGGCTTCTGTTTCCCCCACAGTCTCATCAGTATTTGCTATTATTTGATAACTTGATGATAGCCATTCCTTCTGGAGTAAGAATCTAGGCTTTAATTTGCTCTTCTGAAAAGGTCAGAGATGTTGAACAGTTTTTCATGTATTTATTGGCCATTTGTACTTCTTTTGTGAAATCTCTATTCATTTTACTTGTCCAGTTTTTGAGTGGGTCTTTTCTTTTTGGGGGGTCTAGATATTTTGAGTTCTTTATATATTCTAGATATAAGTACTCTGTCCAAGGTGTAGCTGGTAAAATTTCTTCCCATTTTGTAGGATGTCTGTCCACTCTGTTGGTTGTTTCCTTTGCTGTGCAGAAGCTTCCTAATTTGATATTATCCCATTTGTTGATTCTTGATGTTATTTCTTGTACAACTGAGATTCTGTTCATAAGGTCCTTGCCTACACCTATGACTTCAAGAATTTTACCTATTTTATCTTTCAGCAATTAAATGTTACTCTTTTTAATATATTGATCTTTGTTCTATTCTGATGTTAGCAAGAGATATGGATCTAGGTTCAATCTTCTGGACACAGATAGCCAGTTTTCATAGAACCATTTATTAAAGAGGCTATCTTTCCTCCCGCATGTGTTTTTGGCCCCTTTGTCTAAGTTCAGATAGCTGAATGTGCTTGGGGTTGTTTCTGCTTCATCTATTCTGTTCCACTGACCCTTATGTCTATTTTTGTGTCAGTACCATGCCGTCTTTATCACTGTTGCTTTCTAATACAACTTCAAATCTGGGATTGTGATTCGCACTACTTTATTCTTGTTGCCCAGGATTGGTTTTGTTATTCTGGGTTTCTTCTGCTTCCCTATGAATTTTAGGATTCTTTTCTCTAGTACTTTCAGGAATACTGTGGGTAGTTTACTTGGGGTTGTGTTAAATCTACATATCAGTTTTGGAAAGATGGCCATTTTGACAATAGTGATTCTGTCTATCTAGAAATAGGGGATATCCTCCCGTTTTCTGATACCCTCTTTGATCTCCTTTTTCAGAAAACTGTAGTTTTGTTATAGAAGTTTTTTGCTTTCAAGATTAGGTTAATTCCTAAATATTTGATTTTTCTTGATGCTATTGTGAATGGCATAGTGTTCCTATTTTTTTTTCCTCAGTGAGTGTACAGGAACACTACTGATTTTTGTGTGTTGATTTTAGTTTGTTTGTTTGTTTTTGGTACAGGGGATCAAACTCAGGACCTTGCAGTTGCGAGGCAGGAGATGGAAACACTGAGATAAATCCCCGCCCCTGTATGTTAATTTTATATCATGCTATACTTCTGAATTTGGTTATTTGTTCTAGAAGTCTTTTGGTGGAATTTTTGGGGTCTTCTATGTAAAGGATTATGTCATCTGCAAGTAGAGATAACTTGACTCCTCCTTTTCCTATAACTTCCCTTTACTTCCTTTCCTTTTATTTCTTTCTCTTGAATAACTGCTCTATCTAATGATTTAAGAACTATATTGAACAGGAGTAGTGATAGTGAACATCCTTATCTTCTACCTGCTTTTAGAGGGAAACCTTTCGGCTTTATCTGATTTAATATGATGTTGGCAGTAGGTTTGTTATAAATGACTTTTATCATTCTGAGATAAGGTCCTTCTCTACCTGTTTTCTTCAGGTTTTTTTTTAACATCAGTGGATGTTGTCCCTCCTCTCCCAAAGGGTTTTTCTGCATGTATTGAGAAGATCTTGTGTTTTAAAAAAATGTTTGCTTCTGTTTAAGTGGCATATTACATTTATTGATTTGTGTAAGTTGAGCCATCCTTGGATCCCTGGGATGAAGCCTAGTTGGTCATGATGTACAATCTTTTTGATGTATTGTTGAATTCTGTCAGTATCTTGTTGAAGATTTTTGCATCTATGTTCATTAAAAGGGGCTGTCCTGTAGTTTTCTATATTAGTTGTTTACTTGTCTGGTTTTAAAATCAGGGTAATGCTAGCTTACAGGAATGAATTTGGAAGTACTCCTTCCCTTTCAGTTTCATTAAAAAGTTTAAGAAGTATTGGTGTTGTATCTTCCCTGAAGTTCCTGTAAATTCAGTGGTGAATCCAGTGGGTCCTGGGCTTCTCTTAGTTGATAGGTTTTTTATTATTGCTTCAATTTGATTGCCTATTTTTGACTTTAGGGTTTTTATATATTCTTGCCTCAGTTTTCATAATTCATATGTATCTAGGAATCTATCTCTTTTAGATTCTCCAATTTATTGGTAAATAGATCTTGAAAGTGGTTACTAATAATCTTCTGAATTTTGGTGGTGCCCACGGTGATTTCACTCATTCCTAGTAATACTGATATGGTTCTGTTTTTCCTTCTTTGGTAAGACTGCCTAAGAAGTTGTCTACTTTGTTTATTTTTTTCAAGAATTTGCTCTTCCAGTCATTGATTCTTTCTATTTTGTTAGACTCAAGTTTGTTAATTCCACTCTGACCTTTATGGTTTACTTCTTTGCACTGGGTTTGGACTATTCTTTTTGTAGTATCTTCCAGTTTATCATTAGATTATTTATTTAAGCACATTCTTTTTTCTAATGGGTGTATCAGAGCAATAAACTTCCCTTGTAAGATTGCTTTATGTCCTGTAGATTCTGACATGTTGTACTGGCATTATTGTTTGATTCTAGGAATTGTTTAATTTCTTTCTTGACTTCTTTGACCTACTGAGTGTTCAAGAGTGCATCACTTGATGTCCAGGTGTTTGTAAAATTCTGTGGTTTCTAATGGGTCACAGAGGAAATTAAAGGAGAAATCAGACAGTTCCTTCAAATAAATGACAATGACAAAACAACATATTGGAATCTATGGGACACAATGAAAGCAGTCTTATGAGGGAAATTCATAGCAGTGAATACTCATATTAGGAAAACAGAGCGAGCCAATGAAAAAACCTGATGCTGAACCTCATGGTCTTAGAAAGAGAAGAGCAGGACAAACCCAAAGCTCATACAAGAGAGGAAATTATAAAGATCAGGGCAGAAATCAATGTAATGGAGACTAAGAAAACAATACAAAAAATCAGTGAAGCCAAGAATTGGTTCTTCAAAAGAATAAACAAAATTGACAAACCCTTAGCCAACCTTATCAGAAAAAGGAAAGAAAAGGCCCAAATCCAT
>NW_004624759.1:16008861-16042978 GCF_000247695.1 Heterocephalus glaber
CAAAGGGGAAGGGGAAGTGGGAGGGATAGGGGAAAGGAAAGAAGGGAATGGAATTAATATGAGAAAATGAGAAAAAGGAAACAAAGTCTTTGTAAATAGGGAAGGATGGAGGGGTTGAAGGGAGGGCAGGAGAAGGGAGGAAAAATAAGAACCAAGAGAATATGTAAAGGTGCATGTTTCCAATGATGAATGTCATTATATTGTACATCTAAAATGTACCAATA
This sequence comes from Heterocephalus glaber, assembly GCF_000247695.1. The sequence goes on from NW_004624759.1 coordinate 16,009,086, forward strand.
AAAGGATATATGAAAAAAAAATTCTGTGGTTTCTTTTTCAATTGATTCCTGATTTCAGTGTGCCATAATTTGATATTATACATGGAATGATTTTGACTCTTTTGTATTTACTTAAGCAAGATGTATTTATTTTTATTTTTTAATTAATTAATTAATTAATTTTGGGTTTTTTTGAGACAGGGTCTTGCTATGTAGTCCAGGCTGCCCTTGAACTCACTATGTACCGTAGGCTGGCCTCAAACTCATAGTGATACTCCTGGCCCAGCCCCCCAAATACTGGGATTATAGCCATGTGCCACCATGCTCAGTTTAAGCAGGATTTATGGGCTAATATTTGGACTAATATTTTGGTCTGCTTCTGGAAAGAATGTGTACTCTGTTGTAGGGTAGAACACTCTATAGATAACTATTAATTTTTTTTATTTGAAGGGGTGGTTCAGCTTTGATATTTCTTTAGTAATTTTTTGTTTAGTTGGTCTGTCTGTTTGTGACAGTGAGGTGTTAAGGTCTCCCAGTATGATTATGTTGGTGTTTATTTGATCTTTATGACCATCAGTATTTGTTTTATGGACTTGGGTGACCTGGTATTTGCTGTGCATCTATTTACAACTGTTATCTCTTCCTGTTGAGTTATTCCCTTAACTAAATGTAGTGACCTTTTTTGCCCTTTTTGATCAGTTTTATCTTGAAGTCCATTTTGTCTGAGAATAAAATTGCTACCCCTGTATGCTGTCACAGTCCTAGTGCATGGAATATTGTTTTCCATTCTTTGATTTTTAGTCTAGGAATTGTTTTGGATGAGTCTCTCAAATGTAACAAACTATTAAGTTGGTTTTTTTCAATCCAGTCTGCCAGTCTGTATCTTTTAATTGGGGATTTAAGGCCATTTACACTGAGAGTTATTACTGAAAGGTATTGACTTATTCTTGTCATTGCATTGTTCATCTCTTGTTGACTGCTTTATTTTTTCCTTTTTGTTTAACTACTCATATTATTTGATGTATTTATTCCATCTGACTTTTGTATTTGTTAGCTTTGTTGTTTCTGTTTAGGAAATTCTTTAATATTTTTTGGAATGCTGGTTTGGTGTTCATGAATTTGTTTAGGATTTTTGTCATGGAATTTCCTTATTTCTTTATTGATTTTGAAATACAGTTTTGCAGGATATATTAGCTTAGGTTGGAAGTTGTTTTCTTTTGGGAGCTTGAAATACTTCATTCTAATTTCTCCTGGCCTTCAAAGTTTATGATGAAAAGTCTGCTGTTATTCTAGTGGGTTAATCTTTTCTATCAGTGAATTTTTTTTTCTTTTCTCTGACAGCTTTTAAGATTCTGTGCTTGTGTGAGATTTCTGAAATTTTGACTATGATGTGTCATGAGGAACTTCTTTTTTCATCGTAACTTTTGCCATTCTGTAAGCTTCACTTACTTGTACGTTGGGTTATTTCCCCATACTTGGAAAGTTTTCTGCTATGATTTCTGTAAGCAAATTTTTATTCAATATAATTTCACTTTAACTCCAATGAGCCTTATTCTTCTTAGCATTATCTAGTAGCTGTTGAATGAATTTTATTTGCTCTTTTGTTATTTTAAAGGTTTCTTTGAGTATATCATCATGTATTTCCACTCTGTCTTTGAGGTCTGAGACTCCTCACATTAGTCATTTCTACTGTTCATATATTTAATAGAATTCTTCGTCTTTGCAATTTTAGGTTGGCACCTTTTCATGGAATCTATTTCTTTTGTAAATTTATCATTCATGTTTTGAATTGTTTTGGTCAGCTCTTCTAATGTTTCTTTTGTTTCTTTAATAACTACATCGGTCAATTTGTTAGTTCCACTATCTTTTGGGTTATAGCATCTTTGAGCTCAATGAGTTTCTTTGCTTCTTTTTTAATCATTTCATGCAGCTCAGCTATTTTGTGTTTCATTTCCTCTCCATTGGTGCCTCTTGGATCTGCTTTTGGAGAGTTCAGAGTCTTTGGGGAATTTTTTGGCTTTGCCTTTTCATGTTCCCTTTTTTTGTGCTGAGAATTGAGGTCAAAAAGAGTGCAGAGAATTTTTTGTTGGCATGAAGATCTCTTTAGTTAGGTTCTGTCTTCCAGTGAGGTGATCTTAGCTTTTTTGTGAAAAGGGATTGTCTACCTCTACAACCTGTTCAATTTATTTGAGTTGGACCTAGTCATTGTGTTATAAGAAGAGAATGGTCCTGATATAACAGCATCAACATGTTGTAAACACTAAAACTTATTTTGATAACTTATCAGTCACAAACATTAACAGCTGTTTTTGATAATTTTATCCTTTTATCAATATCCCCTACAGACTATATTATATTTCCATTTGCAATTGTCTGGGATTTGGAGGGTGAGGGGAAGGAAAGAAGAAGCTGAAATAAGAGGGCTATGTCAGTGGGAAGAAAGGGAGGTAAGAGGAATGTCAATAGGTGAAAAATAGACAGGAAGTTGGACTCTGCTGGAATTATATTCATAATTTGGGTAAAGGTCTAGTGTTGAGGTTTGAGAGAATATTTGTGTAGGTGGAAAGGGGTATGAGGATTGGCAGAGAACATTTAGAGATTGAGGGATGCTGTGAGATTGTTGAAATCTGTTAATATATTTGCAGTTGGTTTGTTTGGCTCTTATCAGTACAATTTTGTTAAGGATTACCCTGACATGGCCTTGAATATTACTGTTTAAGTTATAGCACTGGTTAATTCTTATTCTATGCAGGCCCCTGGTACATATATGAAAGGTGGAGAGGAGGAGAAGGAAGGCAAGGAGGTGAAAAACTGAGATGGAGGAGAAAAAGAGAATACAGAGAAAAGAAAGTCAAAAAATAAAAGAGAAAAGGGACTAACAGAGAGATCAGAACAAAAGGAAAAACCCTTGCTATCACCTCCTCAGCAGCCTTCTTCCCTCTGTGACTCATTGAATTTTCACCAATTCACTGCCTGTTGCCAACAGGCTAGCTCCTGGCTAGGAGAATATAACTGAGAGAATAGACTATTAAAAATCCCTATATGGACACAAAAACTGTGGCAACAATTTTCTGGCTGAAAAGGATAAATATGTGTCAATTTATGTGGATCAGGAACTACCATGCCCTCTCTCGAGAGAAATTAATGTCATATTTTTGAATACCCCATGAGACTTCACTTTGATCAAGGAACATCTTTCACTGCCCAAACAATACAAGAATGGGCACACTCAAATGGAAGGCAATGGGTTTCCCACGCACCCCGTCATATGGAGACACTGGAAGAGGTAGCTGCCATCTCACACAAAAACTTAAGGAAGGACATCAAGTCAGCTCCTACAGGGTAGAACCCGATCTCACTAGGGCGGTAAATACTGACTCTAGTGCAGGAGAATCTTGGCATTGCAGTGTGTGTTAGGAAATGCATGTTTGGTGCAGGTAGAAGTGGGCCAGGCAACCACCTGACTGAACAGCAACTGTGAAATCCCAATCTTAGTATTCTAGTCATTGCTTTTCCCATTTCTCTTTAAAGCACATGTCCTGGTGTGGTTTGTGATAGTACCCTAGTTACCTACCCTCCAACTCTAATCTAGAGGTGATGCTCCCCCTATACAAGCTTACGTAAGTAGAGAATATGACCAAATAGTGTCAAGGTACAAGAGTGTCTTTAGTGGCACTGGAATTGTCTGATACTTCCAATTCTATGGGCAATATTTTTGGACTTGTCAAGTTTATACAAGACATGGTCTCCTTTCTTGGACTGGAAAACAGAGGCTGAACGGTCTGGGCTAAGCCATAAAGAAAATTGGTGTCCACAGAGGCAGTAGTCTCAGGGCAGGACAGACAGAATGGGGCATTAAACCAACTCAACCCAAACCCTATCCTATTGATAGGGATCACCTATGATCTTGGGAAGAGGATAGAGTAAAGCACTAACCTATCAAGCTGCTTTCCCCACAGGGACATGGCAGCTGAGTCCTGGAAGTATAATGCTTTTGTTAGGGTTTCCCAAGCTATGGTCACTGCGGGTAACCATGACACATTAAATGTACCACCATAGACCTTTCTGTGTCACAGACCAGAACAACCCTTTCATCCTGCACCAGTATTCCCAATGCCAGTGTCCACCATCCAAACCCGAAGCCAGGCTATCAAGTGAGGATCTGGCATGGAGAGAGTCCAGCCATGCCTTGTTTCTACTCAGCTGACTCTGTGGCAAGATTTTACAACTACAATTAACAAAACCTTGTTGGGCTGCCACTTGCCAATAATTATTTACTCAGTTGTTTAGGCTAAAAGTCAACCTAATTTTTTTTCCTTTTTAATCCACATGTTTTCTCTATGTAAGCCTCATCAACTCCTTTCCAAATTTCACTCATAATATGATCTCTATCCACCAACCACATTTGTCAAATGCTCTTCTAGATGTTTGCTAGCCCCTTGTCATCCATTAGGACTTGATTCCCTCAATATTCTCCCTAAAAATACTAGCTAAAGAAGCATCTTCAAGCATTCTCCATCCCATTGTTTGAATCTTATCTTCTAAATAGGACTTAAAATTACTTTTAAATTATTTTATTGTCTTGCTTTCGTGTTTACTATATAAATTCCTACACTACTTTTTCCAACTATCCCCTCAACATACCTCAGCATATAAGCTCCTTAGGGACAGTTGCTCAGTTTTGTTCATGTGATATTGGAGGGTGACATGGTGAATAAGCTAAAATCCAAAATATCGCTATACAAGTTTAATAGGTAAAAGAGGAAGGGAGAGCATCCTAGAAAAAAATGAACAACATGTATAAAGGTTCTGCATCAAAAGGGATTGTGAAACTGAGCATGATGTTGCAACCTATAATCCCAGCTACTTGGGAGCCTGAAGCAGAAGGACTGCAAATTCAAGGGTGGTCTGAGCAATTTAACAAATCTATTCCAATATAAATTTTTTTTTTTTGGTACCGGGGATCAAACTCAGGTCCTTGCGCTTGTGCAGCAGGCGGCAAAACCACTGAGCTAAATCCCCGGCCCCAAAATAAAAATTTTAAAGCCTGGTTATAGCTCAGTGCTAGAGTGCATGCCTAGCATACATGAGGTCCTGGGTTCAACCTCTAGTACTGAATCTGGAGGCAGTGCATTCAGGTGAAATAGAAGGCTCATGACTTTACTTTAACAGAGCAAGAGCAAAGCAGAGGGTAGTGACTGACCTGTGCAGGGCTCTACATGTCCCAGTGTGCAAGACTATCTGTGTTTTAAGAAAAATGCTCTGTTGGTTTTGAAGGTGGGAGGCAGGAGGTGATATATCAAGATACTTGTCTATAAGGTACAAAGCTATATCTGAGGTCCAAGTAAGAAGGGTAGTGCATTGGACTAGCAGTAATTATGCTAATGGAAAGAAGTGAGTAGGTGCAAGAAAACATTTAAGAGAAAAAAGCAAGTAGCAATTGCAGAAGGAGTGGTACATGAAAAAAGTGAAAGGATGATTTTCATAATTAACTTACAAGAAAGAAGATTGTAGGTCATGCCTTTCACAGAGATGAGATACACCAGAAGAGGACAACATCTCAGAAAGGAGCAATAGTGTGAGGTCAGTTTTGGACAAGTTTGTGGTGTTTCAGTGGAGAGGTGAAGGGCATAGTCAGATATACAAATCTATAGCTGAGAGAACCTTGCCACGTGGGTACAGGAAGTTCCTAAAACCACAAGCATGCATGAGATCATACACAGAAAAATCACTAAATAGTAGGAGAGAAAGCACAGGGCCAAGGCCTGAGGAACTGCAAATGTTGGTCTGGGCAGTGAGGATGAGCCTGTGAAGAGAGTGGGGAAGCAGGAGCTGCAGAGGTAAGAATAAAACCAGAAAAGGGGAGTCTCTATTAAAATGAGAGCTGGGTTTGAGAGCTTAACTAAAAAGCCACTTCTCTATTCAAGAAAAGGGAGCATACCAATATTATTCTTTCAGTGACTCTGCCATAGTTAGAAGCCTCTGGGTGTGAAGCGAACTACAAGTTCTGTGTGGCCAGTACAAAGGCCAATCTAGAGTAGTTGGCAGGAGACCAAAGAGCTCATCAAGTTAGTGTGATACCAGTGCAGAAATAGACAAACTGGCCAGCAGAGTTGAGTCTATGACTTCAGCACACACAACAGTGATAGTTGCCAGATTAAATCAGCAGGGAAAGAAGAACTATTTAATTAATAGAAATGGAAGGATGGTTACTCATAAGAAAAATTCTGTCTAATATCTCTACCTTATTTAGTAGTCCTAGATGGAATAGAGATTTAATTGTCTTTCTAAACAAAACTTTAAAATTCTAAGTAGAAAATTATTGGTGACTATTTTTCTGATCCTGGGATACAGAAGATTTTGAAAGATTTCTTTGAAAGATTTTGGTATATTTGTCTGTATTAAAATTGAGAACTTTTGTTTATCAATAGACATGCAAAAGAAAATGAAGAATTACAAAGTGTGAGAAGATATTAGCAATATAGCAATCAATAACAAAGAATTAGCATCAGGAATATAGAAATAACTCTTAACAGTGGAAAAATCATGAACAAGCCATAGAAAAGTAGGCAACAGCATGAACTTGTATTTAATAAAAGAGGAAACAGATGTGTTCAAAATGTAAGAAAAAGAGATTTAACCTCAAGGATGTAAGGGTCAAGGCTATCATAACATCAATTCAGTTGGTAATAATTAAGAATGACAGTACCAACTTTGAGAAAATATGTGAATCCATAGGATGGGCATGTATTGGGGAGGACATTTGGGATAACCACTTTGGGAAATAATTTGGGATAACCATTTGAGAAATACTTTAATATGATTTCATATGGTAAACGTATCTATTCTATGTCTGAACCAATTCCACTCTTAGCTATGTACTCCAGAAAAACAACTGTTAGATATATACTGAACACACATACAAAAATGCTCATGTCAATTTAAAACTGTAATCCAAAGCAAAAATCTTGATACAAATTTGTATCCACTGAAAGAGATGCATGAAATCTGGGTGTGGTGGCACATGCCTGTAATCCCAGCTCTCAAGAGGCTGAGGCAGGAAGATTTTCATGAGTTTGAGGCCCACCTGGACTACATAGTGAGTTCAAGGCCAGCCTGAATTACATAGTGAGACCTGTCTCAAAACAAACAAACAAACAAACATAAAATAAAATATAAACCCAACAAAAAAGGAGACGGATGAATAAGACATTGTGTATTGGGCCAGAGATTTAGCTCAGTGGTTCCACTGCCTGCCTTGCGAGCACAAGATCACGAGTTTGATCCCCGGTACAAAAAAAAAAAAAAGATATTGTATATTTACATGAAATACTATGTAGTAGTAAAATAGAATGCAGCAACACTCAATAATATAGCAATTCAAAAATATAGAAAGTAATTACTAGATTATTACAGACAGCTTAATGTCTTTTTGATATATTAAAACTAAACAGAATAAAAACATTTTTAAGTACATAAGAAACAAGCCTGCACACATGCACATCTATACATGACTTAAAATAATAGTAATCTAGATGAGAGAAATTAGGGAGCCTATGAGATAAAACAGTAAATAAATATATGTCAGAGTACTGGTTTCAAAGTTGCTTAGCTCATTGCTGCTTAAGATACTAAAACAAACAAATAATAGGGGATGAGTGCATCTAAGAAGATTCATGGCATAAACTATAGGCATGAAGTATAAATTTCACATAGGCTGTTAAATAGGTAAAAATCTCCAACACTATACTTGATCGCATGGTGTGTCAAAGGTATGTCAATGGCCAGAGTGAGCTGCCAACTCTAACCTCACCTCGATGCGTCAGGTTAAAAATTGTATTGACACTCCTCTTCCTCAAGTAATTTTCAGCTGTGAGTGTGAAGTTGTATGTTTCTTGCAAATCTCGAGAGATTTCCCAATTGCACTGGTTGTTGTGTTCACAAAATTTCTTTTTCCCAGAAAATCTTAAAAAACAGAATGACAATTTCGGAGTTAACATTTTTGTCAAAGCACATGAATAGTTATGTCTTTGGCACACTCAGTGACCTTCAAACTGCATTCCATATAATGACATTGATCCAGTACCAACAAATACTAGTAATGAAATTCATTTCAGTGAATTTGTTACATGTGATTAAAAGGGTTAACAAGGAATTCATGATTCTCCCTCATGAGTGGTGAGAAAATCAATTAATTTACTTTAATTATTCTTTAAAAGTCAGAAAAGTTAGATAAAGCATGATGACCAGATGAGACTCTTCACACATAATAGATATACCATTAATTGTCTTTCTTACTTTTATTGTACATACTTGAAAAAAAAAAACCTGAGGTAGAAAGTATTATACACACATCATCACCTAAACCTCTTCTGTGGTAGAGGAGATTAAAAATGTTTGTATAACTTTTCTCCAACAACTACGTTTAGTTTTATGTTGTCACACGCATCATTAACAAGAAAGAAGGAAGACTGTCAACAGTGTTACCAGAGCTGACTTACGATTCAAATAAAGTGTAGTGTTGCGAAGGCTGTCCATCAAAAAACAAGCCAGTGTCCACCCCAGGATCCCAGGAGCAGCTTAGAGTCTTGAAGTCCTGAGTTTCACAAGAAAAGTCCTTGGGCTCCTCAAGCACTTCTGCCCATATGGAGAAAAAAGGCACAGAGGTAAGGCCTATTAAGCCCTTTTATCGAGAGACAAGTCAGATGGGAAGCTCTGTTTGGGTCTGAAGCCAGTGAAGGGGAGGCTGACCCACTGGTTGAAAGGACCCATGGGGTTGAAGCCCCCACCCCCAGTCAATAGCCTCAGACAGTCACCCTTCAGGCATCTCATCATTTTGGCCCCTTCCCTTTCCTGATTTTCTTGTAACTTCTCGGATACCATGGGTGAGATAGGTAGTCAATGTTGTGTAAGTGGTTGGCACTGTCCCTTTGACCCAGGATATGTCCTCGGTGCCTGGTGCTATTTCATTTTGTGTGTTACAGCTTGCAGAAAGCCCAGGGGATGTCAGAAAGTCAGACTTTGAGAACTGGCCAAACTCAGCAGCCGGGAGTCGAGTGATCCAAATACAAACACCTCAGAGACACCAGTCACTGCCTCTCCCAGGGCCACACTAAAAGGTACAGATGAACTAAGCATCCCAGAGGCTGGCATACTTGCTTTGGAAGGGAAGTTGGGAGGGAGCTGTCATAGACAGCTACCATCTAGAGGAATAGGAATTCCCCCACCATCTAGGGGAACAGGAATCTCAAGACAAAACCAGTGGGTCCCTAGTAGGCACAAAGAGACCCATAGGAAAATCAACATGTTTCCACTGCACTGATACAGCCCATAGAACTAATTTTCCACACACTTAATGGCCAGCACTTGCTAACTTCTACTGCATGCAGCAAGCACATAGGGGCCAGGCATTCTTTTTGTTCACTAATGCCCACAGCCAACATCATCATCCCATTGCACAGGGGTGGGAGGCACCTCAGACAAGCCAGGAAACTTGGCCAAGAGGATGGCTCAGCTAGGGGAAGATGTGAACCTGGGTCTTCCAGGCCACTATCCTTGCTGCTTTTCTGTGGTCAGCTGACCTGCAGCCCCTGCCCTCCCTGCATGGGCTTAAGATAATTCCATCATGGCTGAGGCAAAGCAAAATATTATCTCAGTGGTCTAGGACTTGACCTGAACTCTCTCCTTTAATATTGATTCTTTCTAGCAATCAAATTGTTAGTAAGGGCAAGAAAACAACAGGAAATCTCAAGTATTGCTTCAGGACATCATCGTGAGAATCTTTCCTAGAAGATGTGGGAAACAGAAAATCAAATGCATGCATAGCAATGATTTCTTGTTTTCTGGAAAAGGAGATTCAACATATTCCATAGGAGATAAGAAGAGAGATAGGCAGAACAGCTGCACACTTACTTGACACAAAGAGAACAGTGCCATCCTTAATTGTATAATTCACTGCACAGTAGATATTTGTCCCTCCTTCCCTAATGAAAGGAACATTATTCAACTTGAATGTGAATATATTCAAATAAAGTTGTTCTCCATGAATCAGTTCACGATCCAAATAGCAGGATATGTTTTGATTTATTCCAGAATTGTAACAAAACGTGACATTGGAGCCTTCTTCCACCAGCTTATCTCTAGGGAATATCAAGTCAGTATTCTGTTCAGGAGTGTGGGCTGCCAGACAAAATAAGCGTGGTTAGAATCTCACTCAGAATTGAAGGAAACCCTCCTCCCCACTTCTCCCTCTGAAGATAACCTTTATCTCCCTTCTAGAGCAAGCAGCAGCTTCCATTTCTACACCAAACCTCTACCCTTTGGTGCGGGCAAAGCCATCCTTCCCAACATAGATCTATTGTCACAAGAATGAATACCACTGTTGTTGCTTTACTGCCAGAGGTAGCACCATTACTAGCATCACTGCAGATGGTTGCACCAGTCGACAGAGTCCAGGTCATGTGTGAGGCCCTATGTTGAGAGGTTGTGTACATTACCTCATGTCCGTCCTTAGAACGGTACAAGTAGATACTCTGCGGCTGTTTGCCCAGCTACTCAGTGGCAAAGCTAAATTTGGGTCTGTTAGGTCTACCCAGATCCTGAGCCATATGTTCCTCATCATCTCTCCACTCTCCTGTCAATTACATCTTAATGCCTTCTAGAAATGCCAGTCACTCCAATCTCATTTCTTCCTTCTGCTACAGTCCCTCCTACTGTATGGCTCACTGGCATTTCAAACTGTGCAGGCTCTCCCTATGAAGGAAACTCATCATCTTCCCTATACCCTCTTCTTGTCTTCTTCTCCAGCATCTCCTGCTACCTGGCCTCCATGAAGAAGCTCCCCATGCTTGGTGCTCAGTCACCACACTTGCTCACTCCTCAGTCCAACCCAGTCTGGCTGCCCATGTGCCTGGCCATTGAAAACTGTCATTACTGTCCTCACCTGTTTTTATCACCCTTTTTAAGGTTCCTGATGATGCTGTTATGCAATTTTAGGTGAGAATCTGTGCTTTAGGGATTATTTGTTATGCTTTATATTTAAAGTAACTCCCAAAGCCTCAAGTGTTTCGAAGGTGACTGGATTATAGGCCCTTTATGGCTGACTTGGTGTCGGGGGGTTCTGTTGGGTTTGTCTCCCTCCCTGGATCCTCCCTTCACTGTCTACTTCGTGACTGCTACCATGTGAGCAGCTCTCTCCTGCCAAACCCTTGCAACATGCAGCCTCTGTATGGAGCCCACTGACCATGCAAGGGCTGAACCTCCTAAAATGTGAGCCAAAGTAAACCTCTCCTTCCTGAGTTGTGAATGTTGAGTATTTCGTCTGAGCAACAAGGAAGGTGATCAAGACAGGTTAGGAATAATCAGGGTTTCCATTGATTCTTGTATTAGTTTGGGGGCTATAATTTTCAGCAATGCACTCCATTTCATCAAAGCTGTTTATAATGTGGTTGTTTCTCTCTTACTATCTTTTTAATCTCTATTTTTTTTTTCTTGAGATGTGTCCCTCTTTCAGCAGTAGGATGTAATCGTTAAGGGGCTGACCTCTAGGCTGGGTTTTCTAGGCTAATCCTGGCTCCATTATTTTCTGGGCTAATTCTGGCTTGATCACCTCCATGGGCTCTTTAACCTTCCTAGGCCTCAATTTCCTCATTGCTGAAGTAGAGATAAGAATAAAGTATATTTCGTAGAGCTGATAGGAGGATGAAATTAATGTCTGATGCTTAAAATGGTAGAATATGGATTCAGTTACTTCAGTGTTATTAATTTATACACTAAACTACTCACATCAATAGGTTACCAGTGTTTGAGCTACTAGATTTACATAAATGCTTAAAAAAAGAATGATTCTATAGGTAGAATTTCAGATAAACCGGCAGGGCATATAGTGAGACAGACACATGCCATTGCTCTAGAACTGGGCCTATAGCTTAATTAAAGCTTGAGAAGCTACTGAAAAACCCACTTGAAATTTTAATTACAACAAAATTAAATTATCAAAATGAGGAACATTTAAGTCATATTTGTTAACAAGTTCATTATAAATGCTTTTATTTGTTATACTGGTCCTTCTCTCTAGCCTTGGGACTGGTAAACTATGGCCTCTGGGACCATTGAAGCCCATCATCTGCATTTGTAAATAATGTTTTATTGGAACACAATCACTCTTATTTGTCTACATATTGTTTATGGCTATTTTCAAAAGGCAGAGGTATGCACCACAATCACAACAGAGGCTTCTGGGACCTTTACAGAAAATGATTCCCTATCTCTACTTCAGATGTATACACATTTTGTATTATTTTAGTGAAAACATACAGGGTGTTGACAAAAGGGTTAAATTCTCAGCACCCAAACTGCTTTGATAACACACTTCTGCCCAGCAAGTAGTGGACAGTCATGAGGCACCGAACTAATGAGGACAAACAACAGCACAAAATAGAAGTAAATACAAATATTATCCTTCCCTCACCAGAGCTAATGTCATCTCTTTCTCAAAAATGTGAAAGCATATCTTATCTAAGTCTTTATCTTACCCATGCCTTATCTATGTTCTTATCTAAGTATGAAGGGCTGTTGTGAAGCCTGAGTGAGAACTTAACACTTTGTGACTCTAGTACACAACTTTAAGCACAGTACACGTATTCCTAAAGGGCCAGCGAAATCAAGGGTCCTGGAAGAAGCGTTTCTGAGATATCCACTGCCCAGGCCCCTTTCCCCACGTCTTCCCCCTTATGAAGACACCAGTCTCCCACCCTCACAGTGCAATTCCTCTCTTGAAAACGTGCCCACTGTCCTGTTCAACAGGGTATTCCAATATGAATAAACTCTTGCCTTTCCCATATTCCTTGAATACTGAAAAATTCCTTTAATGCCCTCACCACTGGCCCTGCATATCCACTGTCTGGCATGACAGTTATATAAGGTTTATGGCCTGCCTTGGTCCCTGAGCATTGTGTAATAAACATACTGCACATATTTGGAAAATGAGTAAGGAATTGTCTGAACTGTGTAATTATCTCAATAACTAGGTTCAAAGGGAAAACCTCAGATATCCATCTCCATGGGACAAGTTTTACATTCTTTTTTTTTTCTTAGTTCCAACACGAGCAAAAGGAAAATGATGTCAGCTGTCTGCCTAAGATTCCTCAGAGAGAAATTCCACAGTGTAACTACTCACACCTTGATAATAATAGTTAAACCTGCTCATTCTAGGAACCTTTTCATTTCTTACCATGAACTTCCTCCCATGGGCTCCAGTTGCTTGAGAAACTCAGCTCAGGGAACCTGGCATCATCCACTGTACTCTTCATTCTTACAAAGTGTGTTGCACATTCCAAAGGGAGCTCGGATTCCCAGGACCATTGCAAAACTTGGTTCCTCTTCACAGTGGTGCTGTAATTACCCTAAAAGTAAAGGAAGTATTTGGAAAAATGTAGCCATCCTGTCCTGTAAATTAGCTCAATCTGACTTACCCCAAAGCACAATCTTAAACCCCACTGCAATCCAGCAGACATACAAGTGAAGTCCATTCTAACCAGCCAATCCTCCATTCTCTGATATCTCAACAGTTGGGCAGCTATGGCCTCCTGCTTCTTGAAAACTAAGGTCTTTGTCCTCATGGTCCTCTAAGTCCAGGAGGCTCATGTGGAACAAATGTAAACAGAAGCCACTGAGGTCTTGGGAGAAACGATCAGGGACAGAAATGTTGACAGTTGTAGTCACAGAGAATATGCTCAGAAAATTCCTGAAAGCTAGAGACTTCATTGAATCATCCTTTAAAAAATAAGGAAGGTTGATAGGTAATTTAAAATATTAATATATTGTAGGGTCTGATCAGATTGGCCACATGTCCTGAGAAAAAGCAGTCCTTTATGGAACTGTGGGAGTTCCAGTCTCCAGAACTCAGCGTAAGGCTCTCCACATCTCTTATGGTTTTCTATCTCTTTCTGTTTCAGATATGGAAGCCACATGGACTATGCCCATCCCTTGAGCTCCGTATGTCAAAACATAGGTCCTGGAGGTCTTAATGACATAGAATGTCTTACTCTTCTTGGGAAGCCTGTCCAGGGGGAACTGAAATTTGGTCTTTTGGTATAGCTATTGATCTTCATCTTTGTTAGACACTGGCATTTCCATTTTCTAATACAATAGGATCTCATGGCTTCATTACATCTTACCTTGCCATTCAAGGCCCACTACAATTTGCTTCCTCCAATCTCTCCCTTATAGGAATCTTCTCTCTGGCCCTACTGGTCTACCTGACACATTTAGAATTTGCCTCATACTTTCACTCCTGGCTCAATTCCCCAACTCCCCCTGCACTGGGAGTTTGTTCCATCTTTGAATGCCAGACCACACCCCAGTTCCTTCATGAAACTGTCTGTTGGTTTTGTTGTGTTAGGGATGGTATCCATAGCTTCATGCAGACTGAGCTACATCCCCAGCCCTCATGCACCCATGATGGGCAAATACACAAACAGCTGTATTGTAAATGAGGGACATGCTTGCAGGTCACTGCCCTGGTGCCAGCTTTTGCTCTTTCCCGAGCTCCTCCCATCTCCATCTCCCCCGAAGCCCTCCTATATAGTGTGCTTAGTTGTTGGTATTGATCTTATTCTACCATGTCCTCAAAAGAGCTGAGACTGGGGGTCCCTCTTCTTCATGTCTCCCAGTGGTGCAGGCACTCATTTTCTTCCTTGTGCCTCCTCCAGGCCTCCTGCTTTCTGCAGCTAGGAGATGGAAATGGAGACCGCAAACATCTTACACTTCCCAGGGGAAATTGAGTCTTTCACAGGGGAAACCAAGGGCAAGTGGTAAGTTCTCAGTGAATGGGGTCAGGGGGTGGTGTAACCCACATGTCACCTCCTGGAGGTGGCAACTTAAGGCCTTCCCCTTGTCCCTGCAAGATCCCATTTTGTCTTTCTGTTTGTTTGTTTTTTATGGTGATAACTAAGAATTGATCCTGAGGCCTTCTGACTGAACAACATCCCTAACCTCATTTTATCTTTTATTTGGAATCAGGGTTTCCCTAAGTCACCAAGTTGTTCCTGCAGACAGTTTCAAACTTGTGATCCTCCTGCCTCAGCCTCCTATAGTGTTGAGATTACAGGCATGTGCCACCACACCTAGCTTTAAGTCTGAAATTTAAATTGTGTCCATGGAAAATGAACAGACACCTAGAATAAAAACACCTCTGTCCAGTGTGGTGCCATTTAATTGTACATATCCCTTTCACCCTATGCAGAATGTGATGTTTTCAAATGCTTATATTTTATTTCAACTTACTGTATAACTTTATTCTTAGGTCACAAGACATACTTCTATCTAAAAACAAATATCAAACACACTAAAAAGAAAATTTTAAAACTACATCATGAACTACAAATGCCAACACACCACAGACTAGATTTTCCTGCTGCATCTCCCTCAAATTCAGCCCCTTCTGTGTCCCTCCCATCCCTGCTGGACCCAACTGTACAGCCAGCTTCCTAGCAGCCACTTCTGCTGCTCCCGGTCTCCTGGCTGCTCTCCCTTGAGTGCTCTTGAGTGGGATTTCAAAGACTTCTAATCAGACTGTGCCACTTCCCTGCTTCTCACTGCTCTTGAGATAAAAATAGCAAAACCTGAGCATGCTCCCGATGGCCTTGTGTGGTCTGGCCCATGTCTGTCTGTCCAAGCCTCTCCCCACATTCTGGGATATCTCATACAACATGCTCCTTCAGGCCTGCAGCTCACACCACTCTCCCTCAGGGCCCCTATCACACGTGACAGGTTCTCCCACACCTCTACTCCACCTTCCCTGCTAAGTTAACTTCCAGTCCTCCTTTACATTTTGATTCAAACAACTCATCATACAAATGTGGGTGAGTGTAGGGTCTCACCCTAAACACACAGCACCTGGCCAGTGACCTGCACACACATCCTCATTTAGAATACTCTATTTGTGTGTTTTCCCCTCAGCACTTTCCCTGCGCCTTGCACAATGCCAGCCTGGACCACAGTCTCAGATCAGTCACTCATGAATAGCAGTGGGCTGTTTCTCCCAGATGCTCTATGTGTGGATTGTGTCTAACCTCATCTTGTGCCTTCGCTCTTTAAAGCCTTGTAAATGAAAGAGATAAAAGTTTCTTTGAATACATCAATTCAGTGAGTTTTAAAAGAAAAAAATGTAATGCCTTCCCTTTGGGGCATTTTCAATAGTTGAAGTGGCAAGTTTAATTAGGCCCTTATGGACACTAGCAAGTAACAGGAAACTTGCACACACATTAACATAGAAGTCTAACTGGGGTTACTGATTCATTGCGGAGGCATGAGCTCCTAGGCCTAAAATGACTCATGCTCCTGGCCTCCTTCCAAATTAAGCTGTTTGTCTGCCTTCCCTGCTGTTGACAAAACCCTTCAGCAAATGGCTGGAAGGGACAGGCAGATTCACCAAGCTCTGTGTGGCCAGCACTGTCCATAAGTTGGCCCTGCTCCAGCTGCAAGAATCACAATGCTTTTCCTCTGGTTTGTTTCAGAACACAGCGATCTGAGACAGGAACTGGAAACCGCCCTCAATAGGAGTGAAGGTGTCCTGCCACACGTGCCCCACCAGGGACTCCTTGTGAACACGAGCCTACTGGTGGGATAGAATCTTTGGTCTCTCCTCAAATTCAGACCTGAGAGGGTCAGATAAGGGTCTCTCATGGAACAGCCATGCTGTGGACATGTGGTCACCGCTGGCCTGGGGAGGCTGCACTAGTCATCTTGCACCTCTGACCACGGGAGTGAAGAATGCTAGTGCTCTGCCTCTGTCACCTTAAGTCACACAGCAAAGCTCTCTGTGCCTTGGTTTTCTCCTCTGTTGCAGGCAAACTCTACTCTTAAGGATCTTGAGCCCTGGTAAGTGACTGAACTAACTTCCACAACTGCTTTCCTTTGCAAAGAAGCTATCCCATGCTTCTAATATGAAAACAGATACAATAAAGGGATCCATGTTGCCAATGGAAAACACTACTTTCTCTAACATCAAAACAGATATGATTTGCCTGTTAGAAAAATATGGAATAGGATCCAGCTGATCTATGGTTGATGTTGGCTTTGCTAATGGTGTTAAGTACTAGTTTTGCAAAATTCCTCCAGCAGCCCCTTGTCCCAATTTTTTTTTTCCTGGCCATTCTTAGCCTTAATAAGATCTTTTCTTAGGGTTTCCTCGGCCCAAATTTCTCACCAGTTTATCCATCAAAAATAGAAAAATTGGCCTGCTTAACATGAGGTGGGATGGCGGAAAGATGAAAGTGCTGATGGTAGGAAGGGAACAGCGACACATGAGCGTTGCTATTTTATAATCAGGATGCTGAACAGTTCTCATTGTGGGAAACTGTCTGTGAGCAGCTGGATTATAGACCTCGTATGAATCCTAAGTGGAATCAAAATTTTATTTCCTACACGCCACTTTGCTCAGATTTGAAATGCACAGACAGGCAACTGAAGATTTAGCATTGGTAACCTTTTGGCTTTACTAAAGAGGTAACTTGCTAGATCCCTCTGCCCAGGGGCTCCACTGCCCGAGAGAAGGCAGGTGTCCTAACGGAGTCCCTGAAACAGTCCTGTGCTCTCTTACCTGCAGAAGAATTCTCAGGTCCCTTCAATGAGAAACATTCCAATGTCCTTCACTTTCCTGTGACAATGACTCACCCTTATGTGTACGAATTATTCCCTAGACCAGCAATGGTAGTGTATAAAACCCAAGATACCCCAGTGCACCAGAAGGGAAGTGTCACGAGACGCCACCATGAAGCAAGATGAGTGAAAATTCACTCCAAATCATTCAAATTGAAAAGGATTGATATTAAAGATTTTTATAATTGAATTATTTGGGCAGAAAACCCACCTGTGTGGAAACAAAAGAGCCCTAAGTTACTTTCCAACAGACCCATGGAGAGCCTTTGCTGTCTAGAACATAAAGTGCTGGGACTTACTCTGCCCTGCCTGTCAGCACAGTGGAAGTAATGAAAATGACAGGAACTTTGGCTGGCAAGAAAAATGTTGCCAAATTATTATAACATATTTAGAAAAATCTCTGGTGGACAGAGAAGAAATCGAGAAAAAGAATGAGACAGCTGATCTTCGTGGATCTCAGGAATTCAATATTCACAAACCCTCTTAGAGGACAGAGAAGAACTAAGAAAATAGTCTGTTTTCTTACACATTCCATCATTCCAAAGTGGTCATATTACATTGTCCTGGATATTCCCTGAAGTTAAAAAAAAAAAGCAAACTTCTTTCAAAAAAGTGTTTTGAGCTTCTAATGTGTTTGCATAATGGAATTTTTTGGATCTTATAAAACACAAATCACAGCATGAGAAAAGGTTTATGTTTTTTGTTTTTAATATTGAGCCAAAAAAAAAAAATCTTACCATCCAGATGACTTTGGATGTTTCAAATCTACTGATCTCTATTTGAAATATCATTTGTAATTCCTGGTAAGGAAGCTTGTGGACAGTCCATTGTAAATGCAAATGCTGAAGTGTAGAATTGATGGAAATGTGAAGTGATTCAGGAGTCAATGGTAAACGCTCAGGCAAGACTGAAAGACCGAAAAGAGGTGTAAAATAACTTAACAGGATCCTGTGAATAGTCACAGAACATTAAACTGTTCAATCTCATCACTGTTTAACTTTGGAAAATATTGCTCATATGTACATCCTAGAAATAGATAACTTGCAAAGCTGGAAAGAAATTTAGAAATTATTTTGTGGAGCAGGAAATTAAAAGCTTCATGAATTAAATGATTTGCTTAACAATACACAGCAAATTAATAAACTGGTACACAAACAAAAGAAGAGGAGTTTTTACTGATAAATCTAATTAGTTTAAAATTCACAACAGGGCTAAAGAAAGAAGTTATTTTGCTATAAACATCATATTCTAGAAATAAAAAATGGAAATTTCCTCCCTGTTTTTATGGTACTTAAAACTGAATCCAGGACCTTGTGTGTGGTAGGCAAGTTAACACTGAGCTCCTTCCTAGCCTTTTGGTAAAAAAAAAACATGTTTATTTGAGATGGGTCTCATAAATTGCCCAAACTGGCCTCAAAATTGCAATCTCCTGACTCAGCTTCCCAAGCAGCTAGGAAAAAAGTCCGCTACCACACCTGGCAACATTTTCTTTTATGACAGGCAATATTTCATAATTTTAAAAAAGCTATGTAGTGGGGGGATATCTTTTCTCCAGACATGATCACTTGTCTTTCAGGTTTCTGAAAATTTACTGAAATCTGGGTGGAATTAGCAATATACTAGGCATTTAATGCGAAACAAAGATACTTGTGACAAAGTTCCTACCTCAAAGAAGGAACCCAGTTGGAGAGGCACAACAAACTCATATGAAATAAATGGAAATTGCAAGTTTAGAGTAGTTAGTGCTGGGATGGAGTCTGGAAAATAGGAATTCAAACATGAGGCAGGAGGACTGCAGCAAATTCGAGGCCAGCCTGGTATATATAGTGACTTCATGGTTAGCCTGAACTACATATAAGACTTTGTCTCAAAAAACAAACAACAACAAATGCCCAAAACAATAACAACAACAGCAAAACATTAATAGATTTGTGTAGATCATTAATCTTGGGAAGTGGCTCTCAGGTCTTCTGCCCTTATTTCCTTCCTTCCTTCCATGGTGGGGTTTTCCTGTTACCCACGCTGTTCTTGAGGTCCTGGAATCAAGTGTTCCTCCCATCTCATCCTCCTGAATACCAGCGGAATTCTGCTGAGAAGCATCTCACTGCACTGCACAGGCTGGCTGTTTCCAAGCCATCAGTGGCATCACTGCCAGTGACCAGACACAAAGCCATAAGCCATATACTCTGCCATTAGAGAGAAGATTGGTGCTGAGGAAGCCACTGCTGATTCTTAGAGAAGAATAAATCATGACTTTCCACTTTGCAGTAAGCAACATCATAACAATTTGAAAGGAACTGCGTATTACTGATTCATCAATTTCAATTGTTGGACTGAGGGTATCCAAAGTAAACTGAGAATGATGCAAAGGTTTGTAAAAGATAAAGAATGCATTGATAAAATCGGGTGGTGTCTGATGACTCATAATATAACAAATATCATCTCCTGAGCACTCATTTTTTTACCTCATTGGAAATTTACTCTAACAATTAAAAACCTTCTGGTACTAAGTTTTAAAGGTCAGAAAATATATCTTTTTGACAACAAAAATGAAAGCAATCTCCAATGCTGAAAAATGTTCTCATTGCCGGTAGACACAAGCTTGTTTTTTTCACAGGGAAGTAAAAACAACAAGAAAAATACCAGGCATGAGTTATTTAGCAGGCACAGTGGTAGCTGCTTTACTTATGCTGTTTCATGCAATACTCAGTATGAAACTATAAGACAGTAATTTTTATAGGTAAAGAAATTGAAGCTCAATGAGGTTAAATAGCTGTACACAAAGATTTACAGTATGAGATGTAAATAGTGGTCTCTTTAATACTAAAGTCTTGTTCCTCTTTGTATCATTGTCCCCTAAATGTTAAGACAGGAACAGATATCCAGTCAAATGTCTCACAGAATTCAATGTCTGAGACAAATGTTTTTTCATGGCTTCAATAATGTCCTGTGAAGATCAGGATACAGATATGTGGATGGAGCCGCATAAGTCTAGGATACAAGATAAGCATGAAGTTCTTTGTGTTACTGGTCTCCATGGTAAATGGCTTCAAATTCAGATAAGGTATCACCCTCAGAATGAGGAAGAAAATTTCAGACAACTCATTCTACGGAAGAGATTAATGAAAGTATTTGTAAAATGAAAGACATTAGCCTTTGACAGCTACCTGCACAGAACTTTACCCATGTCCCTCGTGATATTTTATAAATCCCATGCTGCGGAGGGTGACAGTGCTACATGTGGACTCCTGGACCTTGGATTTGGCACTGAGTTCTTAAATATGTCCCTAGAACATGAGCAACAGAAGATAAATTGAACTTCATTGAAAGTAAAAGCTTCTATGCATCTAGAGAGCATTTTCAAAAAAAGTAAAAAGATAACCTATGGAATGGGAAGAAACTTTGCAAACCATGTATTTGATAATTTTCTGGTATCCAGACTATATAAAGGACATTATAAATTAGCAACAGAAAAACAAAGGATTCAACTTAAAAATAAGCATATGACTCGAATGGACATTTCTCCAGATATGGTACAGAAATGGCCAACTAGTACATGGAACGATACTCTACACCTCTCTGTCTCTGTCTCTCTTCACACACACACACACACACACACACATCATCATCATCATCATCATCATCATCATCATCATCATTTCCACCATGATACCATCTGCTATGAGGGGAAACAAATAGGGATGCCTGATTCTGGACTTTTGGCTTTCAACCTGTGAACTAAATAAACCTCTTTTCTTCAAAATGTACCCAGCTTTAGATATTTTGCTTTAGCAACATAAAATAAACTAATACAAACAGATTTTTAAAAACATACTGAAACTTGCAACCCATTTTATGTTTTAAATACATAAGTTATTTGTTAAAACCTATAAAAGTAAAACAAAGATGTTAAGTCATTATTTCTGGATGTTACAATTGAGTGGTTTTTAATATTTTCTTTGTACTTTTCTGTATTTGATAAATATTCTTTGGAAATATGTGCTAGTTTCAGATCCACACAATATATTATATTTAAAAAACAATATTCT
Source organism: Heterocephalus glaber (assembly GCF_000247695.1). The sequence continues at coordinate 16,030,775 of NW_004624759.1, forward strand.
AAGAGATCTGGATCACTAGGCTCTAATCATAATTCAGAATGCATCACTCTCTGGCTTTCCTCACACTTGCTTGGAGCACTCACCGCAGCTGCTGTAATGGGCTTTTCCTGTGTTTGTCTCCCATGGCTTGTGACATAAACAGAGGTGTGACCAAGTCTTAATTCAGCTCAGGAAAACCAATACTAATAACAGACTGGTTGCAGGATAGCGTTCTGTGACTGGTTGCTGAATGAATGAGTCAACTATTGATATCAACTTTATTTATAGAATGCCTAGAAAGTTACAAAGCATTGCTTTTGGAAAAAAAGGAGCTCTTTTACACATGCTGTCAGCAAGTGTTGAATGACTCAGGTAAACTGAATAATATTAGTTGGAAATAATTTGGTCAAAAGCAATAAAATGCCGAGGTAAAGGCAGTGAGAGAAAAGGGATCAAAATGATGATTAAATCCAGGCTCATTATTTTGCAGACGAGAGAGGCAAGGTTAAAAGAAGGGATGACACTTTGCCAAGGGCTCACAGAGATGCTGGGCTCCCAGACAAGCTTCTCTGTCATCTTTCTGTGGTGTGGCCATGAAGCTCTGGCACCAGAAGCAGACATGGGCTTCATCAGAGACTCTTCTGCCACTTTTCTAACCTTGTCCTCTGACAAGCCCAACACTGTTTGAGGAGATAAACTTTGGTCCATTCGCAAGACCGTATACTATGCAGCACTTAAATATAATGTCATTTCCAGAAAAACATTTAATATCGAAGGGAACCATCCATCCATAAAATATCCACAGGATAGAGTATAATTTAACTTTTATTTTTGAAAAAACTACATATTTGCAACTTTGCATGCACACATACACACACCAAGGAAGATACATCAAAATGCTGCAGTTGTGGTTTCTGGCTGATGGAAACAAGTACCTAGAGTTAACTGAACAGACTCTTGGCTCTGTCTCATTGGCTAAATCGGGTTATTTGAAACAGATCCTTAGACCCAAACCCAGCAGGTCGACTGAGTGGTAACCTACCTACTCTGAGTGAAATTTTAGTTAAGTACTCCATCAAATACAACAGAAATCAAAACAAGGAATCCAAACAGCAGCACTCCAGGTGAAGATAAAGACAGGATTGCTTACTAAAGAAGCTTTGCTTAGCAGAAAAGGTGAAAGCAGAAACAAAGACTGGTTGATAGGAAAATAGGGAAACGCAGGTCTGATCTCAAGGAAAGAAGCCGAGAGGGCAAGCAGGAGAGTCTGTCTGAGAGCAGAGCACTGTACCATGGAATGCATGATCAGATAATGAGCCTGCACTAGGGAAGGAGCTGCAGCAAAATCTTGTTGGGAACCCCTGGTGGAGAACCTGGACGGGCTGGAGGGCTTGTGTTGGCATCAGGACCTTTGGCAGGGCTGGGATGTTCTTTTATTTTTTTTTATTAGTAAAACACTTTCTTAAAAACATTTCCAGAATATAAACTGATTTTATACCAACTCTGAAACTTTTAAAACTGTATGTAACGTAAGTTATTATAATTTATTTTCCACTTTCCAACCTAGAAAATACACTGCAAATTAACAAGAGGAAAAAATATCTAAATTGCTTCATAGAGAAAACCAATGAACAAAAAAAATTGACTCAAAGCTAAAATGAATCCAATCAAGAAATAGATTCTGAAAAGCCTATTAATCTTCCAATTTAAAATGTATTATTTCCCTAGGGAAAATAATTCCAGCATCATAGTGATTTGAATAAACCTGAGTTACTCTCCTAAAGGGAAATAATATAAATGTAATAATGCTTTTAGAAAATGAGGGAAAGTAATTTCCGTGTTGGAAAGCAGGCACACTAAATACTTTATGTCCACTTAGCCTTTGTTAGAAATTAAAGTACCTATTCACATAAGTGATATGAGCACAAATATCATAAAACTGAGCTCCTCAGCTATTTTTTTTTCAATTTAGCTTTAGGAGAACCCACTAAAGAGCTTCAAAATCAAGGATAGACTGGTCCCAAGCATTTCTTCCTCTGTCCTTTCTTTTCTTGGTTCTTTTTCTCCTTTCTACACTTTTGGGCCTCTTTCTTAGAGGTTACATCTCAGCTTTTTTTCTCCCTTTGATGCTTAAGTTTTTCTGTACTGAGGTGTGCAGTCTGTTTCCGCCTCTGTTTGCTTTCTTTGAATGCTCTAGTGTTCCTCTAAATCCACTTCCTCAGAAACTCTTCTCCTCTAGTGGCTGGGCCACTCCTCCTTTGGTTTTTCCCTGCCTTCTCCTGGGTGCTGCTTTCTCTTCCGATGACTGGCTTGACGGGCCCTCGTCCTGTTTCTGAGGAGAGGTGCTTCGGCTCTCCCAATTCTATACTGGACGAACTGTGATTATATTATTGCTAGATATGGTTCAAGGGCACTGGTTTTTCTGAGAAACAGTAACTCAGAGACTCCAGTCTGTGCCTGCTGTCATGAGCTGGAAGCCACTGAGGTAACAGGTTTTCTGTATGTGAAACATTGCACAATCTTGGGTAGGTCTGGAGGGTTCCAGATGGGCGTCTTCTCATAGTCCTCTCATCTTTCAGATATAGGCCTGTGGCTCTAAGCCGCTGGTTTTCTGCACTTTAACATAATCTTCAAGGTCATCTTGAAAAGAGTCATATAACTTCTTTGAATGCCACATTAGGTTGACACAAAGTGATTCTTCTTGTCAGGCTGAGAACTTGGTGGAGAAATTTGATGGTACTTATCTAGTACTGGCTTCAGCTTTTCAACATGGACTTTCCCCAACATGGACTTGTTCCCTGTGCAACAACCAGGAAGCTAAAAATATTGATGCAGAGATCACAAAGTCTATTTTTGACAATACTATACTCCCATTCACCTCATAATGTGAAATCTTTTATTACTGAACTGTAGGAGTATTCCACAGATGCCTTTTATAAAAAGCATTTGTAAGAAGCTCCGTCTTTGTTAATTCAGTATGATATCTTCACTGAGGCAGGGGCTGGATCTATACCTTCTGTCCCAGTCCAGGCAAGGCTGCTGGTCGAAGGATACATGGCAGTGGAAATGGTAGAAAGGCAGGAATATCCACTGCAGCCACCACTGTCTTTGTTGCCAAGCACAGAATGTTCTTATTGTACCTGCTACCCACTCAGATCAATTGCAGCATGCTCAGATTTCAGCAGACAGGACAGACCGAGTGAGAGGTATACATGCAACTAATGCAAAATGCTACCTTTCAGCCCCAGATTATGGAAGAAATCAACAAGCTATGGTTTTTGAAAGAGCCATAAGAAATAGAATCTTCCCAGGTACCCTATGTAGAAAATAAATAAATCCAGATCTAAAGAATATTAGTCAGAGAATTGAGCAATTATCAGAGGCAAATTTCCTCCTTTCCCAAATACCTTTTCCTGGAGCTTTAGGAAAAAATGAGAAATACTATTCCTTGCTAACATTATTTTCCTGAATCTTTGGACAGAAATTGTGGATAATTCCTAAGTGCATATATCTATATTCTTTGTTACAAAGCAAGTACAGAAAAGAATAAACACAGAAAAAAAGAATAAACACAGAAAGAGGAAAATGTAAAGCTTTGTAAAATACAGATGAATGCATGAAAATTTATGAAATTTACCCTCTTCACAGGGTAGCGAAATGAAAAATATTATTTCTTTAACTATAAACAACATTTTAGCACTACCCTGAGAGACCTGACCGATTCTATTGGTTGTCAAAGTTTTGTTTCTTTCACTCATGCTTTATAAAGCTAACAGCTTCTCAATAAATGTGGCTCAGGGACATCACAACTTGTTCTGATCTAGCAGCCAAAACTAGTTTGGTATATTTCATATCTTTACTCAGCAAGGTATAGAAGGACCTCCTTCAGCAATGGCCTCGGTAAACTATATCAATCAGGAAGTTCTGGTGGTTTGGCTTACTGATAACTACGAAGATGACCCTGAACTGACCAGGAAGTCAGGCTTAAGGAGTGGCTTATTAAAATGCGCCATAAGGATGAAGGAGGTCAAGACTAAGGCAACTATCACTTAGAAGGATTCACATATCTCTTAATATGAGCTATTTGCCAAATCCAACTAATTCTCAAAAAAAAGAAAAGAATCATTTCACTTTTCTACAGAGCATAAACTACTTCACTCTTTCTCTATGTGATTTTTTCTTTATTCTTTCTGCTTCTTACCTTCACTCTGGCAAGTTCTCCAAGACAGCACTGCTAACAGGAATGCTGTTCGAAAGACTGCAAAGAAAGCCATGGGTTCTGGATTTCTGTAAAGATAAATTACAAAGAAGGGAATTTTTATTTAATTTTAACTTGGAGCCAACTGAGGTAGATGACGACATTCTTCTCCCCTCCCTGTTTTCACATCTCTTGTCATTTGACTGTGGAGGAAGAGTACATTTCCCTGCCACGAAACTTTCTTTGTTCCCTAAATGAAGCATAATTGATAGTGTGCCAGTTAGGAGCCTAAGCCTCGAGAGATCGTGCACGTTTCTGCTTGCTCTTTTTGTTTCCACCTCTGGCATGCAAAGAGCGTTTCTGGGCTACCCAGGGCACCATGGGAGAATGAGCAACGCAGGCACAGAACCAGCCTAGATCAGCCTGCAGCTGGCCAGCCCCAGCCAACAGTCACTGACCACAGAGGGAAGAGCCCTGAAGGCTTGCTGCTGTGTGCCACTGAGGCATGGAGGCTGTAGACACCAGACCAACTGATTCATTTTGACCAAGGAAATACTGGTAAAGAAGAGTCAGGCAGAGAAACAAGAGTTAAACATGAAAAGTGGACTCTCATTAGAAAGAGAACAAACAGCATACACTCCAAAGAGCTACTTCTAATTACTTGGTGGGGGAGTATCCTCATTCTTCCCCAACACGCTTACTAAAATTCTACCTAGAAGTTAGCATATTCTGTCAGGAGACAGTTTTTCACTGTTCAACATAATTTCTGGTTTTCTTTGCCTTCGAATGGAGTTATAAATTACAGCCCAAGGAGCACCACTGATTCATCAGGTATCTTGATAATGGGACAATTGGAGAGCACAGAGAATGAACCTGGGTGAGTTAAAAAAAGTGAATCTGGTTTTAATCTAATAAATGTGTTAGTCAGAGGAAATATTGAGTTTTACTTATATTCTTCAAACTCTGACTCAGCCAAGATTGGCAATAAAACAATTCATTGAGAGCCAGTTTTTACCTCTGTCCAGCCATGTGGATTTCATCAAAAGCTAGAAATTCCATGACCCAGGTCACGGTACAGCGTTGAACCCTCCTCATGTTCACACATCTCAGGATGCAAGGACCATAATGGGAAGGAAATCTCAACTCACAAATGCGGATGATTCAGAGAGTGATGCATGTTGCTAAATTAAGGTCCTTTACAATAGGACTATATAAATTCTTCTCCAAAATTTAGAATTTTCTCATTAAATCAAATATTTTACATGTTAAATAATTAAGCAAGTCACAGAAATAGAAATATTTAAAACTAAAACTCAAAAGCCACCTACCATTTAAGGGTAAGCAGAAATTAAAAGAATAAATTGTTAGGTAAACTGAAATATATGCATGTTTGCAAAAGACTATGGCTTGGGTACAAGAGAGTCTTCAGTAATCCTCAGGGTAGTCTTGTCGAGTTCCTATCTATTGCAGTTTGGATCTGGAATGTCCCACAAAACTCCCACGCACTGAGAGACAAGGCTTTTGGAGGGTGATTGGATAGTGAGGGCTGTTACTCATCAGTGGTGAGTTCAGTGGCTGAGTGTGCTGTTGGGAGGTGGGGTCTGGTGACAAGACATGGGCAACTGGGGGTGTGACCTGGAAGGGCAGAGCTCCTTCCCTGACTCCGCCTTCACTCTCTGCTCTTAGCTACCTTGACATGAGCACCTTTCCTCTATCAGGCCCTTACACTAGGGTTGTTTCTGCCCTGGAGCCAGCCAACCATGGGCTGAAAATATGAGCCGAAATAAAGCTCTCCTCCTTTAAATTGTGGGTGTTGGGTACTGTGTCCTAGTGATGAGGAAAGTAACAGAGACACCACCTTCCCACTGCCTCCCATCCCTGCTGGGTTGTGAATCCTGGGAGATTAGCTCCAGCAGCCATGCAGATTTTCTGTTTCTTCCCTCATCTGCTCTCATGTGAGCCATTTTGTACTTTAGCAGATGACAATCCCCACACAGTGGTCACTGCCTGCACATAAGCAAAGTGACTACAGCAGAGTGACCCCTTTAGCCAAAGTTTTTACTCCTTTTTTTTTGGTAACAGGGATCAAACTTGGGACCTTTCACTTGCAAGGCAGGTGGCAGAACCACTGAGCTAAATCCCCGGCCCAGCTTTTACTTTTCTTAGTTTTGATTACCTATGATCAACCAAGGTCTGAAGATATGAAAGAGGAAATTCTAGAAATAAATAATTTATGTTTTAAATAACTTATCATGTAATTGTTCAGTTTCCTTATGGTTATTAATGTCTTACTGTGCTTAACTTACAAATTAAACTTTATCATAGGTATATAAGTATGGTGCAGGAAAAGCCTTGCTATATGTAGGGCTTGGTACCACCTTTGGTATTGAGCATCTTGGGATGTGGTCCTAGGAGATAAGAGGGAGCTATTGTATTTCCAGCAGTGTGACTGCACAAATGCCACCCTCAGCATTTTAGGCCACATACAATTTAAGGACATTGGGCAGAAGGGATGCAAGTCCTAGATGTTGTCTGAGCACCTGTTAAGATCAATGAAATTCCTTAGAACATGTAGAATGGGAGCTGGCAGTTGGAAGAACATGCTAGAGATACTGTGGAACCATTTCTCAGAAACACCATAGGATGTAATCCCGGCACTCAAAAGACAGAGGTAAGAGGATCACTGCAAGTTCCAGTCCAGCCTGGGCTACATAGTGAGACCCTGTCTCAAAAAACAAAGGAGAGGGGCCGGGGATTTAGCTCAGTGGTGCCGCTGCCTGCCTTGCAAGTGCAAGGTCCTGAGTTCTATCCCCAGTACCAAAAAAAAAAAAAGAATAAGAAAAAGAGAGAAAGATGAAAGGAAGGAAGGGGGAGAGAGAGAGAAAGAGAGAGAGAGACCACAAGCCCTCAAAGTCAGCACCATCTGTTGCAGCAAATCACCCTGAAGTTACAATACTCTGAATGTGCCACCTTTTTCCTCAGGGGATCTAATTTTGAAAACCTGGAGGTGACAAAGCAGCCACACAGAGACCCTGAAGTGGCAGAGTGCCAATATGAAGAAACAACTAGAAGGCAGGTGTGGCTGGAGGGGAGTGAGTCAGAAGAACAGCTCGGGCTGTGAGAGAGTGAAGGGGTAAGAGCAAAGTGGGCCCAGACTGGCATGGCTGGGGCTTTGTCTGAGTAAGATGGGAGCTACAGGAGGATTTCCCAGAGACAGTGCATGGGTTGACTTATGTGGAGGAAACACTGAAATAAAGAGAGACAGAAGGGTCCAGAATGGAAGGAGAGGAGGAGATTAAGGCATCAGAGTGATAGTCCATGTGAGAAAGGGGGGCTTGGGTCAGAGTGGGAGCTGTGGAGGTGGTGAGGATTGGTGGGATTTGGGGGAGATCTTAGAGAGAGCTGACCAGACATGGGGTGGTAATAAAGTTAGACAGCATGGATAGCTCCAAGAAGTTCAGCTTGAGCCCCTTGAAACATGGAATTGCCATTTCTGGAGAGGCAGAAGACTATGAGAAGAGCAGATTGAGTGGTCTATATCAAGAGCTCAATTTGCAACATAAATTTCAGATGCTTATTTGCTCTCCAAGAGTGGAAATCAAACCTCTAACAGGATACACATTTGGAGAGTTCTTGGATGAGGTTATCAATTCAGGCATCTTTGGTGCATGGGTATATAGGACCCAGATGATGGCAAGGCCCCAAGTAAAGGTAGGAAAGAGTCTAAGCCCAGAGCTCTGGGGTGGCCCACAGCCACACCATATGGATCAAAATGAAAGTGCAGGATAAACCTATGTTTTCCTGCCACACTGAAGGAAGGGTGAAGGCCATGTGTTCAGATGGGTGGTGAGACAGTCCCTACCCGAAGAGCTCCATTAACAGCAGCCAGCTGCTCAGCATATTCTTGTTGCTGCTAACAGGGAACAGGACACCAAGCTCTCACAGCCATCCAGTAGGCTTCCAATGCCCACAACTACCAGGGACAAGTGCCACTACTTACAATTTCCAGCAATGAAAGGAAGTCAAGGAGGTGTGAAGCAGCAGAATTCAGAAACAAAACCCAACACAGCAGCAAAATCTTTTCCTGCCTTATCTGTACTACTTAGTCCTTTCCCTAAATCTGTTCTTTACTGTTCTTTATCTCTATTTCTCAGATCTCCATCATTCCCAAGTTGACTATGAGCTATTGGAGGACAGGCCCAGATTTTATTCACCGTTGCCTATCAGTCTTATAACATAGCGGCTACCAAGGAAATATCTGGGAAGTGAATGAAAATTGGTATCAATTCTCTCTCATTCTTTCTTCTTTGCCTTCAATCTTATTTTAATGAAAGCAGATTCCTTTTCAAGCCTTTCTACTTTTTCTGTGGCCAAATATTGCCTGATTCATAGTCTTTCACAGACATTCCTTCTCTGGGGAAAAATAAGGAAGGAAAGAAAAAAAATTATCTACTCACTTTGTAGACTTCTTATCCAAACCTTGTCTCTTTGCAAAGTCTCATTCTCAGTGAAGATGCCTATGTCCATTGCTCAGTGTACATACTGCAAAGGTAATAAAACACAACCTTAAAGAGACTATGTCTGCTCTTCCTAACCAGCATTTCTTGTTCTGCCATGACTGAAATGTTTATTCCCACCACAAATAGTCCCAATGAGATTCAGCATAATAGTCATTTGCTTTCCAAGAACTAGTTGTGTTGTGAGATTCTTGAAAACTGGCTGGGTGACCCAATTATTATAGATAGCTAAGTTAGGTAGGAGTATTCTAAGCGGTCAGATAGGGCAGGGCCCTTGAGGGAGTCAGTGCAGAGGATGAGAACACATTACAACTGTGGCTGGAGACGCAACTGTTGAAAGTCTGGCCTCAAGATAAAGATGGAACGACTAGGCCTACATACCTCTCTAAGGGATAAAATAAGTGGTCCAATAAAGTCTAGACATATGTCATTCACCCAAGTGGGTGACCAGGATCTCCTGATTCATCTCTTCCTAAAAAGGCCCTATTCTTTCCATGTACACATTCTCTTAGCTTACAAAGGAACCCCAAAAGGCAGATACTCATATTTTAACCTGGGAACTTGATTTCCAAACTGTATTCCAGAAGCTTCAACAAGTGCTTCTGAATGCCCCAGTCCTGGGCCTACCTACAGGACACTGTTTCAGTCTATATGTTGATGAAAGGTGGGGCATGGCTCTGAGAGTGCTCAACAGCCTTTAGGGTATCTGAGGAATGAATTAGTCATTGTATCATGGGATGCCTTAGAGCTGTGGTTGTCATAGGTCTCCTGATACCAGAGGCATCCAACCTGTCTTTAGGCAAAGATCTCACTGTATATACACTTCACAATATGGGAGGACATCTTTCTTCCAAAGGGAGCCTATGACTATCAGACAACCGACTTCTTGAATACCAGGGTATACTTTTAGAAGGACCAGCTATTCAAATAAAGACATGTTCCTCCTTAGACCTTGCCACTTTTCTACCAGAAAAGGAAAAAAATTGAGGCTGAAAGACACGACTGCAACAGATTCTCTATATGTATGCAGCCAAATACTTTTAGACACATCCCTTACTGACCTTGATTTGAAACTCTTCTGTGATGGCAGTTCCTTCCTGGAAAATGGGACAAGAAAGCCTTGGTATGCAGTAGTGATTCTACATCAGACATTTGAAAGTTTCTCACTTGCCCCTGGGACTACAACCATACTCAAGGGGCCTTAAGCAGCACCTCAACTCTCTCTCCTAAATGAAGAAGTAAAATTAATGAGACAAGCTGTCCTCCAAAATTGGATGCCATTACATAAACTAACAGCAGCACAAGGGGTTACTTGTACAATTGTAAAAGCTGAATGCTGTGTACGTTCCTGATCCTTCTGCTAATATCTCAATGGCTGTTCAAGATATTAAATAACAGGTTAATGTCACGTTGAATTCTGAAATTTCCTGGACCTTCTCCTTACCCTCTTTGTGGGAGGCTATTACTAGTTCTTCCTGGAAGAAACATTTGTTGGTTGTATATATAATAGTCTTGTTGATCTTATTATTTAGCCCATGCATACTAACTGTTTCTTTGGCCTCATCGCATCCAAACTTAAGGCTATATGCCTACCCAAGGCAAGAATGCCTAGCATCTATCGAGGATCTTTAGACAGACCCTCTGTAGAATATCCCTGACTACAGATCACAACTATAACCCCTTTCAGCCAGAAGTAGCCAGAACAATCATTGCCCCTCAGCCCTTCATGGCAGTTAAAGGTACCTCTTCAGAGGCGGGAATACTATAGACAGCTAACTTAGGTAGAAATATGCTAGGCAGTCAGATGGGGATAGGCCCTTGAGGGAGTCAGTGCAGAAGATTAGAACATACTACAAATGTGGCTAGAGGTGCATCTGTTGAAGGCCAGGTCTCAAGATAAATATAGAATAACTGGGCCTACATACCTCCCCAAGGGATAAAATAAGTGGTTTCAATGGTTCAATTAAGTCCAGATAGCCATCATCCACCCATGTAGGTGAGCAGGACCTCGTGATCCATCCCTTCCTAAAAAGGTCTTTGCTCTCTCCATGTACACTTGCTACGTGACCTGCTTCCCCACTGAATAAATATTGTCTAAGTGGCTGTACTTGTAATCTTACTGTTTGATCATAGTTTTGACCCCTGTTGTACCCATCTTGTGATTTTGTACCACCTTGTGATTTTATCCTATAAAACTTCCTTTGAGAAGAGGGCTCACTGGCAACCTATGTTTGGGTGCCCTCCTGTCTCTCAAGAACTATCTCTCTCAATAAATTTTTCCTACCCTTAACATCCATTGTTCCTTAAAATTACTTCTTTGATTTTGGGGAACACGATCTAGCAGACTGGGAGTTATATTATTTCCCCTATGTCACAATGACATCATATTCAAATGTTGTTTTAAAGAAAGAAGCTGTTATGGAGGGCGCATGCCTGGGTGCATGCATTTATGAGAGAGCTCTGTTTGTAACTGTATGTTGAATATTTCCCAGGATAGATTCTATGGTGGGCCACAAAACAAGTCTCAACAAATTTTTAAAAATGGCAATCATATTGAGAATTTTATGACCACAATACAACAAAACTAGAAATCAATGACCAGAAGTTCTGTGCTGCAATACAGAGTGGATGATACTTCTTGGAGGTTCCCCTCATTCTCAGATCCAGTGATCTTTATTTCTTTTTTTAAGAGTGCTGTCATTTGTATTCGGGACCCCCTTTTAAGGGGCTTCCATCATTACAGCATAGAACTGGCTACTGACAATTTCACTCTGACTTCCTTCCTCCTCAAGGATCCACCACCAGGAGCTATGCCCATGGAAAGGTTCAAGTGCTCCTCCCCATCCCCCACCTGAAGCCCCTCCAGTGGCTAATGGCTAAGTTCTTCTATCAACTTTGTAAGGCAAATCCTGATGCATGGATTGATTAGCTCATGCACATCTGACTTTTTTAAAAGAAGCAATTTTCAGTTCAAGATTTTTGGAATTTGTAGCATTAGCTAGGATTAAAGCTGAGTCTGTTAAGTGGTGAGTGAAGCCAAAGAAAGAAATGGAAAACCTGAATCCAAAGTATATCGTTTAAATCAAAAAAAATGAAGGAATTCAGATACACTAAAAGTGTTATTTCAAATCATTTGAGAAAAGGTACATTATTCCCCCAAATGATACTGGAACAATCATCTGGCAAAAAAGAAGCTGGAATATAAGGGGTGACTGAAAATATGATGAATGTTTAAATTTTTTAAAATTACTAAGTAAAAGACAATTTGTCATTAATCCTCCTCAAATACACCCCCTTGCTTTGAACACACTTATTTACATCATTCTTTTCACTTTCCGATGCAGTTCTGGAATTTTTCTCTCATGAGTGTCTTTTTTTTTTTCAATTATACATTTTTTAAATTACAATATCAATGTCTAGGAGACATTACCACAGATTTTACAGAATTTAAAAGGATATAGAAAGCATATTACAAAAATCTTTTTTGAAATAAATTTGACAACTTCTAAG
>NW_004624759.1:16045703-16056460 GCF_000247695.1 Heterocephalus glaber
GTGTGGGGGGGTGCTTCTGGTGCCCGAACGGCTCACTTTCTCTGCCCTAGGAGCTTGGGATGGCGGCAGGGGAGCTTCCTTCCGGGTGCTGGGACTGGCTCACTTCTCTGCCCTAGGAGCGTGGAATGGCAGCAGGGGAGCCTCATGAGTGTCTTTACAAAGTATGATAAAAAAAAATATATAGTGAATGCTGCTGCTCAGTGTCCTGAAACAGAATGGCAGGCTTGTAAAAACATTATAGTGTGTGCTCATCTACCTTATTCACTAGATCTGGTGACATGTTGACTTATGGCTCTTTCTAAGGTCAAAATAACCATGAAAGGTAAATGTCTTTAATTGATTCAGAAAATCAAGGCAGCCACAGTGGTGTAACTAAAGAAGACACTCACAAAGTAAGACTTTAAGAACTGCTTCAGAAAGTGCAAGAATGATGGGATAAGTGTTTTCAAAGCAAGGGGGAGTATTTTAAACACCATATTTTTATTTTTCAATCACACCTCATAGTTAAGTACATGAGCTCTAAGTTAAGATTAATTAGGTTTGAATCCTTCCTCTGGTACTTAATAATTATATAAACAAGTACCAGTCATTTAACCCCCATTAGGCTGAATTTCCTTTCCTGTAAATGATAATTTTAAAAAATCCTACCCTATAGCATGAGCATGACAATTAAGTGCATCCTTAGAATTTCCATTAATTCAATTAATAATAAATTTATTATTTTGGCTATTGCCTTACTTGCTTCAGTAAAATAAATTTCAGCTAAGCAAAGACACACACAAGAAATGAAACCACAAAAGATACAGCATAAAACATGTGTGACTATTTTTATAATCTTCCAAGCATAATATGAAACCAAGAAGCAATAAAGAAAAAGAAAAATACACTGATTGCATAAATATTTAAAAATTTTAGTATTACAACTGGAAATGATAGCATCAATTAATATATATGGCAAACAGCTATCCCTAAGATACAAAGAACTCTTAGAAATAAGAAAGGCAAACAACTTTGTAGAAAATTATGAGTATGTTATTCATGAAAAGAAATATATACACCAAAAAAAAAAAGATGAATGAAAAACTAGGCAAGATCACTGAGAAAGGAATCTAAGTTAAAACAGTAATTGTTTGCATCTGTATGTTTGTGTCTATGTCTATGTAGTATCCAATTGGCAAAGCTTAAAATGGGATTAATACTTTTCATGGATAAGAGTTTGCAGAAATAAGCATTGCTATTCATTAATGATCAAAGAGGACAAATTTATCCAGCTCTATTTGGCCATATTTATTAGTATTTTAGTGTGCATTTGCTTTGATCTAGAAATTATTCTATAACTCTATTGCTAGAATTTTATCCTATGAAGAGGATCTATCTATCTATTATCTATCTATCTATCTATCTATCTATCTATCTACCTATCTATATACCTATCTATCTCTGTACTAGCCTTCTCATTACTGGGACAAAATACCTGAAACCCATAACTTAAAGGAGGAGAGATTTATTTTGGCTCATGGTTTTCAGAGCATTAAGTCCCTAGTCAGTTAACTCTGAGGCAGAAATGTGATGGAGAAATGCTGCTCATGCTCTGGTAGCCAGGAAACAGAGGGAGAAGGGAGAATCTAGGGACAAGAATACTCTCTTCCAGGTCATGTCCTCAGTGACCACATCCAACAAGCCTCCACATCCTAACAGCACATTCTGCCATGAAACTCATCAATGGATGCACCACTGATGAGTATAATATTCCATGATCCAAACAGTTTCAAAACGCATGAGACTTTTGGAGAACATTTTAGATACAAACCATCATATTCCACCCCTGGCCCCAAAAGACTAATGTCCAAATATATTTAGTCTATCTCTAAGAGCTGCCAAAGTCTTAATAGTTTCAGCATTACTGCAAAATGTAAGTTCAAGTCTCCCCTGAGGCTCAAGGCAAGCTCTGTGAACCCCTGTAAAAATAAAAATGGAAGCTAAATAGTTGTGACATACAATGACACAGGGTAAGCCTTCAAATTCCATAAGGGAGGAACAAGGGGGGACAGAAATGAATTAGACCAAAGCAACATCAATATCCAACAGGGCAAAAATAAATCGTGTTGCTCCATGTCCAGCACCCAGGGTAAATTATGGTGAGATACAAGCTCCAAAGGCCTTGAAAAGCCCTACTTCATGGTCTTGCTGGTTGCAGCACAAGTGGCCTCTCACTTGGGTTGGCTCTGCTCACTGCCTAAAGCTTTTCTTGCCAAATGTTCCACATTCCTGGCATCTACAGTTTCCTGGGATTGCTACTGAACCTTCAACTTCACTCTCACTGCTTCACAGACTACCCTCTCAGGGTCAAATTTCCTGGCCTCCCACATAAGCCATTTACCTGAGCCTAACCCTTTACTACATGACACATATAGTATAGAGCATATACTAAAATGGACAGTAAGGGCTGGGGTATAGTTCAGTGGTAGAGCACTTGCCTAGCATGAGCAAGGTCCTGGGTTCACTCCCCAGCACCACACAAATAAATAAATAAATAAATAAATAAATGTTTAAAATTACAAACTCAGAGAAATTCCAACAAAATTTTATTAAACTTGACAGATTAGTTGTAAAGTTTATATAAAAAAGAATTTGTATGAGAGGCATTTCTAAAAATTCCCTTAAAGTTGCAAATACATATTACTAGACATAAAAACATACTATTAAAGCTATAGTGTTTAACAAAGTTGTAATGACATAAAAGATAAATAAAACACAATGAATTCCCAAAAGAGTCCTTTTAAAAATAGGAATTTTTTAATGATACAAACTGATTTCAAATGAATTTTTGAAAGATGACCTTAAAAAATGGTATTGGATAAACTATCTAAAACTTTAAATGATAAGGTCATTGTGATATACAAATCTTTAAAACTTTTATGTTAAAGGCTAAAGCATTATGAACGAATAAGCAAAATGTAGCACACACAGATAATGGAATATCACCTGCCCTTAAAAAATGAAAAAAGTTCTGGTGTGTGCTAAAATATAGATGAACCTTGAAAATAGTATACTAAGTGAAATAGTGACAAATCCTGTATGAGTCACTTGTATAAGGTGCCTAGATTAGTCAAATTCAGAGGTCAGAAAGTAGAATGGTGGCTGACAGAGGATTAGGGAAGAAGGAGATGAGGAGTTATTATTTAATGAGGACAGAGTTTCAGTTTTGTAAGATAAAAAGTTCCAGAGATGGGTGGTATTAATGGTTGCACAATAGTGTGAATATATTTACTAGCATTGAACTGTATAGTTAAAAATGGTAAATATAGTTAATGGAAAAATAGTTAAGATGGTAAATACTATATATATATATAGAGAGAGAGAGAGAGAGAGAGAGAGAGAGAGAGAGAGAGAGAGAAGTATGCTAAAAGAAATATTTGCATCATTTATAAGAAACAATAAGATCCAGATAGGCACAGACCTTCTATAATAAATAGGGATAAGAAAAAACAACTCAAGAGAAAAATGACTAAAAGACACAAATAGGTAATTCACAGAAGAACATAGGTGATCCATAAATATAAAGAGATGTAAAACTGCAGTAGTGATCAGCAAAATGCAAATTAAAATTTACATTAAGTTAAATTAAATTAAAATTTGGTTTTTACTCATTTTCCAGCTGTGGAAATTAAAAAAGCAATCACCAGATGTTAGAAGGGACGGGAGTAACAAGTCATTATGTATTGAGTTTAAATTAGTGCAATGGGGGGAGAGATACAACTCAAAGGATTGTGTCTATGAAGTAGAAATAAGGGCCTATCTTCTGACCTAAGAATAGCTGTCCACAGAAATACTCACACTTGAGCAGAAATATGAATGCACGATCCTCCTAAAATATTTTTGCTAGTACTGAATACATTTAAATAATTCAAATGTCAACAAATGAAGGAAAGGATGGATAAATTTTATTCTATTTTTACTTTAGAGTAACATGGAGCCATTAACAAAAGAGGCCTGTAGAGATCTGGAAAGATCTCTAGGACTTGGTAAATGAAAAAGGAAACTGTATAATAAGTATACATAACCACACTGAAAAACTTATGTGCACATACATATTTTGTGTATCTTTAAACAAGACAAAAACATTTTGGAAAGCCAGGGATTTAGCTCAGTGGTTCACCCGCCTGCCTCGAAAGCACAAGGTCCTGAATTCAATCCCTGGTACCAAAACAAAACAAAACAAAAACAAAAAACATTTCAGAATGACATTAACGAAAGCTAACCCTCACCCTTACGTGTGGTATTCGGGGTGCTGATTGCAAGTCTGTATTTCACTCCATATTCTTCTGTATTGTTTGGAGGAAAGTGTATTCAATCATTACTTGTGGGGCCTTTAAAGTGTACAAATCAAACAGAACCTAGAGTAAATGCTGAGGAAGCAGCAGAACCAGAATGAGGAGGGAAGGTCTGCTGTGGAACCAAGGACACAGCTATTGGAAAGGAAACTGCATCTAACTTCAAAGAAGCTTGCTTGGAGGGAAAGATTTTCTCTAGGAAGACAAGATATACTATTTGTTTTGCTTTTTCCAGTTCACACATTATTTTAAGACAAGGAAGACTTCCTCTCCTAGGAAGAGGAGGGCCAAAGTTACTGTTCCTGTAAGTGAGTGAGATGACACTCACAAATATTTCTCTCTACTGGAGCCAACAAATGACCCAGCCCAGTTCCCACAAGGAAAACATATACCTTCCTCTTGTCAAATACAGTATCATTGACTCCTCTTTCAGGACCATAACAGCTTTCCTGATGTGGTTCCTTTCTCAGGACACAAGAATTAGCAAAACATCAGAGGCCCAGCACTGTTGTAATCACTCCAGTTGGACGGTCCCGGTCTGTTTAGGTGAAGGAAAGCACAGGGGGACCCCATGGTTTCTCCCCAGATGGCTCAAGTCTCTACCTGACACCCAACATGTGCCCTGGTTCTCTCAAAGATGCCTTTGATACAGAAAGCTTTGACAACAGGAAGGGGGACTGGGATCAAGATGTAGACGCAAAGAGACAAAGGACAACTGAGAATTAACTCTGTCAGACAATGAGAGGGGAAGTGGTGAGCTTTCTGGTATTGGGGCCATTTTAACAGAAGCCAAATGCTGTGTGGAACTGAGCATGCCCCGAAGATTCTAAATAAGCACCAGTGCCCCCCCCCCCCAGCACACGATGATTCTCAGGCTCAGCTCAGCTTGGGAAACCCTGAACAGTGTGGCCTTTTGGAGCTCTTCAACTACAAGAATCTCAGAATCATCTTAAAGCAACCCAGGACAGAGAGAAAGCAGGGCAAGAATGAAGAGACCACATTCACATTTAGGCCCACTCTCAAAAACCCTAGAGTTTGAGGTGCAGCAGGTGGTGGTGAGCAGACTCCAAAGTCAAATCCTAACTCTGCTACTTGCTATCTGCACGACCAGAACCAAGATCGTTAAGCAATCTGGGCCTCCATTTCCTCACTGATAAAATGAGGGTGAGAACAGCAGTATCTTATTTATTCTCTGATGAAGTTTAAATGCACAAACATGTAAAGTGCATACTTAGAATGGTGAACGAATCATCATTATTATTTCGTTATCAAGGAAACAAACTCAGACGTAAGAAGAAATGTGAGCCAAATCCTAGTCAGTTTGGACCTGAGATGGGGACCCACTGGCCTCTTTTCCTTCCACCATGGTCCCTCATAATTAATCTAATCAAATACCACACGCCACCATCCTCCCCTTTCGTCCTCTTGAGTTGGAAATAAGCTTGTTCTCAAAGCGATTCAGGCAGATCGGGTACGGTGTGGCCCTCAGTGGGATCTAGCGGTGCACCTCCCACCACACATCAGAGGGGATGGAACAATGGAGTAGGTTAGGACAGATGGACGGACAGGTAACAGGGATGGATGGACAGACAGATGGAGGGATTCTTCGGCGGGTGGATTCCCTGCAGTTCAACCTCGGGCTCTGATTTCAGCCCCACACAGCCAGCAGCAGGGCGTCAGAGAGGTTACTGACCCTCCACGCCCCCGCCTGCTACCCTTGTCCACAGAGAGGTGCTCCTTCCTTCCAACCCTCTGGAGCGGAGCTGCGTCCACCTCCCCACTATGCAGTCCCAGAATTCCCTCTCCGCCTGGGCGTGAGCGCCGCGCCTAGGGCTTCTGCATCTAGACCGCGGCGGTGGAGGACGCTGGCTCCCAGAGAGACGGCCGGCCCGTCAGGTGGGAGCTAGGGATCCGGAGGAGGACAGGCTGGGACGGCGACACGGTGTGTTGCCAGAGAGGCGAAAGGGGACCAAGCGGGAATTTTAACTCAGCCCACTTTCCCCCCACTTGAGGAAGAGGCGCCGGGCCGGTGGACTTGAAAGCCGGCAGGGGAATGTGGTGTGCGGCGGCGTGCGCTCCAGGACGGCCAGGCCGGGACCTCTCGGAGCACCGCTGGGGCCCGGGGAGCCGGGTGCCCGCCGGCGGGAAGGGCGCAGAGGCGGGGCGGCGCGTGCCGGGGTACTCACCGCGCGGGCGCCGCGGGCCGGCCCATCCTGGCGGCGAGGGGCGCGGGGGGCTCGCGGGGCGGACGGGGCGGACGTGCCGGGCGCGCGGGCTGTGAATCAGTGCGGGGCGAGAGCCGAGGGCGGGAGTTACGGGAAAACCGCGGGGGAGGGCGGAGGGGTGAGGACTTTTGCAATTTCCCGTCTCGCTGCGCTCTTGGCTCTCCTGGGACCCACAGGAATTAGCCTCCTGTTTTGGTCCCGGGGGTGGGGTGGGAAGGCGGGCGGGATCTTGAGGGAGCGGCGCCCTCGGGACTGGGCGCCGGGCGGGGACGGCGGAGACGGGAAGGGGCTGGAGGAGAAGTGGAGTCCAGCGCGGCCCGCGCCGCCGCTCCCGAAGCGGGCCTGCCCCAAAGAAACTCCGGGCGGAGGACGAGCCCTGAACCAAACGCGGCCGTGTTTTACCTGGCGTTCAGAGCAAGCAAGCATGCTTGGACAGATTTCTAGGATCCTTGATTCTCCCTGGCTCAGCTCCCATCTAGAAACGCCTTGTCGGACAGTTTCTTCTAATGCGACAGTCCTGAAGCCTTCATTCCACAGAGCTCCGTGTACTAAGACACGACTTACTTTGCCTCTTTGAAGTGCTGTCCGATCTGTCCCGGACTTGGACAGACATATTTGACATCTCCTCAGAGTTATACGACAGAACACAGGTATAAAACCTAAAACCACCCTAATAGTGCCCCTTCCCTGGCAGCCTTAGCCTGGAGAAGAGCTTGGCAAGCTCTGGGTTCATAGCACTCCGCAAGCCTCCTTATGGTCAGCCAGGCCTGGCTTGGTCGATTTGGGCACCATGGAAAGTGTCACAGATGAAAGGTAGCTGAGAAGAAACCAAGAATAATCGAGAAGGCTCCACCATGAATCATGTGTTAGAGTCACTTCTTGCATTGACAGATGCAAGATGTGTCAGTGTGTCGTTGTCAGAATTATTACAAAAATTTTGTTTGTGCACATTTTTTCCCTCCCTAATGTCCTTTTAGGGAATTTTTAAAGACCCTAATCACTTAATATCAAGGATGGTGTTATAGATAGGTAGAAATACTCTAGGCAGTCAGACAGGGCTAGGGCTTCGAGGGAGTCAGTGCCGAAGATGAGAACACATTACAACTGTGGCTGGAGGTGCATCTGTTGGAGGCCAGGCCTCAAAATAAGTAGGGAATGACCAGGCCTACATACCTCCCCAAGGGATAAACAGTATACTGTAATCGGTATCACCTGGTTTAATAAAGTCTAGATAGACATTATTCACCCATGTGGATGAGCAGGACCTCCTGATTCATCCCTTCCTAAAAAGGTCTTTGTTCTTTCCATGTACTCTTGCTATGTGACGTGCTTCCGTGTTGGATCAATATTACCTAAGGGGCTACCCTTGTAATCTTATTGGTTGATCACAGTTTTGACCCATGTTGTACCTATCTTGTGATTTTGTATCCACCTTGTTATTTTGCTCTATAAAACTTCCTCTGTTTTAGGGTCTTGCGGTAACCTACTTTTGGGTCTCCTCCTGTCCCTCAGGAGCTATCTCCCTCAATAAAAATTTCCTACTCTTAACCTCCATTGTTCCTTAGAATTCATTCTTTGATTTTGAGGAACACGAACTTGGCGTATCTGACATCTAGCAGGTTGGGTGGGAGTAACATTTATTTCTCCTATGTCAGTGCCACAAAGACCGTAGTGTGTGGTAAATATTTGATGATAACAAAAAAAAGGTACCTTTTGTCTAGTGAATTATTGTATGGTACTTTACCACACTTCTCATTACTTAGAGCTTTAAAGTATCCATTAGAATAGCCATCTGCATGGTTATGAGACTGTCAGGCCAGGCCCTTAACAGTTGGAAAGATTTTCTAATTCTATTATTTCCTTGAGAAGGAAGGAAAGAAAGAAAGGGAAGAAGAAAGAAAGAGTATTTCTTTATAGAAACTGTTGAGGGGGTGCCTCATAGCAGATGAGATATCGAATTAAAAATGTTCAGTATGAAGAATTTCTATTGAGCTTTTAATATAGTCAAAAAAGATGGAAGAGTAAAATATTGGTGCTCACATAAAATTCATCTACTTTTTCACTATGCTAATTTTTAAATGTATTCCTTTATGCTAGGCTTTAGTTGATGTAGCATCTGTAAATTTATGGTCCTGTCCCTAGGATGGGTGTACTGAGTTGGGTAGTGTCTTCCCAAACTTCATTTCTATCCAAAACCTCAGAATGTAACCTTGTTTGGAAATAGTTTTTGCAAATTTAATCAAATTAAATGAGGTCATACTAGGTTAATCCAGTGACCACTGTGTTTATAAGAAGAGGGATATTAGGATGCAGACACTCAGGAAAAACACCATGTGTATTATTAGCTTTCCTTTGCTAGGACAAAATACCTGTCATGCACAATTTAAAGAAGAAGGAGTTTATTGTGGCCCACTATTTCAGAGGATTCAGTCTATATTCAGCTGGCTCAGTTTTCTTAGCCCCGTGGTGAGGTAGAAATGTCACGGTTGAAGGGCATGATGAAGGAAAGCTGCTCTCCTCAAGGCATCCAGGAAGCAAAGAAAGAGAGAAAGAGGTCAGGTCAGGAGCAAGATATACCTTTCAAAGGTAGGCCCAATTCCTTCAACTGGGCCTCACTTCTTAATAGCCTTGTTAGCTACTAACTCATCAGTTGATGAGGGTAGCACCCTCATGACCCAGTCACCTCTGTAGGACCCGTCTTGAACATTACTACATTGGGAATCAGACCCTCAATACATAAGCCTTTTTGGAACACTTCATTTAAACTATAACACCATGTGATTATGGAAACAAGTTATTCTGTGTCGTGCCAAGGAATGCCAATGATTGCTGACAGCCACCAGAATCTAAGAGAGAGATGTAATGGATTCTCCTAAGAAGGAACCAATCCTCACTACAGCTTGCTTTCAGACTTCTGGGCTTAAAAATTGTGAGAAAATGAATTTCTACTCTTTTAAGGTTTGTGGTAATTTCTTGCATACTCACCCTAGGAAACTGAAAAAGTTATATTCCAAAGGTTGGTTTTAAAAATTTGTCTGAACATAGCTGAAAATAAATAGATGAGAAATATCAGTGGCTTATTAAGCTAAACTCAAAAAATCCATGATTGCTTAGCACTGATAAGGTTGTATTGTGAAAGCACATATTTATTCTGCTCTTTTTAACCCTTCCCCTTCATGTTTGCTCTTCCTCTTGATTTCAGTAGCAAAATTCTCCACTCTTTCTCCAGGTCCCTGACTTTCTTCATTTCATCTTTTTGGGCTTTTTCTTCTGACTTGCCCCTAAGATGCTGATGAGTCTTGGCATCAAGACTTGATGTTCTTCTCTTAATTCAGAGTCTCATGAATGATCGTGTCCACTTGTGTAATTTCAATAATCTCTTGTGCACTCTTGGCCCTTGAATCTTCCTTTGTAATTCAATAATATCATCTGAGCTCCAGACCAGTGAATTTGAACCTCAAAAATCAGTATGTCCAGTTTCAAACTCTTCAGTTTTCTTCACTTGATTCTCCTATACTAAGTGAATGGCCCACCCTTTAACATTTATTAAGTTAGTGGCCCAGCTTTAATCTGATATCCTTTAGACAGGGAAGCCAGAACCCTGGGAATTATGCAAATATGAAAACTGAAAATGATCCTAGATTATTCCTAGGATTATAGAATACTAGATCCCTCATCTTGCATCTTTTCATCCAGAAGTTTCATATGTCTAACTATATTGTCAGGAAGATATGAGAGGTATGTACCCCTGCTCCATCCAACTCAGAGGAAAATAGTCCTGGAACTGTCAGAATCATCATATATATCATCATGAAACCAACCATGCAAGTTGTGAAATACAACTATAATTCTATTTGTTCAATTCCTATAAATATCTGTAATTGCATATTGGGCAATATTTGATTACTAAACTGATAGAGTTTGAGAGAATTGGAAGTTTTGTGAAGAAAGTGGCTTCATCAGTTAAGCAGTAGGTAATAATTTACAATTACCATCATCTATCAGAATTCTCTACCTTGTCAACATATTATCACTAAGGCTTTAAAGAAGGCTTTTGCTATTGTGATCAGTGGTAATCTTGACACTTTTATTTTTTTTTTTATTAAATTCTTTTATTGGTACATTGTAGATATACAACACAATTACATTTCTCATTGGGAATTGTACCTTTACATAATGCATCTTGGTTCTTATTTTT
>NW_004624759.1:16062225-16094374 GCF_000247695.1 Heterocephalus glaber
GGAACCACGGGACTCAGTACCTTGGTCTGGTGGTCTGGTGTCCTCTGCGTCTTTGTAGTGTGGAACTAGGTGGCTGCCTGTCTGCAGCAGGCTGATTCGGTGTCTTCTGCGTAACTCAGGACCTCGGTAGGGCATGCACAGACCTGCCTGTCTGCAGCGGGTTGATTAGGCGTGTTATGTGCCACTCAAGACCTCGGCAGGGTGTGCACAGACCTGCCTGTCTGCAACTGGCTGATTAGGCATGTTCTGTGCAACTCAGGACCTCGGTAGGGCATGGGCAGACCCACCCGTCTGCAGTGGGCCGACCCGGCGTCCTCCTTGACACTTTTAAATAAAGCTTAATGAAAATTAAAATGCTATGTTGTAAATGTATCCTTCTATTGTGAAAAACTAAATGCAAGGCCTTCCCTCAACTGTTCTAATCTAAAAGGTGCCATAAAACTTAGATAAGAGGCATCAATTACTTCTAAATATCCAAAACAGGAAATCAGCAATGAGAAGGCAAGAGACTGAATTTAAGAAAGCCACACGGAGCTTTCTCATTTTTTCCTTCAACATCTCTTAAGTGAATTTAAGTGAGGGATAATATCATTCAATAATTCTAAAAGAGTCCCTTGCATGAACTAGATATTATTTAAAAATTGAATGATTGATTTTGCATGTTTCACCCTTTCTTAAAGGTTGCAATTGTGTTCATATTTTGTTCTATAAATTATCAGAAACCAGCCAATAAGGAGAACTTTTCTTCCCTTGAGCCTTAGGAAAAATTTTAAGTATGTGTTTGCTTAGATAGTTGCTTTTATTCTCTTGGCCTATGCTTATGGGCTTAATAAATTGGAATGTAGTAATTGATGCTAAAGTGTAGAACATTATTTATACACTAAAGAAGGAAGTACTTTGGGGAAGATTATATGGAAACTTTTGATAACTACTTGTTTAAAATGGATCCAAAAAGCCTATAATTGTGTATATATTTAAACTACAGTTCTTATAGGAGCATAGTTGGTTATTGCAGTGTGTGACTATGATGGCAGAGAGGATGAAAAGATTACTCAGTCATGATACTTGGTCCAAACAGGCCTAGAAGGTGCACCCAGCGTGAGTCTCAGTGGAGCAGTCTGGAAGTCTGGAACTGAGAACTCTGTCACTTTTGCTGCAAGGAAATACAAGAAGAAAAACACCTTGGGTGAGCAGTTGTATGAAGGAACAAGGAGGTCTTCTACGTGACATTGTTTAGGCTAGTCTAAGCAATTTATCAGGCAGGGGGAAGGACAATGGCCAAACCTAGCGTGCTTCTCTAATCTGAACACCTTGCTATTTTCAGCATGTTGCTTTCAAACACATTTTCAGCACACTGCTTTCAAGACTTACATTACTTTTGCCCTGTAGATGCTTTCTTTTTTTTTGGTACCAGGGATTGAACTCAGGACCTTGCACTTGTGAGGCAGGCAGCAGAACCACTGAGCTAAATCCCCAGCCCTGTAGGTGCTTTCTTAATTCTGATCATTCCTCTGGCCAAGTCCCCCATGGTTGGAAATTTTTAAAATCCTATATTCTCCATAGTCTAATTGATAAGGACTATCTAGTATGCTTACACATAAGATAATTATTAATATGCTTGTGTTTCACCTACCATTTTACCATATATATATATATATATATATATATATCTTCTTTTTTCGTTATATCTGGTTTGGTTTTGTTTTTCTATTTCTCCTTTTCTTCCTTCATTGGATATTTGAATAATTTTTACAATTTTATTTTGATTTCCATCTTGGTGTTTTGTTATTCTTTGCGTAATGTTTTAGTGTTTTCTGTATGGATTATAATATACATTCTTAATTTTCACTGTTGAGATAATATTATAATGTTTCACTTAATAGGTTGGATTATCACTTTCCCTTCCCTGGAACAAAATAACCAACACCTACAATTTAAAAGGAGAAGGGCCTGGTATTTAGCTCAGTGGTTCCAGTGCTTGCCTCACAAGTGCAAGGTTCCAAGATTGATCCCCAGTGCCAGAAAAAATAAAAAATAAAAAAAATAAAAGGAGAGAGATTTATTTTGGCTCATAGTTTCAGAAGTGTCAGACAATGATTGGCTGGCTCAAAGACAGAAATGGCATAGTGGAAGGTCATCACCGAGGATGACTGCTCATCCCTGATAGCCAGAAAGCAGAGGGGGGCGGTGGGCGGGGGGAAGGAGCTGTGTATGAGAATACACTGTTCCCGGTTACACCCTGATGATCCACCTCTTCCAACCAGGTTCTACTCCCGAATAGCACATTCAGCTACAAACTCATCAGTGAATTAATCCCACATGATCCAGTCACCTTCTAAAGCCACATCTCTGCACACATGAGACTTTTGGGAGATATTTTAGATCTAAACCATAACATCAGTCCATTTAACCACACACCCTATCCTTTACCTATAGTTGTAAAATGTATTATATCTGTAGACATCCTAAAACCCACAAAATGATATATATTTTAATGAAATTAAGGGAAAAACTAGTCTTTTATATCTACCCATATATTTTATCTTTCCCAATGTTCTTAAATTCTTGTCAAATATCCAATTTTTTATCTTGTACCATTTCCCTGACCCTAAGGAATTTATTTTAGCATTTGTTTAGTACAGGTCTGTTGGAGACACATACTCTTAGTTTTCTTTTATGACAGTGTTTTTATTTCACTTCATCCTTGAGGGTTATTTTTCTAGATATAGAATTCTGATTTCATAGCTTTTTCTTTCTACTCTTTAAAGGTGATATTTCAATTTCCTAGATACCATTGTTTCTGAGAAGTCAGCCACAATTTGAATCTTCCTTCTTCTGTGTATAAAAGATGTCATTTTTTTTTCTGATTACTTTCCATATTTTCTCATCATCTTTGGTAGGAATATTTTGTCAATGATGTACTTGGAAGTTTTAAAATTATTACTATTTTCATTCTACCTGGCATTTTTTCAGCTTCTTAAATTTGTAAATTTATGTCTTTTTACAAAATTTGAGAAATTTCTAAACAATTTATTTTCAATAGCCTTTTCTTCCCCCATTATCTTTCTCATCTCTCTTTGACACTCCAGATATGTTAGGTCCTTAGTATAGTCCTAAGTGTCCATGAAACTCTGTTATGTTCTCTGTGCTTTATAGATTGGATAATTTCTGTTGGACTATTTTTATGCTTATTCCTGTTTCCTATGTCATCTTTATTCTGCTATTAAAAGCATCTGGTAAAATTTGTGTCATAGATAGAGTGCATTTCAGTTCTAGAGTTTTGGTTCTTTTAAAATATATTTACTATTTGTCCACTGATAGTCCCTATTCTTTTAATCTTTATGGGCATATTTTCCTTTAACTCATTTAATGTCATCATTCTAATTGTTTTTAGAAGTTTCTTTTGTTATTCCAACCTTTAGATCATCTTATGATCAGACTCATTAACTATTTATCTTATGAGAATGGGTCGCTTTTTCTTGGTTTATTTATTCATCTACTTTTGGAGTGTCAAGAATAGCCTGGAGATTCTACGTATTATATAATAAACACTTTGGATTCTGTTCTATTCCTCAATTTGTCGACAATTGACTGGAGTTCTTTCACTTAACATGGATAGAAATCAAGAATTGACAAAGTATAGCTCCCTTGATTTAGTGGCTCCAAACTTTGACTGCCAGTGGCTCTCAGCCCTGAGTGTTGTTACAGCTCTAAACACCAGTGACTCTTAGCACTTAATCTTATAGCCCTTAATGTTACACCTCTAAACTTTGGTTATTAGCAGCTCCCACTCACTCTGTCAGCTCCTTGGCAGTTGGAGCTCTTAGCTCCTCAACAGCTTTCTAGAACTCTTCCAGCATCTCTTGGTAGCACCTCTCTGGCACTTTCTTCCAGGTCTTCACTCTTTGTTTCTCTCCTGCTTTCTAACGCTCTTTAGCAGACCTCTGGCTGCCAATTAGTGTCCCCAAACCCTAGTGTTCTCAGTTCTTTCTTAGTGCAACTCACTCAGCCCACTCTACTCAAGATACAAATCATGAGTAGGCAAAAGATCACACAAGGGAGGCTTTTATTGAGGTCTTTGTTGCAACACAGCAGGTTTCGTAAGAGAGATCTTTTCTCAACTGACTGAGTATGAGGGATACTGTCTATTTAGAAAATGGTTAAGCTACTGCACGCACAGTATCCTGCATTTTGTGGACCTATTTTGGGGCTTTTGAAGAAGTGGTGGAGGGGGTGTGGTCATCACGGAGATTGTGGGGCAGAGTTATCTGGGATGGCTGCAGGGCTGGTCATCTGAGATAGGTCCGTGTTTGAAGCCTGCTGTGGCCAAAGCAAATATCTCTGCGCAGCTGTGGGGCATCTAGGACAGCCTTAGCTATCCTAGGGAAAACTTGGCTGAACTGTTGGAGAAGCAGCTGTTTGATAAGCTCCCACCATTTCTAAAGAAGGAGCCGAGTTCAATTTGAGAATGTTGCTAGTTTCAATGAGTGTACAGGAGTGGTGGCAGCGTTGATCATAGCCCAGTAGGGCTGGGGGCCCTAATATCTGTCAGTGAGATCATAACCCCTCTGACCATCAAAGGGAAAAGGGAAGGGTTGGGCTTTGGCTTTCTATCTAGCAATATCATTGAATTTTCTCTTTAAATGGGCAGTTAGTGTGGTTAGATTCAAACTGCAAACTTGATGTTGGTTACAGTCAGTAGCAGCTTGAATCTTTTAGTTTTTTAGCCTCAGCTGAGTTAGTTTGAGTTGGCATAAGTACAGTTTGGGCATTATCTGGGAATTGGTACAAAGTTTAAACACAAAATCCAGGCCTGTCCCTAGCTTCCTCCTTTCTCTGATTTCCTCCTCACATTACAGAGTCTGTGTTTGATCCAAACTCACTTCTGGTTCTTCAAGCTAGCAATATTGTGCATTTTCTAACAGCGTTTTAAATACTCCACATAGCACAAATTTGGGGTAATCTCAGGTAAAGAGATTTAAGAGTGGGAAACTCACCTCATGCCTTTCCCTTTGGCCAAGTGTTGACTGCCCTCCTTGATCTGTCTGCTGGCGCTCACTCTCTACTACTTTTAAGATTATTGTCTTTTTCAAATACTTCCCCTAGTGTTTCATATTTTGTTATGTGCAAGAGGGTTACTTTAATGGAACTACCCAGCTGTGACAGAAAGTGTCGCTCGCTCCCTACAGTTGTAATTAGATCTATACTAGGTTATCAGAGGAAATGAATAAAAGGTATGAACTTTGTTAGCTTAAATTCCTCTCCAATAAAACAGTTTTGGGAGACAGATTAGTTAGCTGTTATAATAAAAACCTGAGATAATCAACTTTCGAAGAGAAAAGGTTTATTTTTTTGGTGCACAGTTTTGGAGGTTCCAGTCCATAACCAGATGGCTCCGTTGACTTTGGGCCTGTGGCAGTACTTCATGATGGCAGGAGTATATGGTGGGCCAAAACCACTCACCTCATGGAGGGGAAGCAAAAGACAAAGAGAGAAAGGGGCTGGGCTCCCATGATTTTCTTCAAGACCACACCCCAATGACTTAAAGAACTTCTACCAGGCCCCATCTCCCAGTAGTACCACTCTGGGAATCAAACTTTCAAAATTTGAGGACATTTAAGATGTAAACTACAGCAAGCTATAACCAACTTAAAAAAAAAAAGATTGGGCTACATTAGTCTTATACCTTAACTTGAAAATTGAGAAAAACAAACAAAACAAAATAAAACAAAGCACTTGCTGAAATCATGCAAAGTTAATCTACTATGGCTAAATATCACTCCAGAATGAAGATTTATAAATACTAGCAACACTGTACATCAATGGAAGAAATTTTAAACAAAAAAGGGAAATGGTTACACTTGTTCTTGGATTTCCTCTGAACTTTGTTTCAGAATTAAACGCTATTTACTTGAGGGAGTTATAGCAAGCAATGCCTTTATCTTGGTGTTTAAATTAATTTGTGTTCTAATTAATTAATTCCATTTAGATTGAAATGAAAACTACCTTGTCACTCATCTTTATATTCAATCTTACCAGCTTCTAAAATATAGCCTCTTTTATCCAATTCTAACACAACAATAATTATTTTGTTTATTATAAAATATTACTATACAATACTTAGTCACTTTGGAATAATCACAGATAATTCTTATACCTCAGAGGAAATACATTAGATATAGGCCAGGGAGAAATGTTCTTTCAAATTCAACATGAAATGACCAA
Organism: Heterocephalus glaber; assembly: GCF_000247695.1. Next base: position 16,068,451 of record NW_004624759.1, read on the forward strand.
GCTAAGGGAGAATAAGATGGCACACCCAAGAAAAAGAGGAATGTTATTCAATCATTTATCTTAGCTCTTATAGCAAAAATAATCATAAGAATGTCTTCCTAGAAATTGTTGGAACATAATGTCCAAAGATGAAAATGTGAATGTTTTGGAAAAGAAGCATTAGGAATTTTCTTCTGAAGATCTCCATTTTTCTTAAAAAGAAAGCTAAGGTGAAGAATATTCTATTTGATTGGAAATTTAGCCTTATAAATATTCATATTCACAAAATTATTATATACATACACCACATAGAGATGCTCATTACTAGAAGAGCATTATCTGTAATAGCAAAAAAAACCCCAAAACCTGAACAACCTAAAGATCTCCCAATTGAAGACTGAAATCTGTGATTCATCCTTTCAGAACATTATATGTACATTCTACTATTGAAGTATATATACAATTTAGTGTAAATAAAAACAAGTATCAAGCCAGGGATTTAGCTCAGTGGTTCTGGTGCCTGCCTCACAAGTGCAAGATCCTGAGTTCAATCACTGGTACCAAAAAAAAAACCTCTCACACACACACACACACACACACACACACACACACACATACACTATATATGTTCTGGGTAGGATGACAAGAAATTGGTAACTAGGGTTATTCTTACAGGCAGGGTCTAAGAAAAGGATATGAGGGGGTACATTTCATTAAAAACCTATCTGTGGAGATTTGATTTTGATCATAGGTAGTTTTACTTTTTAAAAATGTTAATTGTATAAATTAAGACTGTCCTGCTAGAAGAGGACCTCATTTCTTGTTTTTGTTTTTTATGTTCAATTTATCATCAATAAGTGCTTATGAGACATTTATATATAAGGTATCACACTGGATCCTTCAGGTAATTCAGGGAACAATTTGAACCTTGGTCCCCATCCTCAATGAGTTAACTGTCCAAGTGTAGATTATGACAATAAAAGGCATAGACTTTATATCAGGCCCAAAGAGTGATGGCTTCTGGCTATAGGGTGTGGCTTTGAAAGCTGTGAGAATGAGATATTAAGCACCTAGGGGAGATGATAAGGGTAGTTACAGAATTATGTGAAATCAACAAGAGGATGTGTCCCAAAAAGCATCGTGTCCCGACAGAGGGAGAGGCTGATTTTTTTCAAGGGAGCAGCAATTTGGCTTGTTAGAGAATGTCGTTGGTAATGACATTCCTTTTCCAACCCTTTGGTCAGTACTGTACAGCTCTGCATGTCTCCAGGGAATGTGCGGAATGGCACCATGGAAGTGTAATTTAGTTCCAGCTGAAGAAGATGTAACCCTTCCTAGTTCAAGACTGGTAGGAACTAAATTCATTTTGGAGCCAGAGAAGACCCAGACATTTTTGACCAATTAATAGGCAAAAATGCTGGACATTCTGGGATAGGAGAAAGATCTGACCAAGGGAAAATGTGGAGCTTATTGGAAAGCAGTTCCCTGGCTTGACAAAGAAAGGTGCCTGTTGGAAAGAAATAGAACATTCTTCCCAAAGAAGGTTTGGAGCCGATACAGTGACAGATAGTCAATATCATCTGATGATTTTGCACAAAATTCTATAGGTAATGGATGAAATTTTGATAGTTTATATTAAACATAGTACTTTTTTTGAAAAAAAAAAAGAACATAGAAAAGAATAAAATATCTCTTTAAGGAGGTAGAAGAAAGGAACTTGTTTCCTCCAGAGAAGACCTTGGATGGTAGAGGTGACAACTTTGATTCTAACTTTTTCTATTCTTTGAATTTCTATTCATATAAACATTACTTAGTTAAAAATTAAAATTAAAAATAACTGATGATTAACAAAGAGAGTGTCTGATTTAAAGTGTATGGGCCATGCTTGTCGATGAGTGGGCTTCATGTAATATAGATCTTACACAGTAAGTAGTCGACTTTGACACAGGCTGTGCAATGGCTAAGAATGCTGGCTGCTGGGACCTGGCCGCAATTTTAGAAGTTAGATTACAGAGTTGGCGGAAAGAGAGCCTTTCATTATAAGGGATGTTTTGGGCCACAGGTCCTCCCATGTGGAGGGAGCCTTTGTTGCCAGTCAACCCACTACCCAAAACTTCAGGGATGCTTCAGCAGAAAATTGTCTTCTTTTCCTCATGCTATCTTAACTTCATTTTTGTTTATTTGTTTCTTCTTGTTAAAGAATAGCTCTTTGAGGAAAAGTACCAAATATTACAAAAAATATAAAGAAGAAAATAGTACCTACCTGTTTATTTAAAGTAGGAAAAGATTAGCCCAAACACTTCTTATTTATTATAGCAACATAGCTGAAAATAACCAAAATATTGCTCTTCACTTACAATAACAGAAAGCTGTAAAAATCTTGCAGCTCTTACATGAGGTACATGTATTTGAGGCCTCACTGGGCTAAGTCAGGAACCTCCAAGGTTTATTTCTCACCCAGGTCATAACTTGATGCAATTCGGATGATCTTTCCTCTGTCAAGTGGTGATTCAAGGATCTAGGCTACTTCCATATTGTAGCTATGCCATCTGGAACATGTAGTCTCCAAAGTCCCTGCAGCAGAATAGAGGGCTACAGGATGGCATGATTTGTTTTTAAGACCTGGACCAGTCATTGTTATTCGTATTCCATTCATTGGCTGGAACTCAGTCACATGATCCCAGCTGAACTGCGAGGGAGACTAGGAAATGTGAGCATTCTCTTCTTGTGCCCAAGAAGAGGAAACAATAGGACGAATGAATTAGCACTTTGTCTGGGCATGGAGGGACTTTCTAGCTAGTAAAGTATGATATATCATTGTATTGGAATATCAGCCAATAAAATTAGGTTTTTGAAGAGTATCAATGAGAGGAAAATGCCAATGATAGGTGAAAAGAGTAATATACAGATTCATGATTCTAAGCTTGGAAAAAAATCACAGTATATGTGTGCTTATAAATATAGGTTAGAAAGAAATACGAAATGTTATTCATATATTTCACAGTTATCTCTAAATGGTAGGTTACAAATCATTTTTATTTTTCTACTTTCTAAATAATTGCTGAACTTTCATAAGTGATCATATATTTCTTTGAATAGAACTATATAATTCTGAAAAGTAAAACATTTTTAAGTGAGAGGTTATGCTAGTAAGTTTTCTGAATCAATAGAGGGCAGCTGTTGGCTTTAGTGCTGATTTTTCTGTGTAGCACAACTATTAGCCTAATTCCATGTTTTATACATTAGCTGTGGTCAGAGTCATGCATTCGATTTCTTACAAAGGAGAAACCAAAGCTTAAATATACCTTTGTCAGTAGCAAAACTTATTGAGTAGTATATATTTTGCTGAACAAAGCAAGTAAGCAAACCAGTCTGCTATTTCAGGAGATTTTCACTGAAAGCACACAGAACTAACATATTGACAGGTTCTGTCCCAGAACATGGAAGCACTGCAGAGAACCACAGAGGATGGACACTGTCTTCTCAAGAAGATAACCGTGTTTTGTTTGAAAGAGAATTGAAGACGTGACCAAATGTGGTTGGATATTCTGGTAAGAAAGTACTACACGAAACCACTTTTCTTTTGTACAGAGAGATTTTGTGATTCAAAAATGTTGTTTTAAATGTCCAAAGGGGCAAAGAATATTGACAGAATGTGGACAGGATACAGCCAGCTAATTAAAAACAAACAAAAATTCAATATGTATTTCTAATCCATCGTGTTAGAAATGTACAAAATTCATGGCACTCAGTGTTGATGAGGGTGAATTAACAGTTAATTTTCAAGTGCTCTTGGTGAGAGTATGAATTAATTAGCCTTTGTATTAGCAAAATTTTAAGGTTGTATCTACTTTAGTGGAGAAGTTGTGCATCTCAGAAGCTTCTTTGCCCCAATTAACTCAGGCAGAAGAGACATGTGGACATGAAGGGAGGCCTCTGCTGTCCTGAAGTGCACTTAGCCTAACAGTAGCCTAACACGGAAGACAGGACCATGCTGCTTGGGAACAAACAAAGTAGCTCAGTGAAGTGTCGGAGAGAAGGGGCGCCGGGACATAGACCCTACAGAGCCCTCTAGCGGCTGCTTTCAAGAAAAAAAGGCCATTTAAGATTCTGCTTCCCGCCTGACAGACGATATTGGCACACCCCACCCGACAGAAAGGGGCTGAGACTGGCCAACCACAGCTTCTTGTTTAACTTTGCCCAAGATGATTATTCCCTAAATAGCACAACCCAAAATTCCTTCCAACCAATTGTTAAAGAAAAAGTATAGTTAAAATGGACTTTACTCAAGACCACGGAGTTAGATATAGATAAGTGGGCAATGAGATTTTGTTAGGAAGGGATTGGGCTCAGCTCCAAATGCAGCATGGCCAAGTGGAAATTTATAACCAAGATGTAGAGTGGGGAGTCAGAGGATGGAAAATTACTAAGAGGAAACATGAGTGGTTACAGGGATTGTGGCTAAACTGACAGAATTCTTGCTGCATAAAGGCCTGGGTGATCAGATATCACCTGGGTGATGGCAGAAGGTAAGGCACGCCATCAGAGATCAAGGGTGGAGGGATTTTGCTAAACTAACTACAGAGTTCTTGCTTGTTTGTTTTGCTAAAACTGGATTTTACAAGGTGGTGCACAGATGTATCTAGGAGAAGTTTCTGGAGGGTAACTATTTTGGGAGTATCTTTATTGGCAGAATTTAGAACCCTTGGGGAATGGCTACTTCTTGGATTATTTTCCAGGCTTAGTTGGCTTCTGGGTTTTGAGTCTGTAATGGCCCTTAGGCAATCTCAGTCTTGGTATACCAGGAAGGGCAACTGACTAGAACAATCACATCACCATGGCTAAAGTAATACAATCAGCATCAACAATAGCATCAAACACAGACTAGAAAATGACAAACTGTGGTAACTGTTAATCTACCACCTTTGACCGCAAGAACTGGACTTGTGGTTATATATCAAAATCTAGAACCAACCAGAAATATATTTGCAGTAAATAAGCCCTTCAGTATAGTGAATTTGTCCTCTGGGGAGATTTAGAAGGAGTTGAGGGGGTAGAGAAATAGAAGGAAAGGGAAAGGTTAGGAATAAGGCTAAAAGATACAGGAAGATCACGTCAACTTTGGGAAACTGGTGAAGATAGAAGGAAAAGAGAGAGGAAGGAGCAAGAATAAGAACAGAACAAACTGACAGCAACAGAAAAACCAGAAACTGTGTATTCACTCCTATAAAAATAAGAGCAATTGAGAAAAACAGGACAAAAACAGGGACAAGAAAACAGAGAAATGAAGGAGAAAAGAAAAGAAGAAAAAAATGTCCCATTCAAGGCGTGTCTCTGTTGTCCCCAGCAGACAACATGGGTAGTGTACAGATCTGTGTCCACTGATCTCAGGGAGCCAGCCGTAGTCCATTGAAGTTCAGGCTGGTTTCTGGCTGTGAGGCTGGAGTTGAACTCCCAGACCTCCTTTGGGTTTGAACTCTGCACAGTTCTACTGCAGGTTCGAGCTGCCCTTCCCCTAAAACAAGTCTAGTTCTGGCAGTGGGTGTTGACCCCAACTCACCAACTGCTGCAGCATGCTGTGCCTTTATTGAGGTGACTCTTTGCTCTCCCAGTGGGCTTCAGTTCTCAAAAAGCCTTGGAGAGGGCTTCTCTCTGCTGCTCACCACTGTGCCAATTCCTGGGCTCTGAAAGATGGCCTCTGGATCCCCAAGATGTGCTGCTGTCCCAGCAGTCCTCTGGCTGGGGCCAATGCACCCTTATGGATGGTATCTGGGTGGGCCTGAGGCTGGGGCCTGAGTGCCTGCGTTGCTGCTGTCCCTTTGGACCTCTGTGGAGCCTAACCTGTTTGGCCAAGCAAAGAATCTTTGTCACAGTGCAGCAATACAGACAGCCAAGATCCTTGAAAAATCCTCACAGATGGTGTCTTGGGTGGACCAACAGCCCTGCCTCCCCCTTAAATACAGAGGACATACTGGTAAGGCCATTAGGGCTCCAATCATGTCCTTAAAATATGCAAATTAACTTTTTAGATGACTCTGAGTTATGTAAGATTGAGCAAATTTGGAGACTGTTACACAGATAGGAAAGAAGGGTTGGGGGAAGTCCAGAAAGGAACATTTGCACTTGAAAAGTGCTTATTGTGCCAGGAGTCAGGACAGCTGCATGCATGGATATCCAGTGCCAGGCCACCCACCAACTCGAGGACGCCTCTGGGCACATAAACAAAAAGTGGGTTCAGGGCTTGGCAGAGAAACAGAGACTTCATAGGAAGCCCCTGTTCTTGGGTGTGTGCAGCTGTCTTTTGAGAAACACTACTTGGCAAAGATGAGGACTTGAGTCTGATTTCCACTCATTTCTACCATGTTCTATCACCTTGGTGTTGTATACCAACCACACTGCTGTATTAGCAGCCCTGAGATTTTGCAATGCCAGAGGTACCCAGTAAGAGGATGAGTGAGGGCTGAAACCTGGTCTTGCTCCTTGGGATAAACTCTGAGTCCCATGTCAATCTGGAAGGTTCATCTTTGTGTAATAAGCACAAAGTAAGTGTAAATTGTCCTGTGCATATGTTATATCATCCTCTAATGACTGTGTGAAGTAGCCAGAGGTGGATTTACTATGAAGCTAACCACAGAGACTTTCCCATGATTCAAGGACAGGCCCAAGAATTGGTTTACATGGGCATCTTTTATCCTAAAATTTGCCAAAGTAAGATAATTTAGCTATATCATTATAATAATATAAATTTGTATAATGATTTCACTTAAAACTATTATCATTACAACTTTTGGAAATAAATACAATTATTAGCCTCATTTTATAACTGAGACACAGAAAGGTTAAGTAGCATTGGTGTTAAGTGGTAATCCTTGAATTTGTTGTAAATTAACTGACTCCAATCCCAGCAATTTATGGAGAATATTCATATTGTTTCTAAGTGGTCAAAGTTTCCAGGAGCATCCTACCAGGTGTTACTCATTCTTGTCCCCAAATCTCCAAATGTCATAAGATATAGATGGGACACATCTTTAGATGCTGTTTTAGTCAGATGGCACTAGTAATATGCAGAAAACAAATTGTGGAAGTCATACTAGAAGGATGCATTGGGCACCTTGAAGCCAGTTATGGATGTTGTGTGGCAGCTGAACCACACAGCTATTTTTGCCAAAGAGCAATATGCCTCGTGGCCATGGTGTTATTTAACAATCTGTTAAGGAGTAAAAACTTTTGTTTACCTTCTTAGGTTCAGTGTTTTGTGGCCTGTAAATTTAACAAAAGACAGGTCAATAGGACAAAAGGCATGCAATTTTTTTATTAATATAAAGGAAAAAATGGAAACAAAGTCTTTGTAAATAGGGAGTGTGGAGGGGTTGAAGGGAGGACAGGGGAATGGGAAAAAAAAAAAAAAACCAAGATATATCAGGTAAAGGTACAAATTCCCAATGATGAATGTCATCATATTGTATACCTAAAATGTTCCAATAAAATTAATGAATAAAAAATATATATATACATGCATGCAAGTTCACAGAAAAGAATGGAAACTCAAAAAAGTGTTTAGACTCAAAGATTTATATGCCATTTTAACAAAGTAAAGTTGCCTTTTGAGGGCTGACAAATCGTGGGGAAGTGGCTAGGAAATATATGGGGGAAACTAGTGGAAGATAAGGGTTATTTTTATAAGGTTTGTTTGTGTGGATTCATGTTGGTGCCAACTTCTGTGTCTGGTGATAACAGTGGCTCTCCTTTTCCTGGTATAAGAGAGGAGACACCTTCACAAAAAGAAATTTGTGCCTTGCTTTAAAGCAGATAAAGTGAGAATAAAGAACTCTTCCTGCATCAGTTGATTTTCAATGGCCTTCAGCTCAAAATAATCCTTGGGCCTAGTGTTTACAAGACTGTATCACCAGCAACGCAGGAGAAAACAATCTTCATGTCAAAGTGGCATATTTGGAGATGGTATATTCTGATCTCCTTCAAGTCTAAAGCAAACCACTGTGGTTTACCCAAAACCACAAATTTATCTCAAATTTATCGCCCTCTTATTTTAATAATCCAGAGGTGAGAGATCTGTGTAGATCGGGCACCTTCAACCTTCTCATCACATGGCTTCCAAGATTGCTTCAGCCATCCAGCACCTTCGCCAGGTCATATCTAGCTATATGAGAAGCTGCCATGGTTTGCATAAGGTTTGAGTATGTCCAGCAAAATGGTTTTTACTTGACACTTGGTCCCCAGTGTGGCGGTACTGAAAGGTGCAGGAACCTTTAAGAGGCGTGGCCTGTGCACAGTAATTAGGTCATAGGTGCCACTGTGGAAGGGTTTAACATAGTAGTTCTCTCAGACCCTGGTTAGTTCTCATGAGATTGGATTGCTATAAAAAAAAGCAAGCTTCTTTCTCATATTCCTTCTTGTCATTGTATATATGAAATTATTTGCTCTTATTTTTCTTCAGCCCTATCTTCTCATTTTCCTCCCTGAGTCCTTCCTCTTTTACTATGTTAGAAAGCATAGACTAGCTCATTGAAGTTGATCACAGCCACCTCTCAGATTTCAGAGGCTGAAAAGCTAGGAAGATACATATCTCAAACTTCCTTGCATCTAGGGTTCAGACATGTTTTAGATTCTACCAATCAGGTAGACTCACATTGAAACCTGGGGAGGCAAAAAAGAAAAAGCCATTTTGGAGAACAGTCTGAATCTCTTTTGCTTCCTACCTTGTCACACGACTACTCTTTCCTTCTCACATGTCCTCCCACGATGATGCCCTCTGCCATGTTGAGATGTAGTTAGAACGCCCTTACCGGAAGCTGGACAAAAAGGGCTATCCAACCTTGGACTTTCAGCTTTGAAAACTGTGACCTAAGTAAACCTCTTTTCTTCATAGATTACCCTGCCTCAGATATTTTGTTATAACAACAGAAAATGCATGAGTACAGAAGCCGATATTAGTCTGTAGGTGGGATCAGGTAAATTTTGGGAGTTCCCTTGTTCAAAAGGAAAAGGAAAGGGCCAGGGATTTAGCTCAGTGGTGCCGCCACCTGCCTCACAAGCACAAGGTCCAGAGTTTGATCCCCGATACCAAACAAACAAAAAGTAAAGGAAAGATGGATATTGGGAGAAAAGTAGCAGTATCTACCAAAGTTATCAAGCCAAGAATGGTTTGACTTAGACAATTGTGAGGCGCAATAACTGTGAGTAAAATGTGGGACTTGACGTGAATTACAAGACAAAGGAAGTGAGCAAGAGAGATAGACCCAGCCGAGAGGTAATGAGATAGAAGTTGCAGGGGACAAGGAGAAAAGTGCAGCACAGAGACAGCAGTTTCAGGGAACTTTTTCATGCTGTAGGCTATGATCGTGCAGCAGCAAGAAGATGCAAAGAGAATCTGAGAGTCATTTCTTTTGACTCCTAGGAGGATTTTGGAGACCCAAGAAGAAGACCACTTGGTTTGAGGAATGAGGAGAGGATAATGAAATGTCAAAGAGGAGAGAGACTGGATCTATTTCTAGTGAGTTCCTGGCAAACAAAGTTTAGCAATCTCTCACCAAGGAGTGATTCACCATTACACAAGGGCTGCGGATGGTAACCACATCCTTCCTGTCCTTTCTCAACCAAAATTCTGGAAAGGGTATTCTAGGAGTCATTGGCTCCACCTCATCACTTCTCCATTGCAATGAAGCAGCTCCTACTTTGTTTTCCAGGAACATCATTAGTGCTCACTTCAGCAGATACTTCACACTCTTATCTGGTAGCCTCTGCGTCCTTTAACTCAATTAGCCATTGGCCTCACAGTCATATTCTTTCTTGCCATTATGTGTATGAAATCATTGTCTCCTAATTTTCTTTGGCCCTATTTTCTCATCTTCCTTCCTGAGTCCCTCCTCTTTTATTTAGGCAGTACTATATTAGAAAGAGTAGACTGGCTCATTCAAGTTGATCACAACCATCTCTTAGGTTTCAGAGGCTGAAAAGCTAGAAAGTTACATAACCCAATCTTCCTTGCATCTAGGGTTTCAGGCACGTTTTAGATTCTGCCAATCAGGCAGACTCACATTGAAACCTGGGGAGAGACTTAAGGGAGGCAAAGATGCCACTTTGGATGGAAAAGAATCTGATGAAGGTATTTATTAGATTCTTAAGAAAGACCATATTTTAGTCCATTCTGGCTGCTCAAATAAAAATACTATGAGCTGGGTGGGTTAAACAGCAAACATTCATTTCTCTGGAGGTGGGGAATCCAAACTCAAGGTAGTGGTAGATTTGGTGTCTGGTGAGGAACCACTTCTGGGCTCGTAGACAGCTGTATTCTTACTTTGTTATCACATGGAGGAAGAAAGGAAGGAAATCTCTCTCTAATAAACACACCAATTCCATCCATGAGGACTCTACTGTTAGAACCTAATCACCTCCAAAGGCCTCATGTGCTAACATCATCACTTGAGGAGTTATGATTTCACAATATGAATTTTGAGGGGACACAAACATCAAATACTGAATTCATCACAGTTCATAGTCTGAGTGCTAAAATAGTTTGAGTCATTGATTTTTACAATCTTCCTGGAAAATGCACCTTCTCTCATGTTACAATTTCCTGTGTGTGCAGATGATTTCTAGATAAGTTAGCAATGAATGCCACAATGATGCATAAAAAGATCATCTTAATACACCTGTGCTGATATAACAGAGAACAAGTAATTTATAAAGAAGAAAAATTTATATCTCACAATTCTGCAGGCTGGGAAATTCAAGGTCAAGACAGGGATAGATATGGTCTTTGGTTCTAAGATTTTGTTGCTGTGTCAGCATTCTGTTCTCACATGACAGAAGGGGGGCAGGGAGCGCACTCCCTGGGGCCTTTTTCATAGGGGCATTAATTCTAAACTCCCCCCAAAGGCACCATCTCCAACACTGTCGTAGTGAGGATTAAGGAGCCAGCACAGGAATTTGGAGGGGAAAAAAACACTCACAACACAGTATCACAGCAAAGTCAGAAGGTTGCAACAAGCTTTTAAAGTTTTTCCTCTTAGAAGTCAGGGCCGTTTGGGGAGCTGTTTCAGGCTGCAGGCCAGCTGGTCAGGTACCTCAATAAGGCCCAGCCAATGGGGTAAGGAAGCATACTCAGGATGGAGGAGAAGATGGGAAATTAACATTTTGTGAAAATGAATCAAATCCATCTCAACTTACAACTTTACTGAATTTATTTATTAGTTCTAACAGTTTTTTGGTAGTCTTCAGGGATTCTTTTATGTATAAGATCATATCATGAAAATAGGACAAGTTAATTTCCTCTTTTCAAATTTGGATGCCTTTTATTTCTCTCTTGCCCAATTGCTCTACAAGGACTTCTAGTGCTATGTTGAATAGAAATGGTGAGAGTGAAGAGTGGATATCCTAATTTTGTTACTGATCTTTAAGGAAAAGTTCCACCTTTTCACCACTGAGTATGATTTCACTGTGAGCTTGTCATATATTGCCTTTACTATGTTGAGGTACATTCCTTCCATACTTAATTCATTGAGAGTATTTTTTTTCATTAGAAAATGACATTGAATTTTTTAAAATGTTTTTCTGCATCTGTTGAGAAGATTGATTTTTCTTACTTTATGAAAAATAAAATTTCACAACAAAATATTAAGAGAATAACAATAGCCAATTGTCGCGAGCAGGTACCGTGGGTAAAGAGGACTCGGACTCGGATGGCAATTCACACATTTATTTTATATTATCCTAATTCATTTCAATACAATTACCACACAATATTAAGTCTGCCAATTACCACGTCCCTGTACCTGTCCTTAATGGGAGCGCGACGTTTCCTCCCGCAGGGTCAGAGGGTCCGATCTGTAGACGAAGGGCGTTGAGTCGGCGCTAGGCTATCAGCCTCTCCGCTTTCCTCGTCCTCTGGTCTCATCTGGTTGGCGGCGATGCTCCTCCCAGCGGGATCAGGTGTGCAGATGTCTCGGTCAGTAGTCAGATCATCAGACTGACTGGCCGACTGGTCGGTGGATGGATCGTCGACTTGCTTGGGGTCTTCAGCTCCTTTTACACTATTCTAGCTGGGAGTTCGTGGTATTGGTTCAGACTTATCACACTGTCCAGCTTGGGGCATACTCTGCCCAATTCGGGGTAAGCCCTGTCCACTTCAGGGGTACGCCCCGTCCAGTTCGGGCTACACCCTTATCAGTTCCATACCACTTAAGGCTCTACTTTCATTACTTTCATATCTTATGGTTACACATCACTCATGATTGTGTTATACTTACGTTACAGCACTCTTAAAGTCACAGCACACTTTAGGGTTACAGCACACTTAGGGTTATACAGTTCCATCTTATTCCAAGGTGTTCTGCACACCAATGGACTGTATTGTTATTTTCAAAGTAGTTACTCAGCGTTTTAACATTTGTTCTGTTAATGTGGTCTGTCACCGTTATTAATTTGCATGAATTGAACCATTTTTATTATCCTATGGAAAACTCTACTTGATCATGGTATATGATCACTTTAATGTGTTGCTGAATTCAGTTTACTTGTATTTTACTGAGGAGTTTTGCATCAACCATATGTTAAGAATATTGATCTGTGGTTTTCTTTAGTATATTTGTCTTTGGTGTTAGGGTAATAGTAATCTCTTAAAATGAGTTTACAAATGTTCCTTCCTCCTCTTCAATCTTTGGAAAGAGTTTGAGAAGAATTTGGCATTAATTCTCCTTAAATGTTTGGTAGAATTCAGCAGTGAAGCCATGTGGTCCTTGTTGAGAGGTTATTACTCATCTTAATCACATTTTTTAAATTCTTCATCATTCAGTCTTGGGAGGCTGTGTGTTTCCAGAAATTTCTACAGTTCTAGGTTATCCAATTTCTTGGCATATAATTGTTCAGAATAGTCTCATATGATCCTTTGTATTTCTACAGTATCAGTTATTGTATTTCCTTTTTTATTTATAATTATATTTGCTTTTCTTTCGTAAAAATCTTTCTAAAGAATAGTCAATTTTATTTAAAGTTTTGAAAAACCCAGTTTTGTTGATCTTCTTTATAATTTTTGGTCTTCATTTCATTTGTTTCTTCTCTGACCTTTGCTGTTTCTTCTTATGGAGTTTTTCTTTTTAAAGCTCCTTGACTTGTGAAATTAGGTTGCTTATTTGAGATTTTTCTTTTTTTCTTAATGTAGACATTAATGTAGCTATAAATTTCTCCTTTTAGAACTACTTTTGCTATATCCCATATATTTTGATAGGTGTTGTTTCCATTTTACATTTTCTCAAGATTGTTTTATGATTTTATTTTATTTTTGATTTCTTCTTTGACCTATTGGTGATTTTTCATCATGTGGCTTAATTTCCACATACTTGTGAGTTTTTATCCTATTTTTGATTTATAGCTCATACCAAGAAGTAATTTTGATTTTGATGTTCTTAAGTTGTTTGTTTTTTTTTAAAGTAGGAAGATATTCATTGATAGGAAAGCTCCTGGGGGGCAGGAGGGGTCCTGAGTGGGTAGCCAAGGATCCCCCTTTACAGAGAACTTTTATAGGGTGAAACCCACATGGGTACAACGTGGGCCATGGCCATGAACATCCAATAAGGTTACAAGTACAGTCACTCAGGTAAATGTGGTCCAATTGGGAAGCAAGTCATGTAGCAAGCATACAAGGATTTTCAATAAGGGTGAGGGTCAGGGACATTTCCTGGAGAGGCTGGGTTAAGACTTTTACCCCACCCAGGTGATTGATGCCTATTTATAATATCAATCACTGCTATTTATCTCCAGGGGAAACACAAGGGTGTGTAGATTCTCTCCTTTTACAATTCTGACCTTTAATGAATGTGCCTTGGGCCACAATTGTCTGTGCTGAAGGCCCAGCCCTGTATAACCAGCTGTAATATTTATAACTAACTTAGCTATCTATAACACCAAGAGCCCCCAATAAGCTTCCAGCAAAATCCCCTTGGCTTAGATTGGTCTGTCCCTTTCTGTGCATACAGCCAGGAAGTCTGATTGATGTGGTGCTGTGGTTTGTTTCACCTTTGTCCTGGCCTTCTTGAGGACTTAGCCCTGTCTGGCTATAATATTTCTACCTAACTCATCTATCTATAATGTTCCCCCCTCTGAAGAAGTATCCCAAACTGCTGTGAGGGGGCAAGGGGACAATGACCACTCGAGCTACTTCAGGCTGAAGGAGGTCATAGTTGTGGTTGACAGTCAGGGATACCCTTCAGAGGTCTATCTAAAGGTCCTCAGTAGGCATCATGCATTTCCATCATGGGTAGGCATACAGCTTTGAGTCTGGAGGGGAAAAGGACAGAAAGAGAGTTAAGTGTACATAGGCCAAACAATAAGATCAACAGAAATATTATGAGTTTAGCCAACATATGTTTCCACCAGGAAGAGCTAGTAATAGCCTTCCACAGGGAGGATAAGGAGAAGTCCCAGGGAACTTCAGAAGCCATCATAGAAGGTAATTTAGCAGTTACGAGTTATTTACAAGGTCCATCTGGTGGATCCTGGTAAAAGAATTATAGCACTTTTGTCATTGGTTCCATTTGTATGACTGGAGTATGGCAGCCTCTAGGGAAGAATAAACAAAAATTTTAAGAAATTAGAGCATGTATAATCTAAGCATGACCACACTAGAATGGAAGGGCAGTTTGGGAAGAAAGTCACACTTAGAAATTGAGATAGTGATTGTAACCTACTGGATCTTATAGATTCTACCATAGTTTTTTCCTAATGATCCATAACTGTGGTCAGCTACTGGTGTAGCTAGAAACTGCCAGAAGGGATCAGTGACTGGAGTCCCTTTTTATATCTAGCTTTATTACTATGGCATTATGTTATACCTCTTGGTTATTTTTTTCTGCTGGGTGTTTAAAACCAAGTTATAGTGAGACCTGTGTTGATTAATATGAACCTCTTACTGTCTATCAAGGTCAGTTAAGTTTCCTCGAGCAATACTTTGGAACCATGCATAGAGCCTCTCAGCGCCTTTGTCACCTCTGTCGGTGTCAGCCATCAGGATGTGTCATGGCCTTGCTTGACAATGTTGCTTTCAGTGAAATCATGGGAGACTTTTCCCTCTTTGTGACCCTCCTTTGGCACACAATACATTTGTCCTCTGGTGTCCAGAAATCTCCCTGCTCAGGAGGTTGAGTGACTTACCAAAGATATAGGATCCTGGAAGAAACGTTCCTTTGTGTCATGGATTTTTGTTGACCTTGAGGGGCCAGGGCCAAAATATTGGCTGTCCTCATAGCCTAGTTACCTTTCTAGTTTTGGTCTCCAAACTTTAGTTGTTGAACATCCAGAAAAGAAGATCAGTGACATAAGTATTTCAGTAGGAGCAGTGAGCTTAACTATTATAATAATTAAAACATCAAATACTTTTCAAGTATAAAGCATAGTTAGAGGGCTGTTATTTCTTACCAGCCATGGTTGTTTTAGTAGTTGAATCCCTGAAGAATGTTAACAGACAACAGTTATATATTATAGAGAAACTTAAGATCAAGAGCTACACATAGTATTTTAGCATGACAATCATGATGACATTTTCTTTGTAACACTTACATGTCCATCTTAGTATGGAATAGCCTTTTAGTCAAACACCTTCATCTGATCACAAGACATTAAATGACATAAAGAAAACTCTTATTTGTTATCTTTTAGTAGGATGCCATCTAAAGAGAACATACATATTGACCTATAAATGTACCTTAGGAGTTCATAATGTCTAGCCTCTGATTTTAGTGTGTGATGTTGTTTCAACTGTTTGGCAACTGAACATCCTTAAGTGTGGTGACACATACAACATACATCACATATGTTTTTAAGAAGACCATTATTTGACTGGTTACCTCATTTGGGCTTGACATGCACCTCTTATCACAAGTAGCTGGAGTGCTAGAGGAAGGCAGATACCTGAGCCGAAAAAGATCATTACCGTGAACAATATCTTAGAAGACCTGTACAGCCAGAAGGCATGGATGTATACCATGCAATAACAATGAGTATCAGTTACATGAAACCCTTTGTCTTTGTACCAAGAACATTTTAAATAAAATCTTGTTTTCCCACAGAAAACTTAGATCATGACCAATGTATGCATATCACAATAATATGTTGAGCAATGTATTTACCCTGAGGTTATGGAAATTACTGGGGTCCTCTTTGTGAACAAAGGCTGGAATAAATTTGTCCAGGCAGCTGCTCCTTTATTTATCAAGGGGAGTCCTGTCTGGTAGTTTTCCTAAGCCCAAGAGTCTTTATTTAATCATCTAAATAAATTTTTAGATGACCTGTGAGAGCCAGATCATAACAATTAACACATTATTTTGTCCAGTGAAAGATTCCCAAGTTATACATAGACAACAATATGTACTGTATTTGTAAAACCATTTGAGATTATTTGGATCATCTCGCAACCTGGGGGAAGTATGTCTTTAATTATATTTATTTATAATTATAAGGCAACTTGACTTACAGGCAGACATCTTAAAAAATGCAAAATGCCAAAAGAAAAAAACTCAAACATAACAGCTGTATGCATTTTAACAAATTGAACAGGCAGACAGACACACACAGAAGACAACTTGTTTATAAACAAGAGTGTACTCAGATGTATTTGGCTAAGTTGGATTATAATAACTTTTATCATTTTTAGGTTTATAACTATAAGACTAGTCAGAACTTTGTAGATTAACAGAGATCTCTTGCAATAAGAATTAAAAGGAATAAAAATCTTCTACACCTGTGAAAGCAAAGACGGTTTTAAGACAAGCCATGCTGGCAGTTTATCTGACTGGAATACCCAGCTACACAGGCTTCTCAGTGTTGTTTTTATAGCCACAGTTGTTTGATAGCCACATGTAATTGTTTTCTCTAAAGGGACAAACTGTTAAATATCTCCAGAAGGGTGCGCTCAGGCCAGGTTTGGGTATAGAAGAGACTAGGTGACACTCTTTGGAGCTAAGTATGAATTCTAAACAGTGAGGGAAAGCCTGCCAAGGCTCCAACCCACTGTGCTGCAGATGTCTACCTATGACAGTTTTTTCCATTTTGAAAAAAACAAAGGAAAAGAAGGCATCCCTGTCTATCACTCTTATTCTGTGCCCAATCTGTGTTCCTTAGACTTTATCTCATCCAGTGCCAGTGGTGGCTGACTAGAGGTACAAGGAAGTAGGCAGAGCCAGGTTACCTGTTCTTACTATTCTCTAATTTTGCCTAAGGGTTGAAAGAAAGGTAAATCTGGACTAAAACTTTTACATTAATTTCTTGAGAGTTTCAGGATTAAACCCAGACCAGTTTTCTGTATGGCCCAAAGATAAGTGAAGGTCAGTTTTACTCTGGAAGGATTCCAGGGAGGGGAGACTCACCATTCCGGAAGATTTGTCTTGAAGTCCAGCAGCCACAGAAGAGGGAAGTGCCTTGAACCAGGCACTGGTTTGAGAACTGTGTTATATCTCAGGGTCAGGGCAGTGGAAAAGGGACACAAGAATGCCTTTAAGTATGGCACAAGAGCTAAATCTTAACCATCTCAGGTGTAGAAGGACATGTAGGATCAGCTTTTCCAGAGTGGATCTGCAATCCTTAGCAAAACATGTCTCTAGAGACAAAAGCTGTGATTGACTCTAACTGAATTATCAAGCAGAAAAATCAAGCCAATAATCAAAGAACCCAAAATGGCTGCTTTTTACCTTATTTTTTTGGTACCGGGGATCAAACTTGGGACCTTGCACTTGCAAGGCAGGCAGCGGAACCACTGAGCTAAATCCCTAGGCCCCTGCTTTTTGGCTCTTGAAAATAATAAAGGTGTCCTAACTATATTGTTTAGGGCTTACCCTTTTAATGAATTACTCTGAATCTATAATATCTAATTTATGATTAAAATACTCTACAGGCTGTTGAGCAGCTCCCTGATCTTGTAGAAACACCCCCAAAGCCATGTCTCAAATTTTATTAACATACAAACTGAAATGGTGTCCTGTAGGCAGGCACTTAGAAGTGCTTGTTTGAGCTTCTGGAATGCAGTCTGGGAACCAGGTTCCCAGGTTAAAATATGGCTATCTTTTGGGATTTTTTATAAGCTAATAGAGGGGTCACACAATCTCATTATATCCTGTTATCTACAGGTGACAAAAGCCTGTAATTTCTAGGAATGTCCTTAGCTGTTTTAGAGTCTTGGGCTGTGGAAAGGAGAGAATTGGTTTAATTCTTTCTTCCCCCAGTCTTTGGGTTCCCTTAGATATAATAAGGCCTAAATATTTTACCTCAAGGCTGCAAAGTTGTGCCTTAGATCTAGAAATATTATAACCCCTGTCTGTTTAGAAAATTCAGCAGAACAGATGTCTTGGCTACCATCTACATATTGCAAGACTGTGACTTGGGAAAAACTATAGTACTTTCTTTTATCAAATCAGGATCTAGGGATGTTCTCATCTTTTTCCTGATAGTTGACAATTTAAAATAATTGAAGGGCTTAGTTCTCATCTTTCTTAGATCTTCCAGAATACGTGCCTGAAAATGTCTTCTATTTTAAACTATCTTATTGACAGGCCAGTGGGGGCTTGTCTAGAAACTGCTTGTGTTCCAGTAGGAACCAGTTGTTCCCTTGGCTGCCTGTCTTTTGAGCTTTCAAAATTAAGCTAGTATTTGTCTCTATATGTAGTAGAAGCTTGTAATAATACTTGTCTCTCAATATTTGATTTAAGACCAACATTACATCCTTCTAATCTAGTCCATAGGTCTGTGTAAGTTCTTCAAAGACCTCAATGTACATATCAGGATCATCTGAAAAATTTTAGATATCATTTGACCTGTCTTAGATCACGGAGAGAAAAAGACACACGAACATAGGTAGTCCCATATTTGCCATTTACTTTCTGGAAGGGATATTGTCTTTGAGGGGTTTGAACAAAATTAGCTATGGGTGGATATAGTTCTCTAGAGGTTTTAATTACAGCTGACTTGGGAATTTCACCCATAGATTTTAAAGGATAAGGGGGAGGGATCTCAGGCTCTAAAGGGCAAGTGGAAAAAGCTTCAAGTTTGGTAGTAGGTGGACCTTTTACTGGAATTGCCTCAGAAACTTTGTCTTCAGGGTCCAAAAGGTGAGGATGGAAAGCCTCAGGTGAGAAGGACTGAAGGAATCTGGTCTTCCTGCAGCTTATATTCAATTTTGAACACAAATCAGGATTATCCCTTAATGGAAAAAAAGATCTGAACATAAGGCAATTCTGACCATCTTCCCTCTTTTTTACAGTATAATTCTAGTTGTGAAGTGGCATCATAATTAATATGTCCTTCTGCATTCCATCCTGGCTCTAGAGGATAGGCAGACCATGCATGGGTACACAAGAATGTTAGGCTGTTCTGCTCAGTATGTGAGGATAGAACTTCTGCCAGTGTTTAAGACTGTATTCCAAAGGAGTAAGAGACTTTGACTTGGAATTCCCACATTCTGGAAAAAACAAACAGAAATAAGGCATCCCTATGATTCTGATTGATTCCTTATGCTCCTAGAGTGTCCTCTAGGATACAACTCCATGGCAGGTGGCTGCCATCTGGAGAGAGCCCAGAAGGAAAATTGGACTGGAGTAGCCACCCTTGTTTTTACTCCCATATGGATTTCAGTCTAAATCTCTGAGATAGAATGAGGCAGATAGATTAAAGGGCTGCACCTTTTTTCTGCAAAAGAGATTGCTTTTAGAGACAGAAGCAGACAAAAGCCTTGGGATCTTCCCCTGTGAAGAAAACCTCCGAGACCTCTGTGCTATCTGATCACCTAGGTAACCTCCAGCAGCAAGACAAAGACCATACATTGTTCAAAGTTCACAAGGCACATTCATCAGGTCTCTACAAGCACATAGAAGAAGAGAAAAGCTGGTTGGGATCCCTTTTATTCCTAGTTAGTAAGGCACAAATGCAAACCATTTATCTGTTAGCTGCTCCATGTAAGGCCTCCTAGACACTCGGTGCAGCCTAGTAGTAAAGCAGCCAAAGAGTTCTAAAGTTAATTTCCAAGAGCTTCAGAGTTTCTAGCCTATTAAAGATTTGTCAAACAACCTCTCCTGAGTCACTGTTTTCTATTTGTGTCTATCTTACTAGCACAGAGAGAACAGTCCCATCCTGTAGCTCAACTCTTAATGGAGGCTTGAGAAAGGGCCCTACCAACATTGTTTCAAGTCACTCTAAGACAGAGGATAGCTGATGATCGCTGGAAGGGTTACCTTTCACCTCACTGAGGAGTCCAGTTAGGGGACAATAGTTATGCAGCCATTTTTCTACTGATTACCCATTCGGGCTGTCGGGAGCCAGTTTCCACTGGGGGACCTTCAAGCATCTGCCAGAGAGTAGCCCTGGCCATGACCTCTCACTTGTCACTCCAGTTTTCATTAGTTCCACGAAATCAGAGATCTGTCTGCTGAAAGGAATCTAGCTGCCTGTCTTGCCAGCATTTAGTCTACAATTTATTAGCCAGTGTGTTCTCATACATAAATGATAAGAGCCAGTCCTATGAAGACAGAGAGAGAGAAGATTCTCCCTTAAACTATGTGTGTTTTGGTCCCTTAAGCATTGTGCTTGTGGAAATAACTCCTTCTGTTTTCACCCAGAAGTTGGTTCTTTCCACAGGGTCTCAGGTGCAGTTTCCCGACAAAGACTGTTGCCCAGAGCACTAAGTGAGGACATTGCGTTTCTGTGTCCTCCTGGATGGACAAAACCTCAGTGCCTCATCTAACCCAAAGATGGGTTATGTTTCCTGATGTAAAATGACTTCCCTATCTTCAACATTGACAAGAATGCTCATTTTCTAAGGACTTAACTTAAAGGTTCTTAGGAGAAAGACATTGAGTACTTCAGAGATCCTTTCTGATTTAAATGCCTCTATAAAGGAGAGTGTAAGATTGGCAGGAGAGATTGGGAATGAGACCAGGAAAGGAGGTCTTTTCTTCTCATGCTCTCAGTGAGTTACTGAGACAACTTGGCCCTGAGTTGTCACTCTCAGCCTGGAAAGGTGAGAGTGGGGAATCTCAAGAGCTAAGACTGCCTTCCCACCATTGGAAGATCAGACCAGAAAAGAAACAGGCAGAGCTGGCTCAACATTTTCTCTAGAGTACAGAGAAGGATTGGGCCAGACTGCTCAGTGAAACCTGTCCCCCAAGTCATAAGAGCGGCTGCCGGCCTAGTACCTTATTAATTGACAGCTGGAGTCCTGCATTTTATCAATAGACAAGTATATTTTTCAACAATAAACTAGATTTTACAGAGAAGACTTATTTTTACTACATTTTCTAATTTACTTGTAATTATTGGTAAAGGCTGTTAGATGATGATCTAACATTACTTTTCCTCAGCATTGTCTAACAAGCCAATCAAGCAATCAATATAGAACAGAAACATAAAACCTTGTCTACAAAAGTAAAATATCCTTTTAAAGAAACATCACCATCATTTTAACAAAATGACAATGTATAAGAACTCAAAGTACAAAGCATTTACAAGAGGCACAAACAGTGACAAACAAGAAGGACAATTTTGGTTACTTAATATAATTTAGCAATCAATAACAGTAAATTCTTACCTCATTAATTATTATCTCGTGGGACCTCCAATAATGTCATGGGAAATATGAAATATGAAATGTTATATCTTCCAACCTGTTAACTATATGATATGCCGAGTTCTAGTTCAAAATAAAAGAATGAGTCCTAGGAATGATGAAGGTTAAAAGTAGGAAGATATTTATTGATAGGAAAGCTCCTGAGGGGCAGGAGGGGTCCTGAGTGGGTAGCCTGATGCTCTTACATTTTTTGAGGCTTCTTTTTTGGCTATATTAGTCAGATGTCTGTCACTATAATTAAATACCTGACACAGGCTAAGTAAAGAGAGTTTTGTCATGGTTCAAGGCCCTGGAGGTTAAAGGCCAAGATTGAATGGACACTGAGTCTAAGAATGATAAAATGCCAATAGCGATGAGCATGTCCAGTGCCTCCACCTAGGCTTCTAAATACCATTTTCCATTAGGTGGAACCAGGACTCTTGGAAGAAATCACTAATTCCATGGTTGGTGAGGGAGGGTAGAAGATAAACTGAAGCATCTTGCTGTGCCTAAAAGTTATAAAGCAAACAATAATTGGGACATAGATCTAAATAGGCTTCTACTGGCCAAAGCAGAGATCATTTGAAAAACAATGAATAATGATTATAATTCATAGAATAAAATAGAAAATTATGGATACAAATAAATAAGTGAATATATTAAGTTTGATAAGAAATTATGTATTCACATAGTTTAAATAAATGCTTACTAATTGCAAATTATAAAAGTGTAACTTCACAGAGGAGGAACCTGGCAGATATCAGTCATGGTTTTCTAGCTCTTCAGTAGGATTCAATGAGAAGAGTAAAGAGTCACTTCTATGAAAGCCCTGGCAAAGGCATGAACTCTGAACCTACTAGTTAGGAAATATCAAATAAACCAAAACTGAGGGATATTCTACAAAATAATTGGTTTGTAATCTTAAAAAAGGTTGTGAAAACTAAGGAAAGATGGATGAATTATTTGACATATAAAGGAGACTAGTGACATGGGAAATGTCACACTTGCTTCTGGACTGACCCTTTCATTATGAAGATCATTACTGGGACCATTGGTGAAACCTGAATAGGGTATGAGGGTTAGATGCTATTAATGTGCTATTGTCGATGTACCCCATTTAGAGGTCATATTTGATTGTGTAGGAGGATGCACTTGCTTATAGGAAGCATACTACAGTATTAAGTTGTGATGACACTTCAGATTGGAAATTTACTCAACCAGAAAAAAAAAAGACAGGAGAGAGAGAGAGAGAGAGAGAGATTGATTCTTGATTCTTCCTTCCATACTTGAAATGTATCAGTTTGTGGCTATTTCAAAAGGGTTAAAAGTTAAGAACATTAATTACTGTCTCATCTTGAAATCATATTGTTATGAACCCTGGATCTTACAATTCATCTCTTCCCCGCTTGTGTTCATTTCCCCTGTTTTATGGTTTATGGGGGGATCTGGGGAGGGAGAGAGAGGAAGGAGGAGGAGGAAGAGGACAAGGAGGAGAACGAGGAGGAGAAGGAGAAGAGTAGGAATCACAATCACAGTATTATGGGAGACTTTTAACTACTCATGTGATTTCTCTCTAGGACTCTGATTCCCCAACGCACCCAGTTTGGTAAGCCAGTGTCATTCTTGGGAGTATGTCTTGTCTCTTGGGTGTCTTGGGACAGAAATAAGGTTTAGAATATCCTCCAGCTTTCCCAGAAGGCCTTCTAAAGATGACAGTACAAAGATGAGTAAGATTTTTATAGCTTTACAATTCTCTTGGGAGAAGAGAGAGCAGGGCAGGGCACACTTGAAAGGGCCAACCAAAAAGGCAAAATGAGCTTTCTGGGTAGGATCAGACTTGCCTCATGCCTAATGTACAAAGCAAGCCCCTCTTCTTGCCAGAAAGATGCAGAGAGGAATGTGTATTGGTGGCAGGGAAGGGGT
The DNA here is from genome assembly GCF_000247695.1 of Heterocephalus glaber. The sequence continues at coordinate 16,091,951 of NW_004624759.1, forward strand.
GTAGTACAGAGTAACAGGTGCAGTTGCCTGTGAAGTGTATGTCTGATCATGCCTGAATCATTTGGCATCATTGAAGTGCTTTCCCAAAGAGATCAATTCCTACATTTCCCAGGAAGGTCATGAGTTCATCCTGCATTCTCAGCTGCTCCATGAAGCCTGGCAGCACGTGACTGTCAATAATGAGCTGACCAGAGAGTGCTATCAGGACTTTCATGTTTGGCAACTGTCCACTCTGCATTCTTCATGCTACTTTATATTATCCTGCAACCATATAAATTATTCTGCCTTTAATTTCTGTGCCCCTGTAGTAGAAACTGTGCCCTGTTGAAAACCAGCTTTGCTGCTAAGGTTGTCTCAATGTTTCCAACCCTTAGCTTCTCCACCTAAAAAGTAGATCATTTTCAAATTGTTGGGATTTGTTGTTTGTTTGATTGCTTTGTTTTGTTTATGAGATGAGCCATTTTTGCAACTAAATTTTATGAGGAACACCAGTATACGTGACAAGAGAAAGTTGCTATTTCTATTTTAGAGAAAAATTATGGAAGAGGAAGAAGTGATCAAGGCATCAGCTGAGCAGGAGACCTTGGTGTCAAGGAATAACAAAGACCACCAGAGCTAAAGAATCTCAAAGCTGTGTTTGTTGACCTACCAGAGAAGGACACAACTGCCAATGAAGAAATTCTCTGAGTAGTTCTTTGGGACAAAAGTCTGCCCTTAAGAGTCAGATGGAGGGAAGGAAGGAGTCTTACACTGGTAATGCTAATTAAATACTGGAAGCCAGCACAGAGTTTCAGACAGAAGGAATCCATCAGTTTGTGCAAAGTTGGTTGAAGCAAGTCCTGCTGTTCATTAATGTCTTCAGTTAGGTCCATCCAGTTAAACTGATGGTGCCATCTCAGCTTCACCTGGTTAGAGCTGGTCATGTTCAAACACAACTCCCAGTTTTGATTCTCTTAGGCAAGTGCTGCTGTAAGTGGGAAAAGTTCCTATATAATGGAAATGTTACAAGTGGGCCAAATCTTTCTATGGAAAGCCATTTGAAATGACTCATGGAAAGAGGAAACTTGGCCCATATCCTTTAAAGAATGTAAATAGACACGAAGGAGAGGGGTCCCTCCCCTTGATACCTGGGATGTGGGCAGATGAGGGTCAGGTGAGAGGCACTGCTTCCCAGGGGTAACCAGGACCCTGCTACCCACAGCACTCTTGTGTTCCCTCTTCTCACCTCCACCCCCAGACAGGAAGTCTTGAGAGAGGTTCCCACACCTCCCAGACAGGCCACACAAAGGATGGGGTGGAGCCAGTGATTTGGCTTCTTTGTTCTGAAGGGAATGGGCAGTCTGCCCACAACTGAATCCTGGCAACATTTTGAACCTCTAAAAGAGAGAGCTAGGACCCAAATAAGGGTTGACACACAGATGGGGTCTGGTTACATTTTTACTGTATGTTATTTTACACAAAAGATAATGCAAAGCAATATTCTTTATATGTTTTATGTGAATACTCTAGAAACATTTCCTGTAGTACTCTTGATAACCCCACATATTTTTTTACCTGATATTTTTGTTTTGTTTCTTTTTTGAGAACAAATTCATCATTGTTTTCATTTTGAGGGGTATCAAATACTCATATAGGTAACAATTATTGACAGCTTGCCAATGTGTCAGATATTATGCTAAGCACTTTTCATGTTAAAAAATTCCCTCTAAATGCCCTAAGATTTGAACCTATTGCCTTCCCATTTCACAGATAAGTATTGCAAAATCTTTTGCTGTAAGATTCTTGACAGAATAAGTTTATGTTTATATTACTTAAAAATGCACCAATACCATGAAATAACACATTTTACCTATCTGATTTGCAAGGACCCAATCATTCAATGCTGTATATTTTATATTGGTAAAGAAGTGGAGATGCAGGCCATTTTGTGTATTTTTTTCCCCTTAAATTCTTTTATTGGTACATTTTAGGTATACAATACTTTTACATTTCTCATTGGGAACTCGTACCTTTACATGATGCATCTTGGTTCTTATTTTTTCCCCATTCCTAGCCCTCCTTTCACCCCCTCCACCCTTCCCTATTTACAAAGACTTTGTTTCCATTTTTCCATTTCTCATCATTTTTCCTATCCCTTCTTTCCTTTCCCCTGCCCCTCCCACTACCCCTACCCCTTTGGACCTTTTCTTCCTATTCTGCATTATCAATTATTCATTTTAATCATTGGTACATTTTAGGTATACAATAGAAAGGCATTAATCATTAGAAATTTGCACCTTTACATAATCTCCCTTGGTTCTTATTTTTCCCCCTTCCCCTGCCCTCCCTTCAATGCCTCCATCCCTCCTTCTTTACAAAGACTTTGTTTCCATTTTTTCATTTTCTCATATTAATTCCATTCCCTTCTTTCCTTTCCCCTACCCC
>NW_004624759.1:16127036-16153774 GCF_000247695.1 Heterocephalus glaber
CTTTTGCTCTTCTAGGTCTCTTCTTGTTCCAAATGAATTTTTGGATTGTTTTCTCAAGGTCTGTGAAGTATGCTGCTGGGATTTCAACTGGGATTGCATCGAATCTATATAGCAGTTTTGGAAGCATGGCCATTTTCACTATGTTGATTCTTCCTACCCAGGAGTGAGGGATGTCTTTCCATTTTCTGATATTCTCTTTGATCTCTTTCTAGTGCTATAGTTTTCAGAGTAGAGGTCTTTGATTTCTTTTGTTAGGTTGATTCCTATGTATTTCTTTTTTTAAAAAATTGGTATTGTGAAGGGAGTTATTTCGTCAGTTCCTTTTTCATTGAGTCTGTTGTTTGTTTACAGGAATGCTATTGATAATTATGTGTTGACCTTGTGGCCAACTACTCAAGTCAATTTGGTTATTAAGTCTAGAATACTTTTGGTGGAGTTTTTGACATCTATATAGAGTATCATCATGTCATCTGCAAATAATGACAATGTGATTTCTTCATTTCCGATCTTTATTCCTTTTATTTCTTTCTCTTATTGCTGTGGCTAATGTTTCCAAAACTATTTTGAACAGGAATAGTGATAGTGGACAACCTTGTTTTGCTCCTGAGTTTAGTGTGGAGGATTTCAGGTTTTGACCATTTAGCATGATATTGGCTGTTGGTTTTTCATAGATGGCTTTTATCAGGTTGAGGTAGAGACTATCTATTCCAATTTTTTTGTAGGTTTTTTTTTTATCATAAATGCATGTTGGATTTTGTCAAATGTTTTCTCTGCATCTATTGAAATGATCATATGGTTTTTGTCCTTGGCTCTATTAATATAGTGTATTACATTTATTGATTTGTGTATGTAGAATCATCCCTGCATCCCTGGGATGAGCCCCAGTTGGTCAGGGTGTATGATCTTCTTGATGATCTGCATTCTATTTGCCAGTATCTTGTTAAGGATTTTTACATCTATGTTCATTAGTGAGATTGGCCTATAGTTGTCTTTTTTCTTTGGGCCTTTCTCTGCTTTGGAGATCAAGGTGATGCTTGCTTCCAGGAATGAATTTGAGAATATTGCTTCTCTTTTAATTTCATTGAAAATTTTAAACAGTAGTGGGAATAGTTCTTCTCTAAATGTCTTGTAGAATTCAGCAGAGAAGCCATCTGGGCCTGGGCTTTTATTGGTTTGTAAGTTTTTAATTACATTTTCAATTTCATTGATTGATATTGGGTAGTTTAGAATTTTTAGGTCTTTTTTGTTCGACTTTGGTAGTTCATACATATCTAGGAATTTGTCTATTTCTTCTGTGTTTTACATCTTATTGGCGTATAGGTTCTCAAAGTCAGTATTGATGATCCTCTGGATTTCTACTGGGTCGGTTTTGGTTTTTTTCCCCATTAAGTTTATTGGTACATTTTAGGTATAAAATACATTTACATACATCATTGGGATCTTGAACCATTACATGAGCAGCTCAAGTTTTGTTTTGTTTTGTTTTTAGGTACTGGGGATCGAACTCAGATCCTTGTGCTTGCGAGGCTGGCAACAGAACCACTGAGCTAAATCCCTGTTGGGTCAGTTTTAATTCCACCCTTTTCATTCCTAATTGCATGGATTTGAGTCTTTTCTTTCCTTTTTTTGATAAGGTTGCCTAAGAGTTTGTCCATTTTGTTTATTCTTTCAAAGAACAAACTCTTAGCTTTATAATTTTTTTGTATCATTCTCTTAGTCACCGTTGCATTGAGTTTTGCTCTGATCTTTATAATTTCCTCCTTTGTGTGACCTTTGTTCTGCTCTTCTTTTTCTAGAAGTCTGATATTCTGCATCAAGTTGTTTATTTGAGCTCACTCTGTTTTCCTAATATGAGAATTTACTGCTATGAATTTCCCTTTTAAGACTGCTTTCATTGTGTCCCGTAGATTCTGATATGTTGTATTGACATTGTCATTTAATTGTAGAAACTGTCTGATTTCTTCTTTAATTTGCTCTGTGCCCCATTGGTTATTCATAAGTGTGCTGTTCAGTTTCCATGTGTTTATTAAATTCTTGTGGTTTCTTTTTCTATTGATCTCCAATTTCATGATAATATACAGGGGATAACTTCAATTCCTTTGCACTAACTTAAACATTTTCTATAATCAAGTATGTGGTCTCCTTTGGAGAAAGACCCATGTGCAGCCAAAATGGATGTGTATTCTGCTTTTGTGGGTGGAACACTGTGTAAATATCTGTTACATTCATTTGTTCAAGAATTTGAGTTCTAGTATTTCATTGTTTATTTTCTGTCTAGTTAATCTATTTGTGAGAGTAGGTTATTGAGGTCCTCCACTACTATTGTGTTAGTGCTTATTTGATTTTTCATGTCCATTAGTATTTGTTTTATATAGTTGGGTTAACTAGTACTTGGTGCATATGTATTTATGATTGTCATCTCTTCCTCTTGAATTGTTCCCTTTACAAGGATGTAGTGTCTTTCTTTGCCCTTCTTAATCAGCGTTGGTTTGAAATCCACTTGGTCTGCAAAGAGAATGGCTACTCCTGCCCTTTTTTTGGTTTTCTGTTGCATGGAATATTGTTTTTCACCCTTTAACTTTCAGACTATTGGTTTCTGTTTGAATTACATGTGTTTCTTATATGCAGCATGTTGTTGGATCTTGCTTCTTGACCCATTCTATCAGTCTATTTTTTTACTGTTGAATTAAGGTTGTTAACATTGATGGTTATAACTGATATGTATTGACTTATCTTTTCATGACTTGTTCTTTTTGTTGGATTCTCCCCCTCTGCATTTAATTTCTTGTCATGCCAGATGGATTCATTCTGCTGGGCTTCCTAGGGTTGTGATCCTCATTGTCTTTTCCTAGGATATTGTTTAGAATCATATGGAGTGCTGGTTTGGTATTCATGAAGTTCCTAAGGTGCTCTTTGTCATGAAAGTATCTTATTTCTCCATCATTTTTGAAAGATAGTTTTGCAGGGTACATCAATCTGGGTTGGAGGCTATTTTTCTTTAGGGCTTGGAATACATCACTCCAAGCTCTTCTTGCCTTGAGAATTTGCATTGAGAAGTCTACTGTGATTCTGATGGGCTTTCCTTTGTATGTGATTTGTTTCTTTTCTCTAACTGCTTGCAGAATTTTGTTCTTCTGTTCAGTTTCTGGAATTTTAATTATTATATGCCTAGGTGTAGAATTTTTTTTTTTTATCTTGGCTAGTTGGAGTCCTTTTTGCCTCACTTATCTGTATGTTAAGTTCTTTTCCCCTGCTTGAGAAGTTTTCTGCCATTACTTTTGTGAACATGTTTTTAATGTCATTTACACTCTTCCCCTGTTTCTTCATTGACTGCAAATCAGTCTTATGTTATTCTTCTTTGCATTGTCTAGCAGCTGCTGGATTGATTTCTCATGGTCTCTTACTATTTTTAAGAAATTTTCCTTTTCCTGGTCACTAATTGCAATCCTGTCTTCTATATCTGAAATTCTGTCCTCACATTGGCTCATTCTGTTGCATAAACTTTCAATGGAGTTTTTAATCTGGAAATGTGCTTACATCTGTTTTATGGATTCCATTTGTTTCCTATGTTGGGATTCCATCAAGTTCCTCAGCTCCTCTATTTTCTTTTATCTGTGTCTGCTCTAGATTTATTAATCATGTCTTGCACTATGAACACAATTTCTGAGAAATTATTTCTGATTTCATTTTTTTGAGATCTTCTTTCATTGCCAGTTCAGGGAGTCCAGGTGGTTGAGTATCATATTGTTCCATCTATTTGGCCTTTAGGGTTGCCTTAGGTGATCTGGAAGTCTGGTTTTGAAAGTTTTTACATGTCTTCTCAATTCAACAGATGCAGCCTTACACTTTTTTTGAGGCAACTTTTTGCTCATCCAGTGATCTTCAACTCTCAGCAAGCCACCAAGTTGTCTTTTCTCTGCTGCTCACCACTGCATCAATTCCTGGGTTCATGGTGGTGGCATTCTGGATCCCTGCACTGTCCTGATATCTGGGTGGGGTTATGACTGGGGCCCAAGTTTGCATCCCAGTCACTGGTGTCTGGGCAGCTTTTGGCTAGGGCCTGCATGTACTTACCAATGGTATTTTCTTGGGCCTCTGCCTATTGCTTGTGCAGCTGTTTTCCAGGTGGGTCTTTGGCTGGGGCCTGTGGGCCCAAGTGGCCAGGGGTGGCATGGTCCCTGGCTGGACCTGCCTGCAGCCCCCTGCTCTGGTCCACACTGACTTGTCCCAAAGTCTGACTCTTAATAGATACTCCAAATATGGTGACGGCTTTTCATTTGACTATAGTTTCAATTCAATTGACTAATTACTAGCTGACTCTTGATTGTATTAGTATGATTCACAAAAAGCATCACTTTTCATACTCAGTGTTAATTCAGAATTGCATAAGTGTTTCTAGTTGCTTGGGGGAAATTGAGTAACAGGTAGGATCTTTCACTCAAGAAATTTAAAATCTAATAAATGAAAAATTGACAAAGGCTTATTGCCATAAGATCAGTCAGGAAAGTTTACTGAATCAACCAGAGCTGGTGTTAGGGTTTTGAGAATGATTGTAATGGTGAGTGAAAAGAAGTAACCTCAGTCAGCTAGACTTGATTGCCAATCAGTAAGTTTCATTAAATGGGCATCCAGAGCAGTGGTCTTCAAACTGTTTTGTATGCTCTCTCCAAAAATAATTTTTAAAAGCTGTATACCTGCTTCCATTTTTACTGCCAATATGGACATAGCAAAATCAACTGCCATTGAGGGGGTACCACACAGACACAATTTGCTACACTAATTAACTAAGAGTGCTTCAGGTGGGACCAAAACCAATGACTTATTAGGAAAAAAGGAATTTGGGTTTGTCCTTTTAAATTCAAGGATGATGAAAATACAGTGAACATTTATTGTGTGCCTGCCATGTGCCAGACCTTATTCTAAACACTTTGTATGTTTAATTTCATTTAATGTTCTCAAAAACATTATAAGGTAAGTATTAGAATTCTCCTCATTGTATTCCCAAGTGCTTGAATAACAGGGAAGCAAGCCTTACACTAGACATCGGGCTTTAGAGCCCCTGTCCACAGCCTTGAAATTCTCCAAAGCTCTTCAAAGGCAAAGACTGCCTCTTCTCCATGTGGCCATCAGAACAGCTTTTGCCTGGAAGATTACAGTAGACTTGGGTCTGCTGTCTCTGGAAATCTCTATACTCCATACAGACAGGGTCTCTAGCTCTCTAGGCAGGGCCTCCAAGTATGTGTAGGATGTGCTGTAGGGGCAGTCAGCATGCTGAGCATCTCCAGGCTGGATTTGTGGAGCTGGAGAAGTCATATCTCAAAATGGGCAATGTAGCAATATCATACAATCATCAGAATGTCCCTGACTCAACCATCTAAGTGTGTCACTAGACTTTTATACTTAGTAATTCTCTGTTCCTTTTGGGATGTAAGACATCATCCAGAGATAAATCTGACCTGAGACAGAAGAAAAAAATAAAGGAAAAGATGAGAGAGAGAGAGAGAGAGAGAGAGAGAGAGAGATGGCTGCTCTTTGTCAGTTTCAAACTAACTTAAGGTAGAACCAAGTTCTTTTTGAAGCAAAAACTACACAGTCACAGCTGTTACTGGGGGGAAAAGTAAGTTTAGAGAACTAAATGCTCTTCCTTGTAAGTTTTCATTATTATTGCCTTTGGGCCAAATTCTCTCATTAGTTTCAAATAAATGTTTTCCATCATGAGCAAGAAAGGTTTTATACAAATTCCATTTCCCAGAACCCTGTGGATGAAATGGAAACTCCCTTTTCTGGTGTGGTAGCAAAACAAACCCTTCAAACCTGCCCTCTATTTTTCCTAAGTACACTCTGGGTTTGCTAGGTGGCGCCACAGGCAAATGCACAGGTCCATCTGCTCCCCTGGTGGCCGCAGTCTGTGGGAGGATAGGAATGAGAAGGAAGAAGACTTCAGCTCTTGCTGTTCCCTTCCAGAGTGGAAATCACAAGATCAGTGGGCAGGAGGTGAGATCCATTTGCTTTTGGTGTCTGTCCTTTGATCACTGCTGGGAGTGAAGGGGGTTCTTGGCCCTGTGCTTTGGTTATTCTTGAGAAAAATTCTGGGGATCTTAAAGTTGATCCTAAATCTTGTATTTTGCTTTGTCTGAGTCTTTCCAGGATATGTTCAGAATTTGGGGAGGAAAGCCCAAGAAGGAAAGGAATTTGAAGGTTTGTACCACCTCCCTTGAAGTCTCCCAATGAGACACCCTTCATCCTCCCTGCAATTCCAAGCCAGTGGTGTGGAGGAACAGAAGGTCTGCTTGGAGCAATGAGTGGCACAGGGTCCAGGCATCCATGTGGCTTGGAGAACACCAGGGAACTTACTGATTCTTTTTAAAAAAGTAAAAAGATATTTATTGATAGGAAAGCTCTTGAAGAGCAGGAGGGGGTCCTGAGTGAGTAGCCCGGGGACTTACTGATTTAAAAGAATCCCCTTCCCACCCTTCCAGAGGCCTAGAGTTCCCAAATTAGTGACTTGTGTTAAAGCTTTAAAGACTCTCCTTAAAATGTAGATGTAATGGGAAAGGTTTAATTGGAAAAGTTGGAGGATAAACCCATTGCAAAATAGCACTGTTCGGAGAGCTCCAGGAAAGAGCCTGTCCTGGCAGGGCTGGATGGCTGGATAAGGAAGAGGCAGGTAGGAAAGAGAGAACTGCTTCCCTTGCTTGGTGTTTGGGCAGGATACCGGCTTCCTCTTCTCTTTGGAACCTTGGAGTCAGATGCCAGCCTGTGAGTGCCAAGTCTGTGTGTCCAGGATAATCCTGGATTCAAATGTTATCTGGTGCATCTGTAAGCACTCACGTGTTTGTCTGCTTACGTGTCCTGGTTTGGGTTCAGACACATTCTTCCCTCTTCCCACCTTCCCCTGAAATCTACTTCATGTCTGAAGACAGCCCTGATGGTGGACTTTTGTCTTTGTTGAGGACATAGGACTAAAAGGGAGCCTCAGGCAGAAGAAAGGTCACCTACATATGTTCCAGGATGGAGACTTCTCAACATCCAAATGAGCACAGGGCCAGAGACAGAAGAGAATGCCACTAACATCTCAGGGCAGAGAGCACACTCCAAGAAGAAAATACTTTACAAAAGAAATATATATTTGATATATAATATATAATATATGATATATAATATATATATATCAAAATGGGAAGGAGGATAAAGTTTGAAAAAAAATTGCCAAACACACACACACACACACACACACACAGAGGTAGATACTCACAAGAAGACAAGGAGAAGCACAAAACCCCCAAAGTACAGGGAGAATAAAAATATACATCTGTGCATTTTTGTGTCTACAATGTGTTTACTTCTTTGCAAACAAAGACATTTGTTCGAGCAATTGTAGGAATTTCTGTGAGGTTATGTCCATCTCAATGATCTATTTCAGCCTTGAGGAATTTACCGGCCCTTCATACATTTATCTCTGTCACAGCAATGATGCGTTCTTTGCAGTAAACATCAGTAAACTTAAGTACCATGAGTCATATTTTCAATTTTAATTAAATCATGGTCTAGCTGGAGTTTGATTTATTTCAACTCAAATTAATTTAGGCCCTGGTCCACATAAATTTACATAGTTTACTTAACACAGCTCATGCTGGTACAGATCGTAAAATCACTTGTATAGATATAGTACATATTGTAAAACCATTCTTCTATCAAGCAGAATGGTAGGAAATAATTTCTAAGGGCAATGCTAACTTTAATCTTAAAACAGCATCATGAAGGAAATCTGCTTTATTCCTAACTGAAGACAGTTATGGAAACATCTAGACATATTGCATTCCATATGTCTTCACTGCAAGAGTTTTAGTGATATGACAAAACTCCATTAAGAATAAGTAGTGCTAATGTGTGGGGCTTTTTTTCCTCTCTCTTTCCCAGAATGGTTAGAGAAAATCGTAAATTCATACAGTAAGCATCCAGGAAAACTCATCTGCCTCATTTGAATATACTGAATACTGTTTAAACAGCAGAAGCTCGAGTCATACCCATATCACGTTCTTACAGTTCTGATAAAAACACATTATATTAATTAATGTACCCAAGAAAGGGTCACAGCTTACAGGAAATAAAGTGGAATGTGACAGAAGAAAGGGAGCGCAGAGTGATCTGGCTACGGATATTTGGAGTAGTGAACTAACCACAAAGATAGTCAATAATGCTGTACATTTAAACTCATATTTGACCAGATTGGAAATTCAGGGAGATGGAAAGGTGGAAAGAAGGGATGAATGAAGGAGATGCTGGCTGGAGGGCTGGGAGTGAGAGGAGAAGGGCCAGGGAAGGGCGGTGAAGCCTGTTCTGCTGCTGCTGCAGTCTGAAGTCCAGCTGCTTTTGTGATGCGTCATGGCTATTAAATAGGTTGAGTGAGTATAACTGACTCAGTTCATGACTCAATTGAATCTGCAGCCTATAGTAGAGCATCTCAGAAGGCCTGGAGGGGAAAATGAGTCACATTCATCTTCAGCAAAGGTGCGATAAAATGTGCTTTGTGAGGAGAAAGCCTGCCCTCTTCCCTGCTTCTGCTGGAGTTGAGTGTAGATTTGTAGACACCTGCCATCTGTGACCAGGGGAGTGGGCTAGGCTGAGGGACCCCAAGGCTGGCCAGTGTGGGATCATCAGGCTGCCTTTTCCTTTCCCGGGTCATGCTTTACACCAGGTGACAGTCCCAGCAGGGCCACCCACACCAGCCAGACACAAGATCCAACACAGGATTATTTTTTGACATGAGTGATTTGATGAGTAAGAAACATTTTCAGAGGTTTAAAAATCAAATCCAATTTTCATTACATGTTTAATGAACTTATTTGTCAGAGAGAAGTCAGTATTCTTCCAGGAAATCTGGGAAGAATGAGTGTCCTACTTCTAGCAATTCCTGAAAATTCTCATGTATCATTCATGTTCTTGGAAGGAGGGGCGGTGAAGCCCTTTGTTGGTTGGTAATACCAGAAGCATAGCTCTATTTGTCTCAAGAAAGTATACTGAAATTCTTTTCAAAGTCATTTTGATGTGCTTTATTTCATTTTCATGGGGGACAGAGGAGGGGAAGGAATGACTGTTGTGTAATTCAATACAACTTCCAGAATTGCAAATCCCTAAAGGTTGGGGCAATTTTGACTGGCCCTGAGGAACCTGGAAGCATCAGCAGAATCCTCTTCCCTGCTGTGTGCCTGGCAAGGGCACAGATGACTCCATTGTGCATGTGATGTGATAAGAAGAAGAACTAGGTTTCGGTGATAATCTGAGTACCCTCTGCCAATCTATCAGCAAATACTGGAAAGTCCCATATGCATGTGATATTGTTTTTACGAAAATGATGGCTTTACTGAGTGGATGTAATACGCCAAGAAAAGTTGAGTCATGTTTACAATGTGTCATAGGAGTCAAGACTTGTGTTCAAACCCAGCTCCGCAACTAACTAGCTGCCAGGGAATGGACAAGTCAGGTTATTTTTCTGAGTCTTTGCTTCCCAGGAGGACTAAGCCTTTTTATCACTGAAAGCTCACTCAGCTCTCAACTACTTTCCAAGTCTTCTCATTTTCTTTTATTACAGTTTAAATATATTCTCACAAGGAAATGAAAGACAAATAATTGATTTTCCCCCCAAATCTCTTACTGTCATTTGTAGCATATACATATACACACACACACACACACACACACACACATATATATATATACATATACATACATATATATATATATACACACACACACACATATATATTATGTAAGGGTGGGTAATGGGGGATGAATATGATCAAAACACATTATATGCATTGAACCTGCACCCCAAAATGTAAAACTAAGGAAAGGATAAGTTGGTGGAGGCTATGGGGCATGCAAATGATCAAAATATGTTTTCTGGATATATGAATCTGCCAAAGTGAAACTCATTAATTTGTATAACCAATATGCACTAAAAAGAAAGATATGAAACAAAATGCATACATGTATTTGGGGGGGCAAGGACATTACCCACATGCTTTCTGGTATAATCTGAATTTTTTAATGATACAGTCTTGGCTTTGACCTTTGGGGATCCATGTGGACACAGAGCCATTGGCCTTGATAAGTACATATTAAAGAGTAGACATATCATCCTTGAAGTTAAGTTGCCAGTAATCTAACAGAAAAGGCAAAAATAACTGGAATATGCATCTAATTTAGATCTGTCTAAGAAAGAGTTTTAAGAGGACAAGTACTGTAAGGATAGTTGGAGAATGGAAGATGTTGGTAAAGAAAGTTGATAGGAGCTAGCCCAGGCCCCTAGCTGGGAGGATGTGTTTGGTGGGCAGATGCCTCTGCCATGAAGCCTGGCTGGTGGTTTCTTTCACTGAACATGGAAAGGAGGGAAGAATGATATTTTCCATTAGGGTTATTATTTGCACATATATACTTGATGGCCCAGGAATCCAATGAACAGCTGCTGCCATGTCCTGTCCTGATGAAAGTAAACACTTTCTTATTTTGTTTTGGATCCCAAACTCTCTCAGCCCTCCTGAATTTCATATGTAGTCCTTGAAAGGGCTTCTTGCCCAAGGATTCTGTGCCAGCTTCACAAGACATGAGAGGGGATGATGAAATGAAGTCATTTCCTGTGTTCTTATACCACCTTAGGTGCAAACACCCACCGCCTGGACCTGTGTGCATACACATGTGTGTTTGAGCATATGTTATGTGTGTTTCTGGACATGTGATTTGCAGAGGTTGCACATGGCACTGCTTGGATCTTAGGAGGGTACCTGTGGTCGTTATTCTGTTTGTCAACTTGGAAGGTACTTCCAGATGAGATTAACATTAAAAGTGATGAAAAGCAAGAAAATTGTCCTCTATAATGAGGATAGGCTGCAGACAATGGAAGTTGAGGGCTAAAATGGAACAAAAAGACTGGAACAAAATGACAGGGCTCCACAAGCAACAGGAGATTCCTCAGCAGACTTCCTTCAGACTTCATCTATACCATGAGCTGTGTCTTGGACCTGCAGCCCATACTGAAAATTTGAGTGCCTTCCTCCAGCCACAACACACCATAAATAACACTGCTTCTCACTGCAACACACTGCTTCTCCAGAGAGTCCTGACTAATATGGTGTTCCTTAAGCACTCCCTTATTTCCTAATTCATTCTCTTCCCTCTTCACTCCCTACAGTTGTCACTAAGTCCTCAGCCTTCTTGTTATTCTCAGGGACTTCCTGAGAAGCAGAGTTTAGGGCACAGATGTCAAACAGGTAGTGTCCTTGGGGTCAACATCTGTGAAAGGAGAGAGCCAACACAGAACTGGGACAAAGGAGAAGTAGAACTTTGGAGTTATCCTGTAGCAAACCCAGCCAACCCCAAGAGGAGTTCTGGAGCTTAGGTCCTGAGTACCCCTCCTCTGTCAGTAACCAGAAGGACAATTCCTGGGGCAAGTAGTTTTCTGCAGCTCTGAAGGCTGTCTACACCCCGACATTGGGAGCAAAGAGTCCTTCTTTCTGGTGGAAGCTAGATGGTGCATCTTCACATCCACCACACCTGTGCCTCAATTTTTATCTTGATTTTTATTTAGCTATAAATAAAAACTATACTTCCCAGCCCCTCTTGCCCTAGTTGTGGCTATATGATTGCTTCTGGGGTATAGGATGTTAGCAGAAGAGTGTGTGTGTGTGTGTGTGTGTGTGTGTGTGTGTGAAACTTCCATAGTATGTTCTTAAGTGGAGAAATAGGTGTTTTCTTATCTCCTTTTTCCTTCCTATGGAGTAGAAGGCAAACGTAATGACTGCAGCTCCAGCAGCCATTTGAATGATAAAGTTTCACAGGAAATAGAGATTGTATATGGCAGAGCAGAATAAAGATCTAGAAGCTCCCTGCCCCCTGTGATTTGCCTGGGCTATTCCCAGACCTCTTGAACAGGAGAGAGAAATAATCTTTCTTGTTTAAGTCACTCTTACCCAGGAATTTTTTGCCCTTGAATTGTGGGTGGAGAAAAGCATATTTCAGAGAAAGGATACTCGGGGAGCAGAGCAGTGAGATGGTGCCAAATCTGGTTCCTTGGGCGCAGGGTTAGAAGGCCTGTATTGAGTTCCAGATCTAACACATGTTGACTGGGTTACCTTTACCTTGGCCCAATGACTTCATTTCTCCAGAGTTAGTTTTTGCACCTATAAAATGGGACTCATAGTATTGATTAATATGAGTATTATGTTGGATCAATGAGGTAATGCATAAGAAGTGTTGAGCATGACATATAATGAACACTTAATCAATGATAACTTTAAAAAATATAGATTAGATGAGTCATGGGATTTGGTCAAGCTTTGTTTGTTTTGGGGTTTTTTTGCTTAAATTCTTTTATTGGTAATTTTAGGTATACATTTCATTTACATTTATCATTGGGTGCTTGTACCTGTACATGATGTATCTTGGCTCTTATTTTTGTCCCGTTCCCCTGCCCTCCCTTCACTCCCTCCATCCTTCCCTATTTACATAAACTTTGTTTCCATTTTTTCCTTTTCTCATAATTTTTCCTTTCCCTTCTTTCCTTTCCCCTTCCCCTCCCACTTTCCCTACCCCTTTGGACCTTTTCTTCCTATTTCAAATTACTAATTATTCATTTTAATCATTTAAGCTTTGGTTTTCTTAAGTGCCTATAACTGTCAGGTGCAGACTGCTGTACCTTTTTGAACTGAAATTACCCATTAAGACTGTACCAGCCAGTGATTTTTCTCCTTGGCTGATACTGGAATGATCTGGGGAGACTGAGCATGTACTGGCATTTGAGCTCCACCCCTAGTGATTTGCATGTAATTAGTCTAGGGTGTGACCTAGGCATCAGAGTCTGAGAAATTCTCCAGCTTCTGCTAATGTATAGCCAAGCTTGAGAAACACTGCTTTGTCCCTTCACCTGCTCCTTAATGCTTGCTCCAGATTGTTTCTCATATATTTGTTTTGTTTGCCTAAGCAGATCACAGCTCCTCATGGGTTTACCTGGGTATTATCCTTTGTATTTGGCAGAGTAAGAGGCACGGGGAACAAAAAGCCAAAAGTCTTGGGTTCTCCATCTGCTTTTTAACATAACTGGCTGTGAGACTCATAATAAGATTGAGCACGTACTATGTACTGTTCCAAGTACTTTGCATGCATTAGTTCACTTATTCCATCAGCCTGATGAGACAGGTTCTACGATTAGCCTCAGAAGTAATAATAACATAGAGAAGTTAAGTAATTTGTCCAAGGTCATAGCACTGTGGTTAGGAATGAGAACCTAGGAGACCTGAGCTACCCACCCCCCAGGCTGACATGAGGCTGATCTGGATTTTATTCATCACCAAGCAGAAAATTTTCCTTGGCCCCCTCCTAGCTCTGATGTTATACAGTTCTGCTGCCCACCAGCACCTAGAAGAAATATCACATGTAAGTGGGCTGGTGCTGCTAGGCCATGGATTTGTTGTTAAATCAAGGAACTGATTTCAGACTAGAATAGAAGCACCAGACAAAGCAGACATGTGGAAGCCCTGGCCCAGCAAGGTCATCTTCCTTGCAAAAGAGACCAGGACAAAGGAATAGTGTAACCTTAACTGTCATGCCCCTTTCTGTGCTCTTGGCTTTCTATTTATGCAAGCAAATGAGCAGAGGGTTGTGTAAAGTCAGCCAAAGGCTAGTTGAACCTTGGATGTGGAAAACTGAATTTCCCTACATAGCATAATGGTTAGGAATTTGGGGGAATAGAACCTAACAGCTCGAGACAGGCTGAAACAGATCCTTGAATGGATGTGTCCCAAAAAGTAAAAAAAAAATAATGTTATATGACTGGAATTTTCTGTGGTTACTAAATTTTAAGATGGTCATGTCTGATCTTCAGTCTTAAATGGATGACCCAGTTGTTCACTAATCCTTTATTAGCACTAAATAATTCCACAAAGTTTGTTATACACACAGGAGAACACAAGGCAGGTCCTCCCAGGACACACAGGGAGAGGGAAAAGAATGACTTTAAGGTAAAAACATTCACAAATAAACATGTTTTAAATTAATAAGTGTCAACCCCCCCCCAATCATCCAGAACTCAGAGAAGGCCCCCAAAAGCTGATCCTAAGTGACTCCATCCCATTACCAAGAATCACTTGCATTAAAACTGTTTCTGTTTCTTCCAAAAGGTTTTCAATTACCTTCAGGGTCAACAGGAAATTAATCAGCAAGTAGAAAATTGAAGGAAGATCTGCATCTAGCAGTAGGAGTCATTAAAATAAAAGCAAATTTGGCAAAGTGGTTAGGGTTTTTTTTTTTTTTTTTTTTTAAAAAAGCTCTTTCCTATCCCCTACTCAATAAGTTGCACATTCCAAAAGCAAAGGCCAGCCAAAGGAACAGAGGTTCCTTTCGGGACAGGCCACACACTCTCCCAAGGACCTATACCCCATCCCCATCCCCATCCTGGAAGCTCTCCCTTCGCTTTGCTGAAAGCCCCTGGAAACCTGACCACTCTGTGACACGGTCTGTTGAAAACTTCCTGGACTCATCTCAGGTCACATCTCTGTCTTGTATTGTTTCACTTGCTTCTCTCCTCTGAGCTCTGGGGGGAAAGAAGATTATTTTTTTTCTCCCTGTTTTGGAATGATTTTGTTTATTATTCTAAGTAAGGGTGGAGAATGTACTCTACTTCCTTGCTTATCAGGCAGTAATGTAGAAATATTCAATAATAATAATAATACCTGGATGCAGTAGAGAACATAAAACGCTGCCTATCATGTAACCTTTGCTCTGCCATCTGGAATATCTGGGGAAACAGCTTCTCTTGGTTTTCCTTATTATGGGAACTAAAAACCCAGAGACCCTAAATTAGAGAAGTGATATAGGGAATGATGATGAGAAAGATTTTCTCACCTCTGTTCTACTAGCATTTCACCTGTTGATCTTAAGAAGGCCCCATGGTTCCTTACTTTCAAGGGGCTGTGAGAATGGAAACCAAGTCGGTCTGTTTCTTGTAGGGTTGTAATTAAGACTGTTGGCATTCTAAGTAGCAGAAACTGACTACAGGGGCATTAGCAAGGCAGGGAGGGCAACAGAGAGCCATAGGTTTCTAAGACATCCCAGAGGCAGCCTCAGGGTGCATGCTCTTCTGCTTGTCTTTGTTTCTTAGCCCTTACTTAATATGGGTTTCATAACAAAGGCATTTTGTCAGCTTTGTTTCCTGCGGGCTTGTGCATACCCAGAGCTGTGTCCAGCACACAGCTGTCAATCAACAGCATTCATTACTGTACTTCTCTGAGGAGCAGCTTCCTATGGATCTCTCCAGGCATCCAGAAGCCAGACCCCTCACAATACCCACATTGCCATCTTTGAACTTCAGTCTGCTGTCAGATGCCCACCCTTCATCTGTCCACTTTGGCTGGGGTATGGGGCTTCCTGAGAAATACAAGGAACACAAAATTCCAGAGAGAATTTCCAGAGCTGCTTCAGAAAGTGGCAAGAATGATGGGGTAAGAGCACCTGAAGTGAGATTAATGGCAATGTGTCTTCTACTATAATGCATTTTAAAAACTTTAACATTCATTATATATTTTGATCACATTTTATGTGAATGAGGCAAAGGTTTGCTTGTAAAGAGACTACATCAGATTCAAAGCACAGAGACATAGCCCACTTTGTTGCAAAGGCTATGTGGGAAAGGAACATCATAAGGAATATGGTCAACTATCTTGTGAAGTCCAGATCTATGATGTTGACAATATTATAATTAGTTCTGTTCTAGAATGCCCGTCTGAAAAGAGAATGAGGTTATCCTGGTTCAACTTGGCTCTCTAAATCTCCCTGCCAGTCACTCACATCTTTAATAACCATTCTAAAACGTTGCTCAACTTCATAATATAGTGACTATTGTGTTGGGTATCCATATTGTGCCACATTTTGAAAATTGGAATCCTTTATCTCCTATTGCTAAAGTCCTTAAACACAATATGAAACAGTGTTTCTGGTAATTCATCCCTTTCTCCTCCCACTTCCCTGAGATAAAATTTAGCATGGCCCAGGCTCACTGTCTTGTAGCTTTTCCAGGGATATAGGCCTCTCCGGACTGGGTTTTCAGTTTTACCAGACAATGAGCTTCTGTCTTCCAATTTGGCAGGAAAAAAAGAAAAACAAAGGAGAAAATGGGGGGAAAGGGAGAAAAGACAAGAGGGAGGAAGAGGGAGGGGATAGAGGGATGAGAGAAGGAGAGGGAAGAGAATCAAATGTGTGTGCCTTTGATTCTGTCATCAAATCTGTATTGCAGCAACACTCTATTTGATAGACCTCTAATTTTTTTTGGTGCATATCATTTAGCATTTAAAAAAAATAGAACTTTAAAAATGTTTTTCTGGAAATAATCCTAAGAAACTTTTATGACCAATCATGTTTGGGGAGAGGAGCTGGAGCAGGCTTATTGGGGACAGATTTCAGATTTTCCTTTGGGATTTTTCTCTCCTGGTTGAATTTTGTAAGCATGCCAAGGAGATTATCTGGACAATGGGATTATGAAAAATGCTACTGGCTTTTCCTATTTCTTCTTTTATTAAAGAATATTTTAAATAGCTATGCTAACTACTTTTTTGTTGTTTCTATCCCAGAAACAAATGGAGAACTTAGTTTGTGCCAGGCATCATGCTACCATGCTCTCCATATATTATCGTTGCTCCTTAACCAAGGTGGAGGGGGACTTTAGTTTAGTTGCAGTTACACAACTTGTCTAAAGCCACCCAGCTATTAACAATCATAGATTTGCTACCAGTTTTCTGTGACTCCATAGCCAAGATTTGGTTTGCTGTCATGATAATTCCTCCCATCTCTTAATGGACACCCTATTAAAATTTGGAGTCATCAGCACATCTTAAACAACCACCTAACTTCTTATGGCCACCACTCCCTCCTAGTGTTGGGTCAACAGCATCAGGTAGAATTGTCAGTCTTCATGGGGGTTTCCCAACCTTCTTTTTTTTCCTGAACTTTGAAAATCTTGCTCCATGTGTTGAAAGACCGTGTCCAACTTAGCTGAAGCTTTTCCTCTTTTTCTCAAAAACTTTAGTGGCCACTTTTTTTCTAGTTGCTGTTTTCTTAACTAACTAGTTTATTCCTATTGATTAAAATTCCAGGGCAGAATAACTGTTGTCCTTATCACTTTTTCAGACTTCTGGAAGCTGAAGTGATTGTAAGCCCCATGAGGAATTTATTGCATATGTTGTTCTTAGCTGACTTTATCCCCTTATCCCTTCCTTACCACATCATAAAATGCTCCGAGTCCTGCATTCTGCTGGCTACTTTGAGTTGTGTTTGTTTGTTCATTATCACTCACAACTGAACCTTAAGTCTGGGAATAGCTTTGTCAGTCCGTGAGAGGCTCCCCATCTTTCTGTTCTTGCTATAGATCAGATTGGAAATGAAATTCAACCTCAAAACCCTGTCTGATTTCTTTCTCTCACCTGACCCCCCATATTTAATTAATGATTGTTCTTTCTTCAAAATAGCCCTTATGTCATATTTTCATAACTATTTTTGCCATTATCAGTAAAATTAGTTTGGGCCTTGAAACCGTTTAACCTACTATGTGGCAAAAACTCTTGGACCAATAGCCAGACAGATTTTCTTCCCAGCATCCATCCACCCCGGTTACTCTGAACTGGTATACGGATCTTGCTTTCCTGTCCAGTCACTGATTAGGAAAGGGCATGTGACCCAAAACTGCCCTAGGCAGTGTGAGGAGACATTTACCGTGGGCCTGGGGGAATGGTTTTCTTGCTTCTAGAAACCAGAAGAGCTGGTTTCTCTGCCTCCTCTGGATGTGACAGCAGAGTCTCCAGGGACCGTTCCTCATGTGTAGCACCCAGAGCCCTCCCTCCTGTGCAATTCTTTCTGTGTTCAGGTTTGATTGTTGATATTTCAAAATACAAAAGTACAAAGTTCTCTTATAGAACCACCAATGTCTTTGCCTATAAGAATCCCACTTTCCATCTTACTCATGCTAGATCAGCCACCCCAAACACAAAAACCCTTAATGACTTCACACTTCCAATTGTATTGAGTGAAGGGAATTGAGAATCAGCAGCCAGGCTACAATGGTAAGAATCCAGGTAATTCTAGAACTTCATGACATTCTTGTGTTTGTTATTTTAAAAATATTCCCTGTTTTGTCATTTTCATTCATCTGACAAATATTTATCGAGCACCTATTGCTGAATGTTACGCTAGACTCTGGATGTGAAAAAGCTAAATGAGTAAGAGTCAGTTTTTGCCAATAGAGACTTTACAGTCTAGTAGAGGAGTGTGGCAGGCACACATGCTGCCTGTTCAGAGATCCACCTCATTTTTCTTGTTAACAGAATCTCTGCTTTGTTCAGACAGTACTGTGTCCAGCCAGAGGGGGTGATCTCTAATGTGTCTGGAGTGAGCATGTGAATAACACTCGACTGGAAGTCATACTGGGGATTTGGAAATGAATTTTCCTTATGATAAATGGCAGGAACAGATGACATACCATCTTACTTCTTGGAGCCTTGTTGTATGAAACCACGATGATATGTGGAGCAGTGGCAGCCTTCTGGAGATTGCGAGACAGGCCTGTTATTGAGAGGATCACCAGTGCCAACATCACTGAGCTGCTGATCCAACTTTGCAGCTGTCTATGTCGAGACTTTTCTGTAGGGTAATCAATGCCTCTCTTGTTGAAGCCACTGTTTGTTTTTCTATGAAAGCAAGAGATAAAGCCATGCAAATAAGTATCTGAAATACAGTGTAATAAAAGTGACTATAGAGTCACGCATGTGAAGGCATATACATAGAAGTGTAAAAAGATATTCTCTCCTTTCTCTGAGAAGCACAATCCAGGAGGAAGCAGACCCAATTAATGTGTATTTATAGTTCATATGGTAAATACAGTACTAGAAATGTCCACAGAAAAATACTGAAGTGCCAAGGGATGATCTGTCTTAGGGATCTGTAATGTTTGCCTATGATGAGAATAGGCTGAAGCACTTTCTCAGGAGCATCACAGATGTCATGATGGGTCCCTCATAGTAAAGCTCATCTGCAAGCACATGGTATCAATTTGTCTCATCACTGGTAAAGTTAAATTGCATTACACGAATGATGGGGTGTCTGCCAGATTTTCCTCTTTAAATATACCATTTCTCTTTGTTATTAATATGTATTTTGTCAGCCTGGGCATCTAAATGACTTAGTGAGACCCGGTCTCAGAATAACAAATAAAAAAAGGGCTGGAGATGTAGCTTGATGTTAAGGCCCTGGGTTCAATCTCTAGTATCACAAACAACCCCAAAAAATTTTTGTTAGAAGATATTTTGAGATTATGTAGATGTGTATACTGTCTCTTATCAACTCTTGCCTATCAGTTTTAGTACCTATTGAAGATTCTTGCTGAATCACTTATTATAATATTTGTAAAATAAATTTTAAAACTTCTATTCCTTCTACATTTCATGTAATTCTATAATGGGAACATTCATTCATGTCAGATTACAATTTTACAGATTACAATTTTATTTAATAGATAATCTACAAATACTATTTATTTTGATGTCAAATTATACCAAATTTGAAAGTAGAACATCCTTAAATCTTCCATTGTGTCCTTATTCTCTAAGAATTTTCTTAATTTATTGCACAGGAAGATGTTCCAGACTCATCTTGTACTTTTCCTGCCTTGGCCATGAAATCAGCTATACTCCAAGTGATCTTGTTTTTTTAGTGGAGAATTGTAGTAGTCAAAAACCAAGATCTGGGCACTGGATATGTTCAATGCTACAGGGCCACTTATGGCTTCTTCCACATCTATCTATATTCTACTTTCCCCTAAGTGGACCCACTCATATTATAGAACCCACACTCTATACAATATACCCTTCATCCTCAGCCCTCTGCTCTCTAATGCTATTCTTTTTGTCATGAATACATTGTCTTTCTATCCTGCTCTACTAAATTTCATTTAAGTAAATGACCCTCCCATGCTCTTTTACAACTCAAAATGGCCACAGCATATTGCTCTAAATGATTAACTTCTATGTATATACTAACATGCATCATAGATATTTTGTGTACATGCTCAAGTGCTATATAATTCAGTTTGCCACATCGAACCTCATCTTCAGATCCTGTGCAGTGCCTACGGCAGTACCATGCAAGTGGATAGCAATACGTGAATGCTTTCTAAATGAATGTGTGAATGACAGGTGGTTACTAATCTGTGAATTCAGTGTTCTTAGGAAGTCCTCTAGTACTATCCCAATCTCTTCATTCAGAGAAGTTAGGTCAATATACTACTACTAAAGTTTTATTCTTAGACTTACTCTGAATTTATACTCTTATTTTTCCTCTTAATTCGTATTATACCATTAATCTCATTCACCCTAGGAGGCCAACAATGTTTTTCTATTGATTCTTTGGAAGTAATGGTAAAACCAAATACTCAAGGGCTTCCAACTTGAGCCAGATCCTAAACACCTGTCCAGAATCACTAAGCAGAGGACAGGCTTCGTGTGGCTATGGAGAGTCTTCTTAGCCACTTTTACAGTTATGACAGCTGTCATCCGTGATATGTGAAGAGATAAATATGCTCAACTGTATCAGCTGGTATCCGTAGATCTATGAACAATAGATGTTCACTTGTTATTTCTGTTTTCTGTCTCATAGTTTATTTTCCCCAAACAATTCTCCTTCGATCTATTTTTCATTGAGCTAGAAAAAAAGATATTTAAAACACAAAGCAAACATTACAGACCTTGTGACTAAAATAGTTCATTCAATCACAATTATCAGTTTCTCATGATCTTTGGAAATGCATTGCATGGTTTAAATGACTATATGAATATTTGTAGGTTTTATCAGAAGTCTCACCTTTAAAGGCCAATCTGCACCACTGAAATATTAACAATTCCAGATCCTGGATCTGGATCCTAGAGTATATTTTAGGTCTTCAAAATCCCAAAGGCAGTAACAGCTGTAAATTTCCAGTGATGATAAACCTTTCTTTGCTCAAAATGTTTTCTTTTTTTTTCAAAACCAGAATCTGGACATTTTATTTATTTATTTATTTATTTGGTACCAGAGATTGAACTTGGGACCTTGCACTTGCGAGGCAGGCAGTGGAACCACTGAGCTAAATCCCCAGCCCAAAATGTTTTTGTTTGTTTGTTTGTTTGTTTGGTACTGGGGATTGAACTCGGGTCCTTGCGCTTGCGAAGCAGGTGGCAAAACCACTGAGCTAAATCCCCGGCCCAAAATGTTTTTTTTTTAAGTTACAATTGTTCCATTGACTATCCTATTCAGGAGCATATGTTCTATGAGAACCATTTATTCCTTAAGGCACAGAAGCCACTTGCTTTTCATTTCCCTCAACTTAGTAGAGCTGGCCTAACCCTAAGTTCTAAAGCAAGAAAGGCATCAGGTACTGCAGATTTCTTGACCTGCTTGGCAAGAGTCACCATGTGACAGTAAGTTGGGGATCTTCATCCAAGCAAGATCCATTTTACAAAGAACTATGATTATTGACTGAAACCAAATGGGGACATAGGTATTTAGCTCTCAGTTCAGCAGAGAGGAGACCCTGTCCTTTACAGAATATTCTTGCTATGATGAACAAACACTTCTAGCATCTTTCAAGGCTTACCTTTAGCAAGCACTGTTCATGGGCCTTTTTTTTTTTTTTTAACTAGGACTGTCAGTCTCCTTTTGCATCCTGTGGAAAGCAACTCAGTGGCACCAAAAATAGTTCTCAGTCCAACTTCACATTTTACTACATTTTCCAGCTGGATGGACAACAACCCCATGAGGTTAAGCAATATAACCCTAGGTTATAGAGTGAGTCAGTTGCTCGGCTATGCTGTAAAATGTGGGTCCATTCTGGCTTCCAGGATGTCTCTGTAACCAAGAGACCACATGGTCCATCTTCTGCAATAAGATCAGCCTGTCTGCAGAGAAATGGAATTAACCTATTAGCAAGTGGTTTCTGACTCTTGTAGAAGGACCAGCAACAATAGCCACTTCTCCATAATGTCTTAAGAGAGCTGTTTGTTTTGGCAGTACTTCACTATATTACACATTCCTGCCACTTAATTGTCCTTGTGAAGATAAACAAATCTTCTGAAGCAGAGCTGGAAGCTGTGTAACTCAGCCAACCAAATGCTTGCTAAATGAGGGAGGGAAATGGGATTTGCTCTATATATTCAGCTCTACTCTGAAACAACACACTGTCTTGCCTACACAGCTAGCCATTTCCTGAGCCTCTGTATCCCTTCCCTACTGCCTTCAAGTGGGGAACAAAATTTAAAAATATATTCTGACTTGATTTTTTTGTCATCAAACTGTTCTTCTGATCTTCAAAGTTGTTTGGCAAGTTCAAAGCAAACACAAGACACAATCTCAAAATTTTTATGCTGGTCTTTTAAATATAACACAAATCACATCATTACAGTGATCTTGATGAAGATAGTGTACAAACACCTTTAAATATTAGATCAGCGTCTAATAAAGGAACCTATTAGCTAAGAATTGTGCACAACTTGGACCCAATCATGGAGCTCTCTCTCTGTCTCTCTCTTGGAAAAGGCAGGGGAAAAAACAAGACTATTAACATATATTTTCCTTTGCTTGGTTCACTCTTACTTTCTGAGCAAGTCTCAGCTTAAATGTCACCTTCTTGTGGAAGCCACCCTTGGTTCTTTCAAGGTCACACTCTCCTGTATGATCCTATGGCCTTTCTCAGTCTTGTAACATGTACTTTATTGTATTTTGTGTGAAATTGCCCTGCTTAGCTCTGCCTTAATCACTCAAGTTGTATCAGAGTAAAGATATTGTCCATTTATCCCCAAGGCTTGAACACAGTAGGTTTATAATCAATATTTTTAAATGAAAGATTAAAATGATCTCTTTTCTACATGTAAAGAAGGTGGTAAGAAAAAGATGTAGCTGAAAGATAGGATGCATTACTTTTATGTGGCTTTAAAGTCACCAACTCAGTGACTTTAAAGATCAGAAAGCTAAGTGAGGCATGGTGGTGCACACCTGTAATTCCAGCACTCTGGAGACTGAGGCAGGAGGATTACTGCAAGTTCCTGGGCAGCCTGGGCTACATAGTGAGTTCAAGGACAGCTTGTAATACAAAGCAAGACCCTGTATCAAAAAACAAAAACAAAAAAATCAGAAGGTTATATTCTCATAGTTCTGGACATTAAGAGTGCAAATCAGAGTTGCTGGACAAATTAACACCAGGCAGTTTTAGCAGAAGGCTCTAGGCGAAGATCTGTTCCTTTCTTCTGGTAGCTTCCCTTAATTTGTGGGTGATTCACTCCAAATTTCAAGGTCAGCTTCTCCAAATCTCTCTCTGCTCTGTCTTCACATTGCTTTCCCCGTTTGTGCGTGTGTGTGTGTGTGTGTGTGTGTGTGTGTGTGTGTGTATTAGATCACCCTCTGCCTCTCTCTTAAGGATATGCATGATGTATTTAGGGCACACTCAGGTAATTTAGGCTAATCTTCCCATCTCCAGATACTCAATCACATCAGCAAGTGAGATAAGTGTGGCTTAAACTGGTTGGGAAGAGAGGCGTGAGAGGGCAAGATCCCAGGATCTACACAGTACTGCTGTTCTGGAGCCCATATGTAGAACTTCTTATGGGTTTCCACAACCCATGAGACTCTGCTATTTCAACACTTCAATTTTGCCACCATTTTTGGCTTGTCTTGTTTAGTTCTTTGTTCAAGGTAAGAAGCACCTGGAATATGCTTAATTGCCGAGCCATTTCTAAAAGGAACTAACTACCTGATAACACAAAATCTTGCAATAGCAAATCTCATTTTCATGTATCAAGAATTAGGATATATCTTTTGGGGGCCATTTTTTAGTCTACCATAGGAGGCTTAAAAGAAAAAATTCATAATGACAAAAAAGTTAGCAAGAAGCAATTTGATGAGAAATAATATATAACTGATAGAATGATCAAAACTTTTGAAAATGAGGAATTTGATAAAGAGAAAATAAAAAGTAAATTTAAAAAGGAACAGAATATTTTATTTGACTATATAAGAAGGTAGAGCATGTATCCCAATAGTAAAGAGCCCAAACACTGGAACCCAGTTCCCTTGTTAGAATCTGCCTTTGCCATTTACTGGCTGTGTAATGTGGCCAAATTACTTGTTTTTTCTGTGCCTCAGTGACTTCATCTTTCATACAGGAATAATGCAAAGACTTCATTGGAATATGGTGAATGGATAAAAGAATGAATATATCTAAAGCATTTAGAAATGTTTACTATTTTAAGAAAACCAAAATTCTATAAAAGTATGAATTTAGAAAAGAAAAGAAGGAAGAAATGTATGGAAGATATACATTGGTAAGAAAAGAAGACTTTGAAATGATTGCCATGAAGAAGAGTAAAAAAATAAATAAAAGATAATTGCATAAATTACATAAGATGAGAGATATTTTAAAGTAAATTAAAAACATTTGCAGCCACAAATTGAGAGGGAAATAGGGCAAATATGTTGTATAGCAAAAGAAAAACTAAGACTATAATTGAGGACATCAGGAAAATTGCAGAAAGCAGAAAGGAATGTTCCAAGAGTAACAACTGTTCTTTCCTTTATGTATTTGTGTGGATGGTAGTGTTTTTTTTCCAACACTTCTATGTCTTTGCTGCTATATTTTTTGTCTAGTTACTGTATTAATTGCTGAGAGAAGATTGCTAAAATCTGTAGTTGTGTGGAAATGTCAATTTCTCCCTTTAGTTACATCTGTTTTCCCTCATGCATTTTGAAGCTCTTTTATTATTAGTCACATGCACATTATGACTGTTATGTCTTCAGTTAATTGAACCCTTTACTATAAGAACGTGTCCCTCTTTATCTATGATAATCTTTGTTTGCCTTGTGTATTAGTCCCTTAGGGCTACCATTAAAAATTACAGAGTGAGTAGTTTAAACCAACAAAAATGAATTCTTTTTCAGTGCTGCGGTATAGAAGTCTGAAACCAAGGAACCCGTGGGTCTTTTCTCCCCATGAAGAAATTGTTAACATTTTGAGTAAAATGTGGAAAACTCACAAACATATAGCACCACACCTACCACTGGCCCCCATTGTGTCATAGCTATTATATGTATTATGCTGATATTATAAAATCCCACATGACAATGTCATAATTTTACTTTACACGATTTATTTTTAAAATTAAGAGGGAAAAGAAAAAAATTCTTTTACATTTCCTCAGCAAGTTTTACCATTTCAGTTCTTCTTTCTTTCCTGAGAATCCAAATTTCCATCAAGAATCTTTTCCCTTCTGCCTGAGGAACTCTCCTCATTAACCTTTTTTTACTGTGCAAATCTGCTAGCAATGAAATCTCTTAGTTCTCTTTTATCAGGAATTGTTTTCATTTTGTCTTTATTTTGGAAGGACTGTTTTTCCTGGATTTGAGCATTCTGTGTTGACAATTTTCTTTTTTATCTCATATTTTTCTGGCCTTCATGATTTCTGATGAGAACTTAGTTCTTAATCAGATTCTGTTCCCCAGTTAGTGATGGTTGTTTTGTTTTGTTTTACTGGTTTTGCGGTGCTGGGGATCAAACCCAGGGTTTCCCACATGCTAGGCAAGTGCTCTACCACTGAACTACACACCCAGCTCTAATTTTAATTTTATTCTTTCACTACTTTCAAGGGTTTTTCTTTATTTTTGGCTCAAGAGCTGAATTTAAATGTGTTATAATCCCAATACCTTCATGTTTATTTATTCTAATTGGTATTGACAAAACATCTTGAACCTGTAAATTTCTCTTTCAACAAATTTGGGAAAGGTATGGCCATTATCTTTTCTGTCCTCTTCTCCTGCTGGGACACCTGTATATTGAATGACTTGATATTATATGAGAGGTCCCTCAGTCACTTTGCTCTCTGTTCATTTCCATAGATAATTTCACTGATTTATTTTCAATTGTGTTTATTCTCTCGCTCTTTTCAGATATATCCATTTAATAACTAAGTTCATCCAATAATTTAAAATTTTTAGGTATTGCGTTTTTTAGTTCTAGAATTTCCATTTTTTAAAATTAATTTTATTGGTACATTTTAGGTATACAATATAATGACAGTCATCATTGGAAATTTGCACCTTTACATAATCTCTCCTGCTTTTTATTTTTCCCCCTCTCCCTTGCCCTCCCTTTAACCACTCCATCCCTCCCTATTTACAGAGGCTTTGTTTCCATTTTTTCATTTTCTCATATTAATTCCATTCTGTTCTTTCCTTTCCTCTACCCCTCCCACTTCCCCTTCCCCTTTTCCCTTTTTCTTCTTATTTCACATTATCTATTATGCCTTTTGGTCCTTATTTACACTTTCAGTTTCTCACACTAGAGAAACTATTCAGTATTTATGCATGTGTGTCCTATTTCACTTAAAAGTATCAACTTAATGTACATCCATTTAGCAATGTCTCTAATTTCTGATTTTTTATAGCTGAGTAGTACTCCATTTTAGAAAAAGAACACATTTTCCTTATCCAGTCTCCAGTTGATAGGCAATTGGGCTGCTTCAAAGTTTTAGTTACTACAAATTGTGCTGCTATAAACATGGGTGCACATATATTGCTGTGGTATGATCTTTTGATTCTTTGGGGAAGATACCCAGCAGGGGAATAGCTGGGTCAAATGGGACTTCCAGTCCTAGTTCTTTAAGGTATCTCCATACTGATTT
>NW_004624759.1:16158674-16177067 GCF_000247695.1 Heterocephalus glaber
CAGTTTGAGGTAGAGACCATCTATTCCAATTTTTTGTAGGGTTTTTATCATAAATGCATGTTGGATTTTGTCAAATGCTTTATCTGCATCTATTGAGATGAACATATGATTTTTGTCCTTGGCTCTATTGATATAGTGTAGTACATTGATTGATTTGCATATGTTGACACATCCCTGCATCCCTGGGATGAATCTCACTTGGTCAGGGAGTAAGATCTTCTTGATGATCTTCTGCATTCTATTTGCCAGTATCTTATTAAGGATTTTTGCATCCATCTTCATTAGTGAGATTGGCCTATAGTTCTCTTTTCCGATTGGGTCTTTCTCTGCTTTGGGGATCAAGGTGATGCTTGCTTCCAGGAATGAATTCAGGAATATTGCTTCTCTTTCAATTTCATTGAAGAGTTTAAACAGTAGTGGCAGTATTTCCTCTCTAAATGTATTATAGAATTTAGCAGTGAAGCCATCAGGACCCAGGCTTTTCTTAGTTGGTAAGTTTTTAATTACTTTTTCAATTTTATTGATTGATATTGGGTTGTTTAGAATTTTTAGGTCTTTTTCGTTCAACTTTGATAATTCATACTTATCTAAGAATCTGTCCATTTCTTCTGTGTTTTCCATCTTATTGGCATATAAATTCTCGAAGTAGGTATTGATGGTCCTCTGGATTTCTGCTGGGTCTATTTTAATTTCATCCTTTTCATTCCTAATTGAATGGATTTGGGCCTTTTCTTTCCTCTTTCTGATAAGGTTGGCTAAGGGTTTATCAATTTTGTTTATTCTTTTGAAGAACCAACTCTTGGTTTCATTGATTTTTTGTATCATTTTCTTAGTCTCCATTGAATTGTTTTCTGCTGTGGTCTTTATAATTTCCTCCTTTATAATTGTAGGAGCTTTGGGGTTGTCCTGCTGTTCTTTTTCTAGAAGCTTGAGTTTCAGCATCGGCTTGTTTAATTGGGCTTGCTCTGTTTTCCTAATATGAGTATTCACTGACATGAATTTCTCTCATAAGACTGCTTTCATTGTGTCCCATAGATTCCGATATGTTGTATTGTCATTGTCATTTAATTGTAGGACCTGTCTGATTTCTTCTTTAATTTCCTCTGTGACCCATTGGTTATTCCAAAGTGTGTTGTTCAATTTCCATGTGTTTATGAAATTCTTGAAGTTTCTTTTGCTATCATTTCATTGCACTATGGTCTGATAATATACAGGGGATAGCTTCAATATACAGGGGATGACTTCAATTCCTTTGCACTTACTTAAACATGTTCTATGAGTGAGTATGTGGTCTATTTCAGAGAACAACCCATGTGCAGCTGAAAAGATTGTGTATTCTGATTTTGTGGGGTGGAATACTGCGTAAACATCTGTTAAGTTCATTTGTTCAAGAGTTTGACTGAGATCTAGTATTTCATTGCTTGTTTTTTGTCTAATTGATCTATCTATTTGTGACAGTGGGGTATTGAGGTCCCCCACAACTGTCATATTAGTGCTTATTGGATTTTCCATGTCCCTTAGTACTTGTTTTATATAGTTGGGTTAACTAGTTTTTGGTGCATATATTTATGATTGTCATCTCTTCCTGTTGGATTGTTCCCTTTACAAGGATGTAGTGTCCTTCTTTGTCTCTCTTAATCAGTGTTGCTTTGAAATCCCCTTGATCTGCAAAGAGGATAGCTACTTCTGTTTTTTTCCAATTCCCTTGAAAGGAGTATTGTATTCCACCATTTAACTTTCAGTCTATGAGTTTCTTTTTGAATTAAGTGTTTTTCTTGTATACATCATATTGTTGGATCTTGCTTCTTGACCCATCCTGCAAGTCTGTTTCTTTTGATTGATGAATTGATACCATTAACCTTGATGGTTATAACTAATAAGTATTGGCTTATCATTGTCATGACTTTTTCTTTTTGTTGGATTCTCCCCCTTTGCATTTAATTCCTTGTCATGCCTGATGGATTCATTCTGCTGGGCTTCCTGGATTTGTGATCCTAGTTGTCTTTTCCTAGGATATTGTCTAAAATTTTTTGGAGTGCTGATTTGGTATTCATGAAGTTCCTAAAGTGCTCTTTGTCATGAAAGTATCTTATTTCTCCATCAATTTTGAAAGATAGTTTTGCAGGGCACATCAATCTGGGTTGGAGGTTGTTTTCCTTTAGGGCTTGGGATAGGTCACTCCAAGCTCTTCTTGCCTTGAGGGTTTGCATTGAGAAATCTGGTATGATTCTGATGGGCTTTCCTTTGTATGTGATTTGTTTCTTTTCTGTAAGTGCTTTTACAGTTTTGTGCTTCTGTTGAGTTTCTGGAATCTGAACAATTATATGCCTATGTGTAGATTTTTTTTTTATCATGGCTAGTTGGAATCCTTCATGCCTCACTTATGTGTATATCAATTTCTTTTCCCCAGCTTGGGAAGTATTCTGCCAACACTTCTGTGAACTTTTTTATGTCTTCTGCACTCGCTCCTGTTTCTTCCTTAACTCTGATCAATCTTATGTCATTCTTCTTTGCATCATCTAGCAGCTGCTGGATTGATTTCTTGTGGTCCCTTACTATTTTTAAGAAATTTTTCTTTTCCTAGTCACTAATTGTAATCCTGCCTTCTATATCTGAAATTCTGTCCTCACATTGGCTCATTCAGCTGCATAAACTTTCAATGGAGTTTTTAATCTCCTGGAAATCTGTTTGCATCTGTTTCCATTTGTTTCCTATGTTGGGATTCCATCGTGCTCCTCAGCTCTTCTATTTTTTTATCTGTGTCCTCTCTAGAATTATTAATTATGTCTTGCACTATGGCCACTATCTCTGTTGTTATCCGAGAAATTATTTCTGATTTCATTTTTTCCAGATCCTCTTTCATCCTCGTTCAGGGAGTCCAGGTGGTTGATATCAGATTGTTCCATTTCTTTTCCCTTGGGGGTTGCTTTAGGTGATCTGGTTGTCTGTTTTTGAGACTTGTTTACATGTCATCATTTCAACGTGTGGAAGGGTGCTGCTGGCCCCTTTGTGGCTCACCTTGGTGCTGGAGCTGGTGGTATGGCAGCCTGGAAAGTTCACCTCCTCTGTGCTGGGGGTGGCTCTGCTCCATGGCACTTGGTGTGGTGGTATGGTGGCCTAGAATTTCCATTTGCTTCTCATTATTGTTTGAATATCTCTGTTGAGTTTTCTTACATTTTTATTCATGGATATCCCACTTTCCTTTTCTTTATTGAAGACAGTTAAAATAACTGCTTAAAATGCTTGTGTGCCATCTTTAACATATGCTTTATCTCAGGGTCACATGGGGTTGACTTTCTTTTCTCTGGAGTGTATGCTCCATTCTCTTTATTCTTCATATGTCAAATTGTTTTGGGTTATAGTCTGTATATTATGAATATGAGGTTATGAAGATTCTGATTTAACTTTTTTTTTTGAATAGGTGTTATTTCCTTAGCATTAGCAAGCAGTTTTTTTGGCTGGACTTGAAGTGCAAACTTTGTTTCTTTGGGCAGCAGTTCTGGTCTAGAGCCAAATAATTTTCTTAGCTGAGTGGCTTTCCTCTGAGATATGAATGGACAGGTTTTACGGGCCTCTTCTCCATCTATTTTCTTTTCCCTCCCCTTCCACCATACTCCTGCTTTCTTCAGTAACAGTTTCTCAGCCTCACTTTTCTGATGTTGCTGACCAAAAATACTGGATTTTTCCATTAATGCCCTCACTCTTGAGGGCATTGCTAAGTAACAAATGGACCACATAAATCCCTGCTTGAATGTCACAAAAATGGGGACCTTACATCACAGTGCTTCTCTATTCAAACATTCTCTGCCCACAGGTGTCTCTGCTTCTGTTTATGCTCCAATAACTTCAAGTAGTTGTTTTTTGTATCATACCCAGTTTTTATCATTGTTTTGGTAGGGAGGGGGATCCTCTAGTAGGGACTTACTCCATCATTACCAAAAGCCAGAAGTCCATTTGACATGTAGTATTGTTTGTAACAGTAAAATGTTGGAAACAACTTGAATGTACATTAAGAAGCAAGTGATCCAGCAAAGGAAACAATCAGCAGAGCAAAGAAACAACCTACAGAATGAGAGAAAGGGAATTAATATATAGAATATATAAAGATCTCAAAAAATTAATCCCCTGACAACCCAAGCAATAAAAGGGCAAATCAATAGACACATATTAAAGGAAGTACAAATGCCCAATAATATATAAAAAGTCCAATGTCTTTTGCCTTCAGAGAAATATAAATCAAAACTATGTTGAGATTCCATTTCACTCCATTCAAGATAACTACAATGAAGAAATTAAAAAGTAATGAATACTGGCAAGGATGAGCAGGAAGAACAGTCCCACACTGTTGATAGGAATTTAAAATAGTACAACCACTATGGAAATCATTTTGGATATTCATTCCTCAAGTAACTAAAAATAGAAATTCCACTTGACCCAGCTATAGCAGTCCTTTGTATATTCCCAAAAGAACTAAAGACAGCATGTTATAGCGATACATGCCTACTCGTGTTTGTAGTGGTGGAATTCACAACAGCCAAACTGTGGAAGTGGATGCCTTTCAAAAAATGAATGAATATCTCACGTTTTTCTTATGTACATATATATATAGTGATATATATCACAGAAACTTGATATATATGTATGTATCATGATATATATATATCACAAAAACCATGATATATATGTATGTATATGTGTGTGTGTGTATGTGTGTGTGTGTGTATATATATATATATATATATATATATGAATATTATTCAGCCTTAAAGAAGGATGAAATCATTTGCAGGAAAAGAATGGACCTGGAGGCCATCATGTTAAGCAAGATAAGCCAGACTCATTTAAATATCTTATGTTTTCTCTTATATGCACATTCTAAAATAAATGAATGAATGAAGAAATAAAGGAGTGATAACAGGAAATAAGAAGGCAGACTTTTAGAGATGGGGAAAAGGATCAGGGAAAGGAGGATAAAATGGAGAGGGGAATAATGGGAATGCAAGTAATCAAATGTTATATGGAAGTTAGTTACAGTATACCAAAATGAATCCTGTTCCTATGTATTACTAACATGCAGTAATAAATAAAACAGGGATTTAAAAAGGCTGCAGCACATCATCCTCTGGAGTACTATGTCGCCATTGGACAGAATACAGTCACTTTACTAAAAGAGGTAGTTCTCCAGAATGCATTCTTAGGATCTTCTGCACCAATGTGCAGTCTGTATCAGATGCTGTGTGTTTCTGCCAGGCTCTTGCTTCAGCAACCAACGTATTCATCTCTCCAGCTGTCAGGAACTGCAGGACACAGCAGAGCCCTTCTATAGGAACTTCTCTTAGCAGAAGGGAACCATATTTTCTAAACCATGCCTCTTCCTCAGAAGTAGCTCCCATTCGCTGGCTGGTTAATGTGAGGATACAGCTTTTGTGCTTCAAGTCAGCTCTGAAGGCCTCTCCTAGTTCTAGTGCCTATGATAGTAGCTAAGACATTAGCTCTAGGTTATTAAGGTTCAACTTGTTCTGCTTAGTTCTGATTCCCTTGCTCCCTTCCAGGTGTTGTTTTAGTAATCCATTCTCCTCATTATATCTCCTGCACATAAATCTACATCTGAGAGTCCTGTCTCCTGGATAATCTTATCAAAGTAAGCACAACACCCATAAACAAGCAAACAATTCACAAACAGAACATAGATCTGAGAGTACATGTATGTATGTAAGGTATAGAAAAGGCTCTGGAAGAGTATGGATGAAAATGATAATATCAGTTATCTTTAGGAAGAGAATAGGATGAGAGAATGTATTCAAGAGATACATTAATTTATATGTACTGCTTAAACTTGTTACAACTCTAATTTACTTATATGTCTTTGTGCAATTGAAAATAAATACAATTATGAAGACTACAGGATCACTCAATCTATGTTTTCATTCCAGAGCCTTCAAAATCTGAGCTCAAGGACCATATACTCAACTGCTTATTACATTCCTTCACTTGGATGGGCCTCAGAATCCTCAAGCTCATATATCCTTAAACCAATTTAACACCATCTTCCTTCACTTTTCCTTCTTGGTGAGTGAGGACATCAGCCAGTAACTTGACTACATAAACAAGGAATGTGGGAGTCATTCTTACTTTCTTTTCTCCCTGCTCCATTTCTAATCCATGTTAAAATTCTATTAATTCTACCTCTTTCATATCTTTTGGGGCCCTTCAATTCTCTGGGTCCTAAGCGCCTTATTTTAATTCAGATTACCATCATTTTTGTTGGATTATTGTTCAGAATCTTGACTTTTCTCCTTGTCCCCAGTCTTGTTTCTTTTTAATCCATTCTTCACAGTCCTATAAAGGGTCTCTTTCTAAAACATTAGGCTGTTCAAATTATCCCTCTATGAGGGGGATCTTTTGTCCTCAGGAGATTCTCAGTTTCCTAGCATGGCATATTAAGCCCTCCTAATCTGGCACTATATAGTCCAGCAACACTGTATCACTGACTGATACACTCTTTACTCTTTTTCTTGTCTGCATCTCACTGACTTGGACCTCTGCAGGTACATTCTTTACTCTGATGTCTTCCCACATCTGTTTCTTTTGCCTGAATCAACATTCTCCTCAACCTATTTTTACCTGGATAACTGTTATTAAATTTCTAGGACCCAGTTAGGTGTCTTTTCTTCCCAGGTACAAATTAGTTGTCCTTCTGGGCAACCAGTGCATTTGTACCCATCCTACCATGGCATTCATTACATTGCATTGCTATTGCCTATTTGCCTGTGCATCCTCACTAAACTACAAGTTAATTACCATCTTACTCTCAGATCAACCTTTTCATACTCAATAATTAACATGTACGGTTGTCTGACTCAGCAAACAAAAGTGCATGACATCCAGTCAAATTAGAATTTCAGATAAACAAATATTCAGTTTTTGTTTTGATGGTGCTGGGAATCAAACTTGGGATCTCACGTAGGCTAGGGAAGTGCCCCACCACTGAGCTACATCCCCAGTTCAAATATGCACCTCTATTATAAGTGTGCCCCCAATACTGCATGAGACATACTTGTTCTAGCAAATTATTTGTTGTTTATCTGATATTCCAATTTAACTGGGTGTCTGGTATTTTATCTTGCAACCCTACCAGCACTGCCTCCTAATAGGACCAAATGATCTACTCCTCCTCTCCTTTTTTTTTTTCTGAAGAATTCTAAGAGGCCATTCACATATTATGACTTCTCAACTCTAAATGCCTCAGGGTATGCCTTCAGCCTGTATGAATTTTAAAGAAATTTAACTATCATGGCATTACAGACCAAACAAAATTAACAACAGCTCCTTAATGTTATTTAATAATTAGTGTGATCACAAATTTCCTCTGTCTCTCTAATGACATAAACATCCTTCACAGATGCTCTTCAGATGTAGGGAAGGAAGAGGGACCAGGGCCACAGGAGGGTGGTCATAGACTTCTGTGAGACTTCCAAAAGAACCAGAAAATCTCCAGAGTTTTCATTTGTATCAGGCTGCCCCTGGGAAGGAAGGCATGCTGAGAGGAGCCTGGTGCAGCAATGGCAGTGCAGGGGTGGTGAGGGGCCCTGGGTACCACACAGCTGATGTTCATGAACTGGCTGCCTTCTCACTGCACTCCCACAGAAAGGAAACATCTTCAGTTCACATTCTAATCCCAGGAGGGGGGATTGTGAAAGATGATGGGAACAAGAAGAGCAGTGACATGTGCAGAGAGCACTGAGCTGGACCTTCATCCAGCTCATTTCGTGACTCCAACACCCCTCCTGGCAGGGTTTGATCAACGAGCCCTACCCTCCCTCCTGATATAAATCTTCATCGCTTTCCCAGGAGAAGCGTCACCACTGCCAAATGGCGGTTTTTATAATGAAAGTCCCAGTGATTTATTTATCTACCCAAGATTCTCCAAACATGAGAAATTTAATTGGACTTGTCCAAACACTGTCAGTCACCCATAGCCTTGAAGACCTCCTCACTCTGTGTTTAGAATATAATGGATATTAACGACACAATAAAGATGCCAAAACTCTGGTCTCTGGTAGAGGCAGAGGAACAGCAATGAAAAATGACTGCACACACTTCACTTCATAGCCATGTTGCCGTGTGTGTGTGTGTGTGCACATATAGACAAGAGCAGTGGCCATTTTCTTTTTTAAACACTTGTGATCAGCCCCCTAGCCAATCTCCCACCAGACCGGGGAAATTTGGGTTACACAGAAATTTAGGTCGTTTGAATTAGCATTTGGTAATAATCAATATTGAACCATTAATTACAGTACAGTGTATGCATATTGTGTCTTGTAGTACATTGAATTAGCTGTTATTTCCACAGTTAGATTTTAAAAGGTACTGTTTCTCTTCTCTCTGAAGCTCAGGCTATCCCAGAATGTGTTTCTTAGTGATTTCTCATGTTTCTATGAATTATGAATTGTTCAACAACTACCCAAGCCCCATCTTTATTCCCCTTAATCTCAACCTCCAAAATCTACCAACAAGCTTGGAGAGAGAAGATGAACAGGTTAGGCCAAACTCCCGCATCTCAGTTTCCTCATCTGGCACATGGATATAGAAGGGAATGCTTACCTTGCCTTCCTTATGGAGCATGGCAAGAATGAAAGGAAGCAGAACTGTGTGGTGCACCACAGTCATCCTGATACTTTAATCAACAATGGTGGGTGGGCCAGTAAGATTATAATGGAGCTGAAAAATTTCTGCTAGTGATGCCCTAAGGTCCTAACATTCTAGCAACACATTACTCAGGTGTTTGTTTGTGTAAACATACTCTTCTCCAGTGGTATAAAAGATTAAAGATACAATCATATAGTGTGTAATACCAGATAATTATAATAAATGACAATGTTGCCAGTTTATGTATTTATTATAGTGTGCTTCTTATTGTTACAGTGTGCTTGTACTTATTAAAAAGTTAACTATAAAACAATATGTTGATACTCGGGTAGCAGCCTCACACACCTTTGTGTTTACCATGTCTCTCATTTACATCAAAAAGCCACACGGATTGGCTTATACCATTTAGCCTTGTGTAACATACACTATGATGTTTGTACAATGACAAACTAACTAGCAACAGACTTCTCAGAAAGTAATGTGTGACTATATTTGGAAGATATCTTTAGGATTATTTAGCAATCTGTTTATCATTTATTTTTGTGGTGCTGAGAATTGAACCCAAGTCTTTGCTTATGCTAAGCAGGCACTCTACCACTGTGCTACATTCCAACTTTTCTTTTCTTTGCTTTTTCTTCTCTTCTCTATTCTTTTTTTAAAATTTTCTTTTCTCTCAAGTTATAGCTAAGTTGCCCAGACTGGCCTTGAACTTGCAATCCTCCCACTTCAGCCTCTCGTGTAGCTCGGATTACATGGATGCATCACCACGCTTGGCTCAATTTGTGTCAGTCTTAAGATTGCTTCTGCTTATTACTTTAGGAAATTCTTTAACTTCACCTAGCCAAAATTTAATTCAAGAAAAAAAATGAAGATTGTTATTCTGTTTCTACCTCTCCCAGAAGAAAGCTGTGGAAATATTAAGTGAGAAAGACTGAAAAGTCTAGATTTCTTTCTAATGTTATCACTGATTATAACAGCAGAAAAGCTCAAAAATAGTCCGAAGTAATTTATATACCATGAATGTAAGGGTAGACTTTTACCTTCCAGCAGCAACCACTGTCTGCCGAGTCTGGGGTTTTCTCAGCCCCGTTTCATTTCTTGGAAGCGAGGCTGCATCTGGCTACTGTGCCTATCCCCAACTTCCTTGCTTTCCCAGCAACATTTGACACCACTGACCACACCCTCTTTGTTGAAGGCCGCCCTTGACTTTTGTGGCACAGAACTCTCCTGGGTTTCCCCTGCCATCATGGGCCCTTTCTTGTTAATTTCTTCTGTGATTTTTCCTCTTTTGCTTTTTCCTTGTATTATGGTTTTCCTTGTATTTAATCCCCAGCTCCACTTTCTCATCCTATGTGTTTTTCTCTAGATAATGTTTTTGTCTCCAGTTACCACCCATTTGTTGTTGACTCCCAAATCTACATCTCCAACACATATTGTTTTTCTCAGTTTCAAATGTGTATAGCCAACTCCCTACTAAAATTATGTTCCAAAGGGAAAACAAATTCAACACATTCTATAATGAATCCATTCTATATTGCATCAAAACATATGCATTTTCATTATCCATCCAGTAAAATCTAACCATAACCTTGATGTTTGGTAGCAAAAATATTGATCTGATCTTTGCTTGGCTATGGCTGGCTTCCAAGAGGCAGGAAGCAGAAATTGTAAGGTCAATTAAAAGCTATATCTCTACTGTATCATCACTTCTGCTGAACTATATTTCTCAAACTGGCCACAAGATTCACCCAGATTCAATATTGACTAATGCATATGTGGGAGTGGTAACTGGAAATTGTGAAAGAGTATGAACATGGAATGGAAAATAGCACTGTGAACATCATTGGAAAATGTAATCTGCAACAACAGCAAAGTCAGAAATCAAATTCCGACCCAAATAACTTCAAAGCAAAAGCACCCAATCATGACTTGATAGTGCTTTATATGTTCAGAAGAGTATGTCCTTCACTTCTAGAGAATAGATGAAATAAAGAAATATTGGTATCCTCAATCATTAGCTAGTTGTTCATTTATTTATTCATCAATATCTACAGGTATTACAGGTACCCAGAACCTATCACAAACCCTGGTAGAGTCTGAGCTCATACAACAATGAGCAGATCACACCAATTACTGTTCTCCTGGAGCTTGGAATTTGTTCTTCCTTGTGGCATAAATACTTTCATTTTGAATAGTGAAATTAGAATCAATTGTCATCACTGCTGCGGAATGATCCATTTTTTACTTCAAGGACTGTTGGAATGAAGCTCTTTAAGGAAGTAGAGGTCTCCCACAACTCTTAAAATTTAAACTTGATCCAAAGTTTATTGCATCATACATTATTTAGACCTCTTGGTGTGGCATGTTTACAGGGAAGAGTCTAAATTTTAAATATTTACAGCTGATAACTATTATTTATTATATGACAGTACTTGATACATAACCAATTGCTTATAGGAAAAAAATAATTTAGCATTCAAGCAAATTAATTTCACATCCTGTCCTAAGGTCAAACTGTGGTTCTGGCCAAATGTCTGACAACTGGTAGGCCAGTGATCCAAACAACTAGTTGGGTCACTGTGCAATCCGACTGCCTCATTAAGACAACTGAAACAATAACCAAATCAGATTGACCCTATAGCAATCTAATCAATTGGTCTATAATCAGATATAACAGCTTTTCAATCAAATTAATTTAATTTTATTTGGTTTAGATAAGTGATATAGGTACAGCTTTCATGATGCCATCATCTCATCCACAGCATGACCTAGCATTTGAAGGGGTCCTAGAGAACATCTGGTTCTGCGCTTCTCACATTGGGAAGGAGGCGTGGACTGTATGCAAAGTCTCAGAAAAATTGTGGCAGGGCTTTCTGCTAAACGTATCTTAAATTTGGAGACAGGGTGCTTGCTTCAGCAGCACATATACTAAAATTTGGAGAGGGGAAGAAAGGATACATTTATATATGCAAACAAGTACAAATATATGGATTATGAATGCTCTGGTAACCAGAAAATCCCAATGTTAGTGACTTAATAGGTTATTTCTCCTTTATGTCGCATATCCATGGGGGTCAGCTGGGTCCTAGCTTTCAAACTGTCCTCCTTCTAGGGTTCAGATTGATGGAGAAATCCTTATCTAGGACATTGCCTATTGCCTCAGGGGAAGAAAAGACAGCTGTAGTAAACCATGAGCTAGAACTCAATACAGCCACCTAGAATTGACCACTTCCATTTCCACACATACTTTATTAGCCAAAGCTTGTTGTAGAGACCTCACCTGTCTTCAAAGAGGCCCAAGGAGGGGCAATCCTACTGTTATCAGGTAGCTCCTTCTAAACGTGGGTCATCAAATAAACGTTACTGGGTACTGGGTTGCTCACCTCTCCTTCTGGTGTTGAACAAAGAATTGAAGGAAAAGAGCAGTGTTAAAGTTTATTTGAAAAAGTAAAAGTGAAGAATGAGGGAGAAACTGGCTCTGCAGAGCAAACTTGGGCTGAGTAAAAGAGGAAAAAGTGGATAAAAGAACACCTTGGAGAAAGCAGGCAGGGTTTTGTGAAGAAAGCCATGATAGCAAGCTCTTTTTGGTGACTGTGTCCTTTGTACTATCCAAATATGGAGGAAACCTTGGAGAACGTCTATATATGGGTCCTGAGAGGCAGTGCTGGGATCCCACACATCAGGCTGATGTCAGATCTAGGCCATCCTATTGAAAATCTGCTTGAGTTCTCGGGAGAAGTTCACGTACAGAGCTTTGGGAACTAATCTGCACATGTGTTCGGGGATCATGCAATTAACAGATCATGCTCACTTCCTCAGCCAGTTTTGCCACACCCTAATCTCCTATGTCATTACTATGTGCTCAGAATAAATGGAAGTATTTGGTGAACAGTATTAATTTCTTTCATAGAGTAGGCTACAAAGTCCATCAATTTAACATGAAACATGAGGCTTCAAAGAGGTATCTTTCAATTCACATGCAAACACCAAAATGTTAAATAGACATCATATAAAATGATGCATTCTTGCCTGAAAGGTTTATTTTATCATAAAGTATGCAACTGTATGTATATTTCTTTCTTCTCTTTTGATGCCAGTCCAGTGAGATTTCTGAGAAGTTGTCTTTCTTGTTCATACCACTAAGTGCATTGTTTATGTGAAAAACTAAAGCCACTAGAAAAGCCATCAGTGTGAAAAAAGATCTACAATTCCTTTTTGGTTGTCTCATTCACATTTATTATTGGAAGCAATTTTAATGACTTACATTAATCAAACATTTCTACAGCACTTAATTTAGTTTCTCAACATCCACCATCTATTTTAAAATAAACATACAGACAAGAACCTACCTTTGGATATCTACCACCTTCTCAGTAGAGAAATAGTTCTACTTCTCTTTGCATTTATAGTCTGTATATGTAAATGTTTAATGAAGTCACATCATTATAATAGATACAAAAGGCAGTCACAGGTTTAAGAACAACATAATATAAGCCAGATATGGTGGCCCATGCCTGTAGTCATAGCACTGAGAGGCTTAGACAGGAGGTTCACAAATTCCAGGCCAACCTGGACTACGTATTAAGACCTTCTGTGAAATAACAGCAACAAAAACCACAGCAAAGAATAACATGACACAACTGGAAGAAATAGAAATACATCGTAGAGAGCATATGAACCACTAGCCTCAACTATTTAGTAGATCTAACATTCTTAACTAACAAATAGCACCTGCTGATAATTTGGTTATTTGGTTAAAATGATTAAAACAGTATTAAACAACATTAAACAGTATTAAACTGTGTATGGAAAACTTTAGGAGCACTAATTCTAGTCCAAAATCCTCATATTTCAATTAATGATTCTAGAGCCCAAAACATGTAAAATACTTAAATTCATTCGTTATTAACTCTTAATTTATTCATTGATATATTCTAGGCATTTTAGTACAGCAGACAAGAATGTGAACTCTGACCTGTTGCTGGAGTGTGAATCCTAGTTGTACGACCTTTGGTAAATTTTGCAACTTTCCTCTTTCTGTTTCCTCAACTGCAAAATGGGATATGGCTGGCAAGTCCAAAAGTACTTCTGGACCTATATGCACAGTTACTACAAATCAAAATCAAGTCAGGATCCATTATCTACTACATATAAGTGTATTCACTGACATCCTAGGACAGAATATTTAATAGCTGTAATAACTGGTGTCTAGTTTTCTATAGTCATCTATTGATACAAACGTTTGTTGGCATTTATTTGGTTATTTTAACAATTGATATAGACAATTAAATTTTCAAAAGTCCATTTTTCTCATGTTGTAGATTTCTCTATCAAGAGATCTCCTCACTTTTTCTTTGAATGACTTATTCCATTTTTCTTCCTTTCTCACCTCACTTTTCATTATTACATCCTTTGTCTGTTTTCCCTCCCATCCTCCTCCCTCTTCTCTTCCTTCACTTCTTTCTATCATTTCTTTCCCTTTCCCTTCTTTCTATCCCTTCCACTCCTTATCCCCCTTTCCCTTTCTTCCCTCTTTTTATCCTTCCTTCCCTTTGCATCATGCTCACCCCTCTTCACCCATCAGCAGAAATCTACATCCACAGCTTTTGATCTTTGCCTGCAGTTGTCCTGCAACTTAACTTTCAGGGATTCAATGAGATGTGCCTCCTAAATATTTAGAACCTCAGATCTGGAGATAGAAGAACTGATAAAAATAATCAAACACAAGCTACCACCATCACCACTTGCCAGCTTGCAGGGGAGTTGTACATCCAATTAGTGCAAAGCAGTATAGAAGGAGCTTAGAAAATCCTGAACAAGCAGCCTGAACAGCAAGAGAGGAGGAAAGACAATAGAAGAAGCTCTATTTAAACTCGGCAAAGTAAAAGCAGGACATTGGATCTGGGAAGAGTTGACGATGGCTAAACTAATACTCAGAAAGTAGGCCTGAAACTTCCTGTGGGATCCCAGTCTTGGCCTGTCTTCCTACTCTGGACTCTGTGCCAGCAAACACATCTCCTTTCCATTTGTCAGCATTCTGTTTCTTGTTAGAGACTGGAATTCCCGGCAGTGGGAGAGACCAGCACTATTTGATATGCAGGACCTGACTTCTGGGTCTCTGCAGTCTCGTATCTTCACATTGATGCAATGGCTTGGAGAACTGTCCCATCTACTTGTGCATGTTGCAGAGGCTGGTGGCACCTGAGGACAGGTCTTTGTGGCATCTAAGATGAACCTGCCTCCTTGTACCTCCTCAGGCTGCCCACTCCCCATATTCTTTGTCTTGGACCATTTTCTTTTCTCCTCAGCTTTCCTGACCTATGTCTTCCTCTGCATAGCCAAACAGTTAAGCATTGGGGGTTGTTCCTTTTATGGAGAAGGGATGCAGCAGAATCATCTGGGAGGAGACATGCAGAAGTCTCCAGTGGTGATGGGAAAGATCCACCTCTTGATCCTTGATCAGTGTGATGGTTGTTTGAAGGTAGGAATATGCAAACATTCATCAAGCTGTACATTTAAGATTGTTCACATTATGTGTATAAATTATTCCTTTAAATATGTGTAAGAAAAGAAAAATGGGTAAAACAAGCACCATATCTCAATTTGAATCCACTTGGGGTTGTATTGACCTCTGTAAATAGAAATAGAGTACTTGCTGAGGAAATGTTTGTGTGGATTAAATGAATTTAGTAAAACATGCAACATCATGGAAAGTGTTTGGCACAGAGTTACTGCTCAATAATGGTTGCAAATATCATTATTGTTTGAGAAAGTTATTCTCTGAACACGGCAATGATGCAATGGCCTTCACTTAAAATACTTCTTGTCTGACTAGAGCATGTGGAGACTGTCCTTCAGGGCCTTCCCTCAAAGGTGTGACTGGTGGCAGGAATTTTCAGCACTAGGACAGGCTAACAGAAGAGAATGACTGGGGGTCTGTGAATGATCTTTCAATCACACCATCCAGGCAGTCCGTGGGGCTGGCCCTCTGTGGCAGGCTGTGATTCCCCTGCATTTCATGCCAGTAAAAGCCACGTTCTTTGAGTCCTGTACGCAAATTTTTGATGAATTCATTTTTGGCAGA
This sequence comes from Heterocephalus glaber, assembly GCF_000247695.1. Next base: position 16,174,408 of record NW_004624759.1, read on the forward strand.
TAAACTCCACTCATGTGCAAAATGTAGACTCTCAATCTATCTCTCTAACATCAACACTGAGAAGCACAGCCATGACTAATGGCATTATCTCAGTTCAGTGGTGAAAAACTGGAGCCTTCCTGATTGTTTTCTATCATCATTAAGGTCTGTTTTATTGTGCTGCTTTTATCACTCGCCAGGAAATGGCTGGGCCTCTGGTACTTATCACTGACCTCTACGATGCATGTAACTACCTAGCAAACCATAGATCCACAGAATTTTGGAGCTCTATAGAGTCTTAAAGATCAGCTAAATGAAAATCTCTAAGTTTATAGATGAAGGAGAAGTAACTTGCTCAAAGTTCATTCATTTTCAAGAAGTATTTATTGAGCAACTGTGTGCCAGGATTTGTGGTAGACCTTGGATTACATAATCTGCCATGGCAAATTTCTTCTAGCTTTCTCTCAGAGATTTCTCAAGCCAGATTTCTCTTCAATCGGTATTGCTGGATATGTATAGATGTCTTCAATAAACAATTTGAGGGGTTAAGGATGTAGCTCAGTGGCAGAATGCTTGCTTAGCATGCACAAAGCCTTGGGTTCATCTCCAACACCAAAAAACTAACTACTAAAACAAAACAAATGTCAAACAAACTCTTGAATAGAACAGGAATCTGTGTGTGTAAGGGCCAGGCTCTGAGTTAGTCATCAAGGGAGAAGCAAGGCGCAGCTGGCTGGCCTGAGAACCATGTGGGGCTTATACACAGGACAACCCTGAGCAGAGCGGAGGAGTGCACCCCTCACTATTGTCCTACCTGCTCTCCTCTTCCAACCTCCATTGCAGAACATAGTGTTTGAGACATCACCTCTGTTTCCTGACTTCCTGATTGCAAGGCTACTCTGGATAATCATTCCCTTCTGACTTCTACCTCTTATGTGTGCTTGAAAGAGTAATGAAACACCCAAGGGGACTGATCTCAGTCTTGAAATTCCCTAAATTGAGGACACTGGGCACATGTGTTATCAGACATGCAGCCACACTTTATCACCCTACAGAGACAAGACCTAAACTGGTAAAGCAGATCTGGGAAAAGCACCAAAGAGTACTTAGGGATGTGGCAATTGGAGAGGGTCCCTGTCTATAAAGGGACAGTAACTCTTCAACTCAGGGGGTTTTTCATGAGACACTGTGGAGCCAACATTACCACATCTTCAGTTATTTCAGATAAGCTATCAATTTGACTGTTTAAAGATGATGTCTCCTAGTTTTCGAAATCATTCTGTAAGTCAAACAAACAAACAAAAACATCTTTCGGGCTTCTGGGTTGCTTTAAAAAATGTTTTTGTCCCAACTACTGACCCCAAGATGGCCCAGAGACATTGTCTTAGTTCATTCTGGCTGCTATAACAAAGACTAGGTGGCTGATAAAACTACTGCAATTTATTTCTCACAGTTCTGGGGCTGGTGGTCTGAGATTAGGGTGCCAATGTGGTTGGTATCTCAAAAGGGCCCTCTTCTGGTTGCAGACTGACAACTTCACTTTGTGTCCTCACATGGCAGAAGGGAAGCAGCAGGATCTCAGGACCCATGAGGATACCCCATTCATGAATGCTCCACCCTCCTGAGCTCATTTAGTCTTAATTACATCCCCAAGGCACTAGTCCTAGTAGCATCACATTTGGGGGATAAGGTTTCAACATATAAATTTTGGGAAAACATAATTATTCTGTCTAGAACAGACATTATTTCAAATTCAAGGTCAAGAGAGGGATAGAGAGGAAGAATTGGCTGAAAGATGTTTCAACATTTGAGTCTATTTCCTTACCTTTTGCATGGTTGAAAAAAGACAGTGCTGGTATTGTGAGAGAGAGCTTTGATCATGAAGCAGCTGAATAACAGCCAGATTATTTATTTCTCCCTTCGGGAAAGTTACTTAAGCAATCTGAACCTCCTTTTCTCCTTGGTAATGCATGGGCTCACACCATCCTCTCAGGGCTTTGTCATTCAAACAAGAGAGTGTTGTTGACTTGCTCTAGGCACTCATTCACTCATTCATTCAAATATTTATTAAGAATCTATTATGTAGCAGACATCATGCCAAGTGCTTGAAATCAGTGATGAGCAGAATAAACACAGACCTGTGCCTCAAAGAGCACACAGTTCCAAAAGAAAAGAAAAACAATGAAGAAGATGATACCAATGCAGCACGATAAAAACTATAAAGAGGGAGGCAAGTACTATAGAAACCAGTTGTGATCTGGTCTCTTACCTTTAGCTGATATCTTCCTCATCTCTCCCCTGGCTGAGGTCCTGCCACACTGACCTCCAGTCTATGTCTGCACATGCCAACCTCTTTTCTGTCTTTAGTATCTCTGCCTTTGCTGTTCACTGTGCCTGGAATCATCTTTCCTCAGATATTCACAGGGCTGCTCCTATAGTGACCTCTATGTAAACGAGCAACCTCAAATCCTTCTCTAGTCTTAGTCATGACTCTAATCTTGCTATGCTTTATTTTATTTTTTAAAATAGCACTTGCTGCCATGTGGTATTCTTTTTTTTTCTTAAATTCTTTTATTGGCACATTTTAAGTATACAACACATTTACATTTCTCATTGGGAACTTGTACCTTTACATGATGCATCTTGGTTCTTATTTTTTCCCCATTCCTAGCCCTCCCTTC
>NW_004624759.1:16177167-16189843 GCF_000247695.1 Heterocephalus glaber
TTTCCTTTCCCCTGCCCTTCCCACTTCCCCTACCCCTTTGGACCTTTTCTTCCTATTTTGCATTATCAATTATTCATTCTAATCATTGGTACATTTTAGGCATATAATATAATGACATTCATCATTGGAAATTTGCACCTTTATGTAATCTCTTGGTTCTTATTTTTCACCCTTGCCTAGCCCTCCCTTCAACCCCTCCATTCCTCCCTATTTACAAAGATTTTGTTCCCATCTTTTCATTTTGTCATATTAATTTCATTCCTTTCTTTCCTTTCCCCTGCCCCTCCCACTTGCCCTTCCCCTTTGCCCTTTTTCTTCCTATTTCACATTATCTATCATACCTTTTAGTCCTTATTTACACTTTCAGTTTCTCACACTAGAGAAACTAGTTGGTATTTATACATGCGTGTCCTATTTATTTCACTTAAGAGTATCGCCTCAATGTGCATCCATTTAGCAATACATGTCTTTAATTTCTCATTTTTTATGTCTGAGTAGTACTCCATTTTAGAAAAAAAAAAACACATTTTCTTTATCCAGTCTCCAGTTGATGGGCATTTGAGCTGTTTCCAAGTTTTAGCTATTACAAATTGTGCTGCTGTGAACATGGATGCACACATATCACTGTGGTATGATTTTTTGTGATATTCTATTATATATTTGTTTTCTTTTTGCTATTGTTGATTGTCTTTCTCTTCCATTAAAATGCAAGTTTCATAATTCCCTGGACATTTGTCTGTTTTGTTCAATCCCATATTTCAAGGGCCTGAAACAGAGCCTATATTCTGGTTGTTATTCATCAAACATTTGTTGAATGAATGAATGAATGTGGGGAATACCAGGGGGTACCTAACTGAGATTCAGGGTGGCCTTCTTGGCAGAGATGTTTAAGCCAGTGAGTTGCTCAGGTGAAAAATTTGTTCAGGCAAAGGAGAGGAGTACCAAAGTATTTTTGGCAAAAGACATGGGATGTGGTAAGTCTTGAAAATTAGGAAGAACTTGTTCACAAGAATGAATGAAGTTGAGTGTGGTGAACTGACAAAAAGTGTGGAAAGGTCCATTGATGAAGAGGGGTATGAATGGAGGCACAGGTGGGAGATAAATGCAGAGGGCACTAGAAGAATTAAGGAGGAGGTAGGACTTTATCCTCTCAACTTTTACAAGTGTGCAGCTACTTTGACAATCACTAGGCAGTTTCTTATAAAGTGAAATCTGCACTTGCCTTACAACCCAGAAATATTTCTCCTATGTATTTACTCAAGTGAAATGAAAACTTACACTTACACAAAAAATTTTATGTGAATATTTATAATAGTTTTATTTTTAACCATACAAAAGCACTGTTTTATATTTTTCATGTTGTGGTGTGGTTACCTGACTGTAGGTTTGTGAAAATATTAATAAGCTTAAATTCAACAATTGTTCATACTGCACAGATATTGCTCTTTAATTAAAAGAATTAAGGGAAATGATTGGAGAAGTTTTAGTGGGGACTAACACTGTCAGGCAGATTTTCAAAGGATCAGCCTGTCTGGGGAATGAACAGAAGAAACAATGAGAAAAGCAATGAGCAATCTAACAGTGGACTGACTGAGAGAGGACTATGGGTTGGACTGTGGTGGTTAAATGGGATGGAAAAAAAGTAGAGGATTTGAGAAATACTTGGGAAGTAGAATCAGCAAGACTTGGTAGTTGATTAGATATGGGTTGTGAGAAAGAAGGCAGAGTCCAGAACAAGGCTGAGAATTTGACTTAGGGGTAGTTGGGTGGATGGAGGTGTCATTTGCTATGTGTACATGGGATGTGCAGGAGAGGCAGGCTTTGTGAAGCACATGGCACACAGAGTAACCTGAGATAGCAGTGGACTGGGTCACATCAGGAGTGCACTAATATTTCTGTCTGTTTGATTGGTTTTCATATTTAGCTAGGTAGTCCATACCTGAATGCTTACTTCTAGCCACCACTGAATCTATGATGAAAACCCCACCTTCCTTTTAAGTTCCCATTGAAACCTCACATTCTATAGTATCCAAATACCTTCATCTTCCAAAATGCTACTGCTCATTGGCTGATGGAGCCATAGTGTCTGCTCTACTGATTCAGGTGCAATCATGCCATTAAGACAGGTACCAAGTTAGATGGTGGACCATTCCCTCATCTATTTTAAGGCATTTTAGAGCCACAGCAAAAATTTTTTAAAAAATATTTCCAAAGATAGCTAGTATAAATTCCCTGGAAGAAAGCTCTCTCTCTCTTCCCAAAGCCTTTAGCACCTGCACTTAAATATGACGTGGATGATTTTGACAGTACAGAGGAATGATGAGCTTCCATACTCCCCTCTGCTTTGTCAGCTCTTTTCATGCTCTGGCCTAGATAAAGCTGGATTGTGCATCTCTGGCCAAACCGCCTTCTACTATTTTCATGTGGCCCCAATTCCTTGTGGTCTGGCCTGGCAGGAAGGAGCCCAAACTGAATGAATGTAGTTCATGGCCTGGAGATTACAGATTTCTTTCAAAACATTTAAAATTCCCAACCAATGTCATATTATTGATCCCAAAAATATTTTGTGAAGTTAATTAGAAACTCTTGCCTGTATTTATGAATAGGGAAGCAAAACAAAGAGAAATTCTAGACAAATCAGCCCAGATCCTAAATGAGGATAATGGCAGAGCACTGGTTTCTTGTCCTTGACTTAGAGGCATGTTGCAACTTCAGAGACTTTCTAAATGTCAAATTCAATGAAATTGCTTTCTAATTGCTACTTCTTGGTGGGTGGGATCATACGATGCTTTTGATATCCTTCATGATTGTGTTTCCTGATTTTTATGATAATAAGTATGTATTACTTTTATAATTGAGAAGATGGAAAAACATCATTAAAAAAAACCCAACAAGTACATATGAGATTATAAATCCAAAGGTCACCAAGTCATGACAGTCTGAGAATATGGGTGATTTTTCTGGTCTTACCCATGCTTTCTGTATTTTTCCAATTTTCTATGTTGAGCACAAATTACTTCTGCAATCATAAAAGTTCTTTAAAAAATGACACCATGGCATTCCTTTCCTCACTTAAAGCAGCAGAACTCTCTAAGAATGGGGAAACCTGACTTTCATTCGGTCCTGACCCTGAAAGTGACTGGCTATGTGACTCAATGCAGCTTCCACTTCCATGGCCTTGATGGGGGTAATATTAGTGCAATGTACCCCTCAATGTCTGCCAAGGGGCTCACTGAGTGCATGCAAAAGCATTTGAAAGGAAGATGCTGATCTGGGTTCCACCACTGGGACTGTTTGCTGTTCCATAAATATTCTGCTCTTGAAGGAACATACTGTAATTTGAAGGCGCATTACTTTTATGTTGAAGGGAAAGACTAAATCACAGTTATTAAGACAATCTCTTGTACTTTGGCACTTGTTGTGCCTACTGATGTCATGTAAGAGCAGAAGGGGAGAAGGTTTGTCCTTAGATGGCTGGGCGTCCTGCCACTATGCTGGCTCAAAAGGATTCAGCTCTGTGAAGGCTCAGAGCCTCTGGGGATGAGCGAGCTTGGGCAGTACCCTCTCCTGAGAGGACTGACCTTCTCACCCAGGCAGCAGCCCGATTTGAGCAGGGATTCTGGGAAAGCTGTAGCCAGCTGCCCCTCTGGGTATTATTGGCAACCAGACCTGACTTTCCACAAAGACAGAGAAACAGACCCTCTTGGCCCCATGTTGACAGAAAATCTATGGCTGAGTAAGACAGTTCCATCAGGAAACTAAAGCCATTGTTCTCTTTCAGTTAAAAGTAGTGTAATTATCAGTGTTCAGTCATATAGTTTTATGGCTATTGTGATTCATACAAATTCTCTGTAAGGAAAAAAAATGGCACAGAAAAAGTGGCTTATAGATCTCTCTGCTATATATCTGAGAGGTAGAAGGAGTGATTTATACTGTTTTGGAATTGAAGTTTCACTAGGAATTTAAAAGTATAATCTTATGCCACTTTCCTCCTTTACCATCTCAGAGGCATCTTCACCTCCTCAGAGGTGGACAGAGAAATCATTTAGTGTGGTAATTCAATTTAATTCATTTCAAGTTTCTTGTGGCTAAGCACTATTAGGAGGAGGAGAAGGCAATTCTCCAGTTCTCATGTTCTGATCACACTCTTGTTAAAACTCATTATTAAATAACTGGTGTAATTGTGGAGCAAAGGGCACTGAATGTCTTTTCTATGTTCCAGTTGGGTTATTTTATTTCATAACCCTAAAAGAAAGAAAAGTATGTTTCCCACTTTTTAAGTACTTAGGAATTGTCCTGTGGTTGAGGGAAATAAGCAGAGTTTGCTTTTGAAAGTTGAAAACAAATGTTGGAAGATGTCATGAGGAAATGTGGTGACTCTCAAGTGTGTCTTGGCAGGGCTGTGTTTGCCAGCCTTGTAAGGTGGCTGTCCCACTGACTTCCATCACAATACATCACACAGGATTGGTGCTGGTCTTGATTCAAGCTCCAAAGTCAAGGGCAACAAATGTAAGATCAGCAGCAGAGCTTTGCTAAAATGACAGAACTACTTTTGTAAGGGATGGGCGACCACCCACCTTCACCTGCATGCAAGAAGGCTGTGGCAAGCAAGAGAAACCACCAGCAGTGTGAAGAGACAACCCACAATGTGGGAAAAAATCTTCACCTGCTTTTCCTCAGACAAAGATCTACTATCTCGAATCTATAAAGAACTTAAAAAGATCAGACCTCCCAAATTTAAAGACCCAATCGGAAAATGGGCATCTGAAATGAACAGACATTTCTCAGACAAGGAAGTAGAAATAGCAAATAAATACATGAAAAAATGTTCAACATCACTGGTCATTTGAGAGATGCAAATGAAAACAATGCTGAGATTCCACCTCACTCCAGAAAGAATAGCTGCTATCATGAAATCAACCAATAACAAATGCTGGCAGGGCTGTGGGGAAAGAGGAACCCAGCTCTGCTGCTGGTGGGAGTGTAGACTGGTACAACCACTGTGGAAATCAGTATGGAGATACCTCAAAGAACTAGGACTGAAAGTCCCATTCGACCCCACTATTCCACTGCTGGGTATCTTCCCCAAAGAATTAAAAGAATCATACCACAGTGATATATGTGCACCCATGTTCATAGCAGCACAGTTCATGATAGCTAAAACTTAGACACAGCCCAAATGCCCATCAACTAAAGACTGGATAAAGAAAATTTCCTTTGTTTTATAAAATGGAGTACTACTCAACCATAAAAAATGAGAAATTAGAGACATTTATAGTTAAGTGGATGCACATTGAGATGATGCTCTTAAGTGGAATAAATAGGACACACATGTATAAATACCGAATAGTTTCTCTGGTGTGGGAAACTGAAAGGGTAAATAAGGACTAAAATGTATAATAGGTAATGTGAAATAGGAAGAAAAGGGGCAAAGGGGAAGGAAGTGGGAGGGGTAGGGGAAAGGAAAGAAGGGAATGGAATTAATATGAGAAAATGAAAAAATGGAAACAAAGTCTTTGTAAATAGGGAGGAATGGAGGGGTTGAAGGGAGGGCTAGGCAAGGGTGAAAAATAAGAACCAAGAGAGACTATGTAAAGGTGCAAATTTCCAATGATGAATGTCATTATATTATATACCTAAAATGTACCAATGATTAGAATGAATAATTGATAATGCAAAATAGGAAGAAAAGGTCCAAAGGGGTAGGGGAAGTGGGAAGGGCAGGGGAAAGGAAAGAAGGGAAAGGAAAAATGATGAGAAATGGAAAAAATGGAAACAAAGTCTTTGTAAATAGGGAAGGGTGGAGGGGGTGAAGGGAGGGCTAAGAATGGGAAAAAAATAAGAACCAAGATGCATCATGTAAAGGTACAAGTTCCCAATGAGAAATGTAAATGTGTTATTTACCTAAAATGTACCAATAAAAGAATTTAAGAAAAAAAAAATAAATAAATAAAAGGCTGTGGCAATGCTTATGGAAAGTCGGTGAAGGGGATTTCTTTGAACATAAACTGCTTCTTCCCCTTTTCCTACTGAAATCAAGCGTATGATGGGAGAGGAGAAGGAAAAGACTGTAGAAGTGTTAGCCAAGAAGGAGGAATAAATGTACATCTTGTTCACCGACCCTACAACTAGTTGTGTGCTTAACTGCAGAAACTCAAGGCTGCTTTGGGATTAAAGAGTTCAATAAATGTTCTCCAGAGCTGAGAAGGGACAGGGCTTGCAAAACTCCCAAGGGGGCAGGCTAAGGGAGTTATCCCTCACCCTAACCCTCTGTACCCAGTAAGGCTAAAAGAGAGAGCTGAAGAGAAAACAAATGGAATTTCCACCTGAAATGGGTAAGGGTGAGGATTCTCCATGGGTCAGGGAGGATCCCCGCAGGAAAGCCAGGCTCTGGGTGCTCTGACAGTACCTACCTCTCTCAGGTTTTGCCTGTATGTGGGAACCAGACAACACAGCAGATAGAGACATGTAGGCGAGTGGCCATACAGGGGCCAAGTTCCACTCACTCACAGCAGAAGCATGTCCATTTATGCTTCCTGTCTTCTCTTACTTGCCCTCACTCTCTCACTTCTTCATCCTCTTAGGTTTCGTAAGATTGTTTCCCAAATACAACAGATGGCTCAAACTCAAATCCTTGTGGGGAACTTTGAGGGAACCAAACCCAAGACAGTTTCTTTATATGTAAGTCTGATAGATTTTTTAAAATTCTATAAACTTATTTTGCCTACAACACATAGGAGTGTGGAATTCATAAGAGGATCTCAAATAATTAATTTTCAACTCTAGATCTCCATTTACTTAATATTTCTCCCTACATCCCCATTAACTTAGAATTGGAATTGTACTTCCAGGATTTCAAATGGATGAACATTATCTTTTTTCTTAAATATCTCCATCAGAGGATTTCAAGGCTCCATGTTCCATTTTTGATCACCCTGTGGTCCTAGATTCAAGCACAGTACAGTATCTCACAATTATAGTACCCAATAAAAACTCTTATCTTACCAACTGAAACATTCTTCATGATAAGTTAGAGACTGGCTTACTGAAAATTGAAGCTCAAATAATGATAAAGTATCAGAAATTTTTATATGTTATATATTTATGTATATAGTAAGTACATCTAATATGTATGTTCAGATGATCTAGACCTGTGGTGTCCAATAAGGTATTAAGAACATGTAGCTAATGAACACTTGATGTGTGACAGTCCCAATTATGATATGCTCTAAGTATAAAGTGCACACCAGATTTTGAAGATATAGAACCAAAAAAAAAAGAAAACCAAGAAGAATGGGAATTATCTTTTTACTAATTTTTATATTTTGTCTAGTTAAACATATATCATTAAAATATTTAAAAATCTTTTTTGGGGGGCACCAGGGATCAAACTCGGGTCCTTGAGCTTGCAAGGTAGGTGGCAGAATCACTGAGCTAAATCCCCAGCCCCAAAATATTTAAAATTATACAGGCAGCTTGCATTATATTACTATGGAAAGTGTTGGTCCAGAAAATTCACAAACCTTTTCCCATCTAAAATGGTTCTGCACCAACTGTCTTTCATAAGTGGCCATTTTGTTATTCACTTTCTAAGCAAACATCATTGGGGCTCAATGCCTGTCCCAGAGGCTGGGTGCATGAAGGCTCAGCATAGCCTGCTGTGTGAGCCTGGCTGGGAGCTACAAATCATGAGGAACTGCTGATCCAGTTTGAGTGGAGGATTCTGCCTGCCAGCCTTATGTATATTTTTCTTGGATCCCAGAGAGGAAGTAAAGCAGCTAAGGCCGTAATATATGAGGAACAAATCATCAGAACCAAATACGCATATCTTAATTGGAATGTTTGCTTTCATTTCATTGGTGTGGTTGGTTTCTAGTCTATGATATTCTTGAGTAGCATAATTTCTTCCTGACTCAAAAAAATTAAGAATTTAAGTTTCAGAGATATATACTTGAGTGTAGGTTATGCCTTTTTAGTCCTTGAGCAAATTACTTAACCTTCTTAAGCCTCAGTTTCCAACTCTGTAGAATGAGGACAGTGACACCTGACAGAGTGGGTCTGTAGATTTTGTGAATTGGTCTTTGGGATGAGTTTCTGAAATAATCCCTATTTAAGGTGTCACAGAAGCTTGACCCTTGAGTGATTGAAATATGCTACAAGGCATCCAGCAGCTGGTGATAATTCTTCTTCCCTTTGTTAAATATCTCAACATAAAGTTTGGGATAGAGTGCAGACCAAAATATATGCTATAACTTAATGATCTTAAATAAGTGCTAATATGACATATTGATTAATAACGGTAATTATCCTTATGAGTTTGTTGTTTTTATAGCTATGCACGCATTTTCATTCTTGAGAGCCCCAAGGAACAAAATGTTATTGGCATCCTCTCCTGAAACAAAAAACAGCTGCATTTGTTTGGGACATTTCCCAAGATGTTCCTTCCTCCTTGTGTAAAGAATGCTGTTGGTTTGTCAACCCAACATGGACGGGGGAGACCAGATTCCCACCACTCTCCTTCACAAGCACTCCAGCAGTGCTGGGTATCTTTTGTGAATATTCTTGTGTGTCTGGTAACTCCATAGAAATGGAGTTCAGTAAAGGTAGCACTACCTTCTCTGGCCTTTTTCGTAAAGGACACAGTGGTGACTATGGAGATCTAGTGAAGAAAAGTCCTGGAATGTCCCCCACCCCCTTTAGCAGCATGGTCTCATTCTGATAATTGCTGTTATTGATGGAAAGTTCAGATTGTAAAAGCTTGAGCAGTGGTCCTCAACCTTTGATGCCCATTAGAATCTTTTGGGGAGATTCTGAAAATATCCACTATCTGTGTCTTGATCCCGAATTTCTTCTTTTTTTTTTTTTTTTGCTGAATAATATTCTTTATCAATCCATCTGTTGACACAGCTTAGCTATTGTGAATTGTACTGCCATAAACATGGATATGCATATATCATTATAGAATAATGTTTTAAATTCCTTTAGGAATATACCCAGGGAGATACAGCTGGTTCAAATGGTATTTCTGTTTTTAGTCTTTTGAGGAATCTCCATACTGATTTTCATAATGTGTATTTTTGCACCATGGAGGAAAGTTCCTGTTCCCTTGCATACTCACTAACATTCATTGTTTTTTATGTTCTTGATGGTTCATTAAACAAATATTTATGGAATGCCAAGCATATTACTACAAGTGAAATGAATAGTGTACATAAGGTTCCTGTTCTCATGGAGTTTCAAATTTTTCAAAGAGAAGCATATAAGTAAGATAATTTCACATACAAATTAACACCATTTTACTAGAAAGAAGATATGAAGCTATTTTTAAAAGCCTGATAATTATTGGTAATGAATATTACCAGTTGCCAAACAGAATATACTTTCTTGTTTTTAATAGTACTTTCTTCTCAGTTTGATGTCTACTATTCCCAAATAACCACCCATGGAATGGCTACTGGTTGGTCTAAGTCACAGATACTCTATTTCTCATTAGTTTAGAGTTGCCAAGTAACATAAACAGTCCCATCAGGACTCTGGCATGTAATGTTGGTATCAAAAAAATTTTTTAAAAAAAGTAAATTTTTTTTTCTTGTTCTTCCTCTCACAGTTAGAGAGTGATGTTGTAAAGGCAGAAACCATTGGAGGCATTTTGACAGTGGGACAGAGCAAGCTAAAGGATGAAGTTGGTGTAAAGAGAAGGATGAATCACACACAGTAGTGACTCTGAAGTTTCCTTATTTCTGACTTTGAGTTATAAAAATAAATACATTTCTTTATTGGTTAAGACAATTTGAATAAGGTCTTCTGTTTATTGCCACCAAAGAATTCTCTAACAGATACAGAATTTGGTTCCAGGAGTGGGATGCACTAAAATACAAACTTCAAAATGTAGACTTGTCTGAATAGAAATAACTAGATGAAAAATGACCTGTTAGGCATTAGGCCATATAACTACAAGATATATCAGAGAAAATGGTAGGAAAAAATCAAGTACTACAGATTTACAAGAAGATCTTACCATATAGGGACAATGTTAAAATGGAATGGCCTGTATGAAAGCAGAAAAGTAAGAAATATGGCCTTACTCAGGAAGAGTCCTTCTGGGTATGGATTGTAACCTGAAATGGCTAGACTCTAGAAGTCTGCAAACACCAAAAGCCTTATTCCAAGATTAGATTTATATAAGAAAAAACAAGAGGTATGACTGGGGCAAAAGACAAGCCTAACCCCTCAGACACTCCCAAATGGTTTCTACTAAATAGTCCTGCCTGACAAAGCAAACTAGAGCAGCTGTGTTGGAGCATGAAGACGGAGAAAGTCATTATGCTCCAAGCTATTGTCAGAAACTTTCCAGAAACAGAAGCCAAGATAAAAGTACCAACCACTACACTAAGGCCTTCAGGGATGATAATACAATGCAGTCCTGTTGTTAAACAGTAGAAATTCTTAAACTCAGGAGACAGGCTTTCATAACAAATATGAGTGACTAGTCAAATATCTTGATGATAACTAAGCTTGAAAAGGAACTATATTGCTAAAGAAATCTCAGTCCTGGATAACCATGGTCCATGACTGCTTAAATTGAAAGCAATCTCAGGCCCTTTGAAAGCATACTCACAGCTCATGGAAAGGGAAATAACTTTTCCAGATTTGATTATGGAGGTCAATGAACAGAGTTGCCTCCCAGAGAAGAAAACCTGAAGCTGCCAGATTAATTGACAAATATATCCCTCCCCTGTCGGCTTTATCATACTGTGATGCAGAAGGAAAGAGAATCCTCAGTGTCAGTTTTTCCAAGTCAGCATCTCCAATTTCACCCTGACTGGACTGTTTAAATATACTCTCATTCTCAATTCACATACCCATTCTAGGACAATTGTGTTTTGATTATACTAACATGCAATGTGTGTGTGTGTGTGTGTGTGTGTTTCCAATTTTCTGATCTTTATAATTTAAATTCTCTTTACTCCTATCATCCCTGTTCTTTTTCTTCTGTTGTATACTAAGTGATTAATAAGTCCTCGTGATTAATAAATTTGCTTTAGTCACAGTTTGCTCAGTCATGAAGAGCTACATCCTTAGTGGGATAAAAATGAAGAAATTGGATGATATTTTGGTTATTTAGGGAGAGTGAGTACAATTATGCAATTATGAACTTTTGGGGAAGAGAATTATATATCAGTGTTGAACAGTCAGGAAGGTACATTTTCTACTTTATGTGTGAGATTGGAAAACTAAGTTAACATATTATAGGGAATGAAAACTAGGTTTCTCATGATCAGAGAAAAGAGTTAAAAATAAGAAAAGGAGTAAAGGTAGAATGAATTTTGTGACGTTGGATTAAAATTGGAGTTATAAACATGAACTGGTGGTTTTTAATATGCAGATAAATACAGAAATAGATATAGATATAGATATATGTATATGTCTTCACACTTATATTTCCTAGATTCATCTGTAGAGAAAGCCTAGAAGCAATGACATCATATTCATTTCCCATTGCTTGGACAAAATACCCCACACCCACAATTTAAAAGAGGAGAGGTTTATTTTGGCTCATGAAAGTTTCAGTCCATGGTTAACTGGCTCCAAGGTAGAAGTGGCATAGTAGAAGGACATGGGAGAGAAAAGTTGCTCAATCCATGGTGGCCAGGAAGCAGAAAGAGAACAGAGGAGCCAGGAACAAGAATATGCTCTTCCAGGTCATGCCCCCAGTGACCAGCTTTCTCTGATAAGGTCCTACCTCCCAGTAGCACATCTATCTATGAACTCATCACAGATGAATATAATGTTCCCATAATCCAAGCTTCCAAAATTCCCACCTCTGAACATGCCCCTCTGGCATGCCACCCTGCCTTGGAGCCACCCAACTATGGACTGAAACTTTCACGCTACAACTCTGAAACCTTTACAACTGTGTACTACAATAAACCTTGACTCTGTTATTTTTGAATGTCAGATATTTGTATCAGCAATGAGAAAAGTAACTAAGACACATGATATCTACATAATCTTAAAATCTCTATCCACATATTTCACGTTAATTACAAAGGAAAACTAGCAACCTTGCAATAGAGAAACATGGCAGGCACCACCCTAATTTAGTGATTAAAGTTATTATAATTACAATGGTCCAAATCATTATCATACTCTTTGTTAATGATGTACTAAGATGCATACAACATCACTTTGTGGTATTTGCTCCAAAAACACGTAACAAGATTAAATCATGAACAGACATCAGGCAAACCCATGTTGAAGGCCATTCTACAAAATAATTGACCACCATTCTTTGAAAATTTGAGTCATGAATGACAAAAACCATTCTAGATTAAAGAAAATTAATGGGACATAGCCATATGCAAAGTGTGATCTGGAGTAGGTCCTGAATTGAAGTAAAAGGATAAATGATGATATTTGAATAAAAGCCTATAAATTAGATGATGTATTGTGTCAGAGAAAATGTATTGATTTTAATCATTGTTTGGAGGTCATGTTAGATAAAACATTTGAAGAATTTTAGTAGAGTATACAGAAAGTATTCACACTATTTTTTTCCACCATTAAGTTTATTGGTACATTTAAGGTATAAAATACATTTACATACATCATTGGGATCTTGTACCATTACGTGAGTATCTTGGTTCTTATTTTTTCCCCCTTCCCCTGCCCTCCC
>NW_004624759.1:16214288-16281130 GCF_000247695.1 Heterocephalus glaber
TGGAAATCAGTATGGAGATACCTCAAAGAACTAGGACTGGAAGTCCCATTTGACCTAGCTATTCCCCTGCTGGGTATCTTCTCCAAAGAATTAAAAGAATCATACCACAGTGATATATGTGCACCCACCTTCATAGCAGCACAGTTTGTAGTAGCTAGTAATAGGAAACAGTCCAACTGTCCATCAACTGGAGACTGGATAAAGATGTGGTTTTTGTTTTTTTATAAAATGGAGTACTACTCAGCCATCAAGAACAAGAAACTAGAGACATTTATAGCTAAGTGGATGCACATTGAGGTGATATTCTTAAGTGAAATAAATAGGACACACGTGTAAATACCTAATAGTTTCTCTTGTGTGAGAAACTGAAAGTGTAAATAAGGACTAAAAGGTATAATAGATAATATGAAATAGGAAGAAAAGTGACAAAGGGGAAGGGGAAGTGCGTGGGGTGGGGGAAGGGAAAGAAAGGAATGGAATTAATATGAGAAAATGAAAAAATAGAAACAAAGTCTTTGTAAATAGGGAGAGATGGAGGGATTGAAGGGAGGGCAGGGGAAGGGGGAAAAATAAGAACCAACAGAGATTATGTAAAGGTGCAAATCCAATGATAAATGTCATTATATTGTATACCTATAATGTACTGATAAAATAAAATTTAAAAACATACCAAGAGACTCCTCACAGTACTAGAGAATACAATCCTGAAATTCATATGGAACCAAATTCAACCCAGAATAGCAAAAGCAATCCTGGGAAATAAGAGCAAAGCAAGAGACATCAAAATCCTGGACTTCAAATTATACTACAAAGCTTCAGTGAATAAAGCAGCATAGTACTGGTACAAAACAGACATATGGGTCAATGGAACAGAACAGTGGATGGAGAAACAATCCCAGGCACATTTGGCTATCTGTTATTTGACAAAGGGGCCAGAAATATATGCTAGAAGAAAGATAACCTCTTTAATAAATCATGCTGGGGAAACTGACTATTCATATGCAGAAGATCTGATCTAGACTTGTATCTCTAACCATGTACTAAACTAAAATCAAAGTGGATGAAAGATCTAAATGTTAAAACAGAAACACTTATTCTTCTGGAAGATAAAGTAGGTAAAACTCTTGAGTGTAGGCAAGTACTTTCTGAACAGTACCCCAACTGCACGAAGAATAACATAAAGATTAAAAAGTGGGATCAAACCACATTATTAAGCTTCTGTACAACAAAGGAAAAATCCTTTGATTAAAGAGATAACATACAGAATGGGATAAAATTTTGGCAGCTATTCCTTAGATAGAGGACTAATGTCAAGAATATATAAAGAACTGAAAAAATTAGATTCTCCCAAAATAAAAGACCCACTGAGATGAATAGACTCTTTTCAGAAGAAGTACAAATGGCCAATAAACACATGAAAAAAATGTTCAGCATCTCTGGCTATTAGAAAAATGTAAATGAGAACAATACTGAGATCTCATTTTATACCACAAAGAATGGCTATCATCAAGGTATAAAATAATGGAGACAGAGAGAAAATGGCTGAGCAGTGAATGCCAGCAACTCAGCTTCTCCAAGACAAAATGTTTAGAATCTGGAAAACAATAGCTTGGATAGGAACCAAAGTGAGTGAAGAGTACATAGGAACCATTAGGAAACTGACAGAGGAGAAGAAAATGGGATTAAGTGATACAGAAGAAATAGACCACTGCTGCCGAGGGAAGACCTTCCAGTGCCCCAGCCAGAGACTAGGTAGCTGCCAGTGGAGAGATTTTCTGCTCACAGAGAAATGGAGACTTGTGCTGAGGCCAGGAGAATCTTATGCAGTTGCAGACAACAGTAAGAATGTGAGACACTGCTTCCCAAGTGGCCCTCCAGAGTCAACAGTTGGTGAGTGACTGCAATACAAGTTCCTGAGGACACAGCTATATAGAGCAGAAGCTGGCAGGGATGCTACTGTAGGAGAGGCCTGGATACTTGAGCCTGGGTCCCAGAGCAATCCCTCAGCTGCTTCACACTGCCCAAGTTCCTAGAGTGGTTGAGGGAAGAACAGTCATGGGAGACTGTTGGCAGTTGGACAGCCGACTGGGGGGATTCCTCCTGAAAGGCAGGAGCTGGTGATCACAGACTCAACTCCCACCATCAGAAGCCAGTTTCAGCCTGAGCTACACAGGACTGGAAGGTCACACTGGTGCCTTGTTCCTACTGTAAGCAGATCTCTATACCCAGCACCATTCTGGGAGCAGAATGTTACCTTAGACTTCCAGTATGAACAAAGGTATATCTTGCCCTTAGCTCTGCTCCTTAACATGAGCCTAAGGAAAGGAGCCACATGTCCAAAACATTAGAAAATTTTCTTTTACTATTCTTTATTTCATTGTATTATTTTTTCATTTTTAATTTTTATTTCACTTAATGTTTTTTATTTTACTTTTTGCTGTTTTAGTCCTCCTGTACATCCCACACACACACTTTTATCCCATTATTTTACACTTTTTTCTTTTATGAGCATGTCTGAATATGTGAGCTTTGTCTACTCTTGCCCTGTTTTTCTCCCAATATAGTTTGTAGAGAGAAGGGAATTTGACCCTGTTCACTTACATTCCCTCCTACTTTGACCCATATCTCTTTGCCTGACTTCATTCTCCTATGTTTTATTCATTCTTAATTTTACTTTTCTCTCCTCTCCACCTTTTCAGTTGTCTCCCTTAAACTTTTTCTGTAATACTTATATCAATCACAGAATCTTTTCCCATCTCCATTTCCCACTACAAATTTTGTGCACAGCTTTCCCTGTTTCCGCTTTCTAAATATATAACAACACACCCTTAAAATCAATAGGACCTTTGGCCCCTCTCCTACTTCCTCCTTCCCATACCACAGAGAAGAGGATTTAAAATCTTTTTTCCTTTTCTCTTCTCTTATCCCCTCTGGCATTACCTGGTCCCCGTGGGCTTTACATAGCTGATTCTATAAAACTACTGTTGAAAGCTGTTTTTCACCAGTAGAGGAGACACAGCCATTGCATTTAGTGCACATTAACTGTGGTTCAATACTTGCTTTGTTATAAAGCTTACACTATAGACGTGGATTTCTTCTGTAAGCTAAAGAAGACCCAAAACAGGATCTTATGCTATATTATTTCTTAACTAGCCCTGATATATTCCACTGCATCAGATTAGCCTATTACTGCTGTAGTTGAAGTGATTCCATAGGAATAATCGTGATCAGCAGACAATTGACTGCCAGTGAACTTGTCCACTGAATCCACCATTCCACATGGAGAGGGACAGCAAGAGTTCCTAACCCAAGAATTTGGACTCGATCAAATCCTCTGCAAGGATGCCTGCAACCTGACAGAAAGAGGTCGTGAGTCTGAGTTAACTTCAGTACTGCAGTGGAGGGATCAGAGGAATAATTGGGGCGTGAGCCCTTAGACTCTCTGGCAAAGAAGCTACTTGGGAATCACATCTGCAATGTCTCATTGAAATGTCTAATCTGTGTTCTCATCAGACATCTTATTGATCTAAGTTTCTGTATGTCTCTTGATTTATTTTGTAATGTGTGGTTATATTATGTTCTTTTATGATTTCATGTGTTTATTAGGTTGTTGCTCTTGTATATTTGTTTGTCCATTGAGTCTGATTTAATAGGTGTCTAGGTTCTCATCTCAGGTTTTTAATCTAGTTTTATCTAGCTTCCTCACCTCAAACCCCCAAGATAATATTATTAACATATTTCTTTATTCTTTTTCTATATATATATAAACTCCTCCTCCTAAGTTCTTAAATTCACCATACTTAATTCCCTCACAGTCACTCCTATCTTCACTAGTATAATTCCTCACCCCTCCCCATCCTAAGCCTTTGGCTTTCCCATATCTCACCTATCTTATTGTCCTCCCTATAAGCAAGTTCTGATAATCACATAACTTTCCTTGACCACAAAGTGAACTCCCTTTCTCCTATATCTCGCTCTTACCTCCACAAAATATTCTTTGAAGACCCTCAACACCAAACCTTTCACTCAACTAAAGGTACTCCAATAAAATCAGAACCCATATCAATTTTTCTTCTCATATACCATTATTTTTCCCATAAAACCTCCCCCTTAGTGACTAACACTATTCATCCAACCACCTCTTCTCCCCACCCCCACATCATCTACCTTACTGCAAAGCAAACACAAACAATAAACTGTCATAATGTGCAAAGAGAAAAGACAAAGGAGGGAAGAGTAACTGCAAGGACTATCATATAGAAGTGGTGTAAGACTGAATCTGTGGATGTTATTATAAATAGAAGCAACTCTTTGGCAAAACAGTGACAGAGTCAAAATCACTCAAATAACAGAAGGAGTATATACTAGCACTGACATACAAGGCTGAAAATTTTTCATAGGGAAGAAGTATCCTACTAAAGATCTCCACATAAGCCACAAACTCTCCTCACTTCTCTAGTCCTCAACCTTCAATAACCCCCTCCCCCCAACCCCCCCAAAAAAGGAAAGAGACAAAGAGGGGCCATATATAATTTAAATAATATATGTATGAGACTGGGGAGACAGGAAATAAAAGGTATCTAAACCACCCTCCCACTCTCCCAAGGCAGAGCAAAGAGTCGAAAGGGAGAAGAAAACAAATACCAACTAGCAGAAATCTATGAAAACTTCTCAGAAGTGATGAAAAAAATAGTTAAATTTAAAGATGAAATGAGCCAAAAGTTCACAGTAATTTTACTCAACATGCTCATGGTGAATTTCAGAGAAATAAGGTAAAAACTGGACAAGGTAATCAAAACAGTTTAAAATTTGAACAACAGGGCCTGGGATATAGCTCAGTGGTTCCACTGCCTGCCTCACAAGCACAAGGACCTGAGTTTGATCCTTGGTACCAAAAAAAAAAAATTTGAATAACAGAATCATCAAGGATATGGAATCCTTGAAAAGATGTCATACAGGAATGCTTGAAATAAAAAATAGTATAGAATTCATACACTGCAGAAATGACAAATGTGAAGACAGATTGTCTGATATTGAAGACAAAATAATGAATTATGATAAAAGCTCAAAGAAGCCAAAAAGAAAATAAAAGAACAAGAGAAGACTATTCAGCAGCTACTAGATGACAACAAGAAGACCAATTTTAGGTTAATTAGAGTTATAGAAAAACTAGAAGATACCACAGATGGATTCACTAACATGCTTACAGAAATTACAGACGAAAATATCTCAAATGTAAGAAAAGCATTTAAAATACAAGTAAGTGATGCTTGTAGAGCACTAAATAATTATGATGAAAAGTGAAGTTCACCAGACATATCCTTATTAAATTTAAAAATATCCAGCAAAAAACCCAGAATGTGAAAAGCAGCCAGAGAAAAAACAAAAAAGTCACATATAAAGGTCAACCAATTAATATCATGGCACACTTCTCAACACAAAACCTGAAGGCCAGAAGAGCTTGCAATGAAGTATTTCAAGCCTAAAAGCAAATAACTTCCAACCTAGACTATTTAGCCAACAAAGCTGTCTTTCAAAATAGATGGAAAGCTGAGCATGTTGGCACACACCTATAATTCGAGCACTTATGAACCTGAGGCAAGAGGTTCAATGCAAGTTCAAGGCCAACCTGGGTACATAGTGAGTTCAAGCCCAGCCTAAACTGCATAACAAGGTGTTACTATTTTTTTTTAAGGGAAACAAAAAAGACTGGATTTTAAAAAGAGAATCCAACAATCTGTTGTATTCAAGAAACTCGTTTAATCCATAAAGATATTCATAGACTAAAAATTAAAGGGTGGAAAACAACTTTCAATGAACCAGGACACTGAAAGCAAGCAAAAGTAGCAATTCTAAATGTTAAACTTCAAGTTAAAACTGATTAGTAGAGACAAAGAAGGTCACTACATATTAGATAAGGGAAAACTACAAGAAGAAATAACATTAATAAACATATATACCAACATATTGCCAATCACCAATACCCAAGCTCTTCAAAGAAACTGAAAGGGAAGAAGTGCTCCTAAATTTATCTATGAAAACCAGTATCACCCTCATCCTCAAACTGGATAAAAACCCAACCAAAAAAGAGAACTATAAACCAATCTCTCTAATGCGCATAGATGAAAAAATCCTCAACAAGATATTAGCAAATAGACTGGAGCACATTATCCAAAAAATGGTACATCATAATCAAGAAGGTTTCATCTCAGAGATGCAAGGATGGTTCCACATACATGTCAATAAATGTAACACATCATATAAACAAGAGCAAAGTCAAAAGCCACACAATCATATTAATAGATACAGAAAAGGCTTTTGGCAAAATGCAGCACTTCTTCATGATAAAAACACTGAGGAAAATAGTTATTGAAGGACCATGCCTGAACATGATAAAGGCTATTTATGACAAACCAATAGTCAGCAATATACTAAATGGGGAAAAACTGAAAGCACTCCCCCTAAATTCAGGAACAAGATGTCCTTTGTGGATAGGATGTCCACTATCACCTCTTCTATTCA
The DNA here is from genome assembly GCF_000247695.1 of Heterocephalus glaber. The sequence goes on from NW_004624759.1 coordinate 16,220,811, forward strand.
ACATACAACTTGAAATATTGGTCAGAGTAATTCTGCAAGAGAAAGAAATAAAAGGGATACATATAGGAAAGGAAGAATTCAAATTATCATATTTTTGCAGATGACATGATACACTACATAGAAGACTCAAAGAACTCCACCAAAAAACTCTGAAAACTAATAAGCAACTTCAGCAAACTAGCAGGATACATGATCAACACACAAAAATCATTAGCATTTGTGTATACCAAGAATGAACGCAATGAGAAGTAAATTCTGAAAATAGCAACATTCACAGGATCTCCAAGAAAAATGAAATATCAAGGAGGTGAAGATCTCAACAAAGAAAACTGCAGTATTCTGAAGAAGAAGATCGAAGAGGACATCAGAAAATGGAAAGATGTCCCCTGCTTCTGGATAGGCAGAACCAATATTGCCAAAATTGCTATACTTCCAAAACTGTTACATAAATTCAATGAGTCCCAATAAAAATACCAACATACTTTATAGATCCAGAGAAAACAATCCTAAAATTCATATGGAGCCAGAGGAGACCCAGAATAGTAAAAGTAATTTCGGGCAATAAGAGCAAAGCAGGTAGCATAGCAAAACCTGACCTCAAGCTATACTACAAAGCAACAGTGATAAAAATGTCATGGTAGGGCAGGGATTTAGCTCAGTGGTTTCGCCGCCTGCTGTGCAGGCTCAAGGACCTGAGTTCGGTCTCTGGTACCAAAAAAAATAATAAATTGGCATGGTATTGGAACCAAAACAGACATATGGATCAGTGGAACAGAACAGAGAATTTGGAAGCCTCTCCAGATGTATTCAACTATTTGATCTTTGACAAAGAGGCCAAAAGCATATGTTGGAGGAAAGACAGCCTATTCAATAGATGGTATTGGGAAAACTGGTTATCTCTTTGCAAAAGAACTAAACTGGACCTTTATCTCTCACTATATACTAAATTAAAATCAAAATGGATCAAAGATCTAAACCATAAAACAGAAACAATAAACCTTCTGGAAGGTAAGATAGAAAAAAACACCTGAAGATATAGGTGTAGGAAAAGTTTTCTTAAAACCTCGATCGCATGAGAAATTGCAACAAGAACCAACAAATGGGATTATATCAGGCTAAAAATTTCTGCAAAACAGAAGAATCAATAAGTGGAGTGAAAAGACAACCTACAGAATGGGGAAAAATTTTACCAGCTTCTCCTCAGACAGAGGATTAATATCTAGAATATACTTTTGTTGTACAGAAATGTTTAGCCTGAATATATTCCCAATTTTATTTATTATTTATTTATTTATTTATGTAAGTGACAACCATCCCTACAAAATTAGACCAGTCTTCCCTCTAATTCCAATTATTCATGGCACCTTTATATAAAAAATATATGCACTAGCTCTAGGACTCACACACATTAAATTCAATTATAGCATTAGGCTCAAAGTTCAGGACCCTGTGATTTCTATCTAGTCCCAAAGAAGATGAGGCCCTCATTCTTTGGCTGCACCTCATCAGGATTCAAAGACCCTGAAGATACAAGTTGTATGCTTTGCACATGCTCAACAATGTGAGTCAGGGACAGGAGAATATTAATAAATACTTCTACTTTAAGAGGCAATTAAAGGAAGGCACAGTCAGCAGTTAGGCATTCATAAGAATTCTGTAGTCCTGCTGGGCACATGCTGCCAGGTTCCCTACTCAGGTATAGCTCTGTTCACTGGGGTGGCTCCTCAGTCCACTGTTTTCTATCACTATGAGCTCTCTCACTCCACTTTTGGCTTTGCCATCTAAAGAGGTTGCCTGAGACAGGTTTCCTCTTCTATAAGAAATAGCTCATGTTAGTAGCTGAATAGATCTCTGAGTCTACTTCTCAAAATCATCATCATCATCATCATCATCATCATCATCATCATCATCAAAATCAGGACCCCAAAGGCTATTTTTCATTGTGAAACCTCAGATCTTTTAATACCATGCTGCCTAGGTATTTTTTTCAATAAGACTCTCTTTAAAATGTGGATCTTCTATTATTTTCACTCAAGCCACCACATGCTTCCAAGTCACATGTGTAATTCTTTCTGACACTGATTTCTCTGTTTTTTGGGCATGTGTGATCTTGAAAGACCTTAAGATTTTTAGACACCCTTTGGGCTACCTGAGATGTTCTAATAGGAACCACCTTCTGAAACTCAGAACTTCAAATTTAAGAACCAGTAAGGTTCAAAAGAAAAGAAAGAAAGGAAAAGAAAAAGCAAAGAAATACCAAGAGAATGTTTCTGCAAGAGCAATAACATATTAATGGACTAGGAATGAACTAACCTAGGACAATCAATTGTCACTGATGTGTGGATGGATAAAATGAGATTAGGGGGTTGGGAAAACTGTCAGAATTTGACAGCTATGATCCCAATCTGGATTCAGCTTTCTGAAATGCTTTTACATTTAACATTATTTTATGAATATCTTTGCAAGTTATTTCACAGTATTTTTCATGTATTATTTAAATCAGTTCATAATTTCCCATCAGTTTAATAGGTCACCATTTATCATTCCCCTATAGTGCCACATTTAAGTAGTTTTGGTTTTCTGCCGTTAGAATAACCTTACTATTACATCTTTATAAATTTTTATATTTGAGTTTATCAATTATGATATATTTCATAATCTGTGAATTAGATTTCTGGTATCAGCAGAAATGTATTTGAGGCAATTGAAGTAAATGGCCAGTGTTTTATACAAGACTTACATCAACTAATACATGAATTTATAACATTACCATCCATCCAGTTTTTCAGCTTTATTGTCATTGAGTTTTATCAGATTTTTATTTCCTTTTGGAATTTAGCACATAAAATAGTTTTTATTTGCAGTGGTTTTTATTTGCATTTTTAAAATTTCTAAGTAGCATAATCATTTTTCCTTTTGTAATAAGTTACTTCCATGACAAAAAACAACTGAAGAAATTCATGACCAACAAACCAGCTCTCCAAAATATTCTGAAGGATATTTTAGAAAAAGATAACAAAGACTAACAATTCCAAGAGCATGAATAGAAAGACAAGGCAAGGCAAGCAATTAAATAGAGGAGAAAGACAGGGAACCAACAGGAAAATAATTGGACAAGGATAAGCCAATACATATCAGTTATAACCATCAATGTAAATTCAATTCACCAAGCAAAAGAAACAGATTGGCAGAATGAATCAAGAAACAAGATCCAACAATATGCTGCATATAAGAAACACATTTAACTCAAAAAGAAATTCATAGACTGAAAGTCAAAGGATGGAAAACAATACTTCATGCAACAGGAATCCAGATAAAAGCAGGGATAGCTATTCTATTTGCAGACAAAATGAACTTCAAGCTGAGATTGATCAAGAGGGACAAAGAAGGTCACTACATAATTGTTAAGAGAAAATTCTATGAGGAAGAGATAACAATCATAAATGTATATGCACCAAATATTGGCACACTGAACTATATAAAACAACTATTAACAAACATCAATAATCAAATAAGCACTAACACAATTATAATAGGGGACCTCAATAATCTACTGTAAATTTACCAAAACTAATTTTCCTTTTGTGAATTTGGTTCCAGAACTAGAGTGTAAAATTATCATTAAATCCAGCTGTAAAAGAAAAAAATTAACAGTAGCTTTTCTCTATTTCACATAAAAGAAGTCTGAAGATAGTCCAGGCCTTCTCAGGCACTCCTGTTGTCAGATTACTGCTTTGTAAATCTAAGAGCTCTATTATTCTCAGCAGCAACTACCTTTGACCTTATGCTATGCATTCTAGTTAGCAGAAAGGAGATTTTGGTGGGGATGAAATAAGCCACTTCCCCTTATAGACATTTTACAGAAAATGCACACCACTTCTGTTTATACCCTAATGATCAGCATTTAGTTTTATTTCTAAGAAAGAACAAAAAAGAGCATGTTGACCAGAAGTCTCTGCCATGGACAGCTAATTTCTGTCTCCCATTAGGCTGAGAAAGAATAGCAACAGGAAGAAAAATGGTAAAATTTAGCATAACGAGTAAAGGTGAGAGGAGAGCCAAGACTCACACAGGGGCAAAGGGATGGGTGTGTGGCAGTGGGAAAATGGCATCTGTGTGAAGTCAGGTTCTCCCTCTTCCTAGATTCCTTCCCAGATACTTAAATTTAAGCCCTCTTTAATATGCTTTTTTCCCCTTCCCTAAATTCTAAACATTTTTTTCAAAGCTCAGTACACATCTCAATACCATCTGCAATCCTTTCTTACCAGGACCTAGTGGAACACTTATTTGATTTGAGACACCAAAATGGGTCTTGTTAATTATCATTGTGCATTTTTAGTTGACCAAAAAAGATTTCAAATTTATGAAAAGCAGGCATTGTACCAGAATCAAGGCTCTGTTTATTCCCCATAAGACTTGCATAGAAAAATAAAATATTATATATTTTGTTTGTATGTATTTAGTGTTTTGTATAATACCAGGAATTGCTAACTAAATTACTCAACTTAGGGCATTAAATATCATGTACTTCATAGTTTGAGACTGTTCACTCAAATAGGGCAGAGTAATATTCTATCTAGATGTGTAAGTGTTTTTCTAAAATCACATGGAACGGTTTTTTTTATACTAAAAAGTGGAGGGGGATTTGTTTAAACAAGTATTTCTAAAAGAAATATGTACATAGTCCTGGAAATTATTTGTGGTAAGGAAATATTCTTTACTCCAATTGCATTTCTCAGGCAATAAAGCAGTGCATCCATGCTACCTCCTACTTTGTCAACAAAGATGCTATTTACCCTTTACATTTTTGTATCATAATAGATTTTAAAAATCTAATGTTCTTTATTGCAAGACATCCTTTTGTTAACAGATTTGTTTCTTTTTAATGTTTTACCTAAAATTTGACATCCTTACAGGACAGGTTTGCCTCTTACTTTATTTAATATTGTAGAAATGTAATTAATAAAAGATACTGCACAATTTAGAATAGGCTTTCTCATTTATATTATATTCCACATTTATCAGTTAGCAAAACTTAATACACCAATTAAAATATTTCTACATATGATGAGAATGTTTACAATTTAAATTTTAGAACTTGTTTTGGATGTGATTATATGTAAGAAAATTGTGTAACACTATGCTCATGCTAAGAACCGACATAATGGAATTACTGAAATAAATGTGCTGTGAGGAATGGAAAAAAAAAAAAAAGAAAGAAAAGCAGTCATTGTACCCTACATTTTTTCAATGGCCCACATTCCTTACCAATGTAGCTTTCCACATTTTCTTAATTTAGTAATCTCTGATTCTCTCAGATATCCTGTTTGTCAGGAATCCAAAATTTTATTCAGTGAATGTAATTTATTCAAAAAAAATCAAGTGTTTATTTACACTATTAGTTTTTGTTTTCCTACTTGATAAACAAATGGTATGACTCTAAGGTATGAGCACTAGAGATGTAGTAATATGACATGATTTTTGCTTTGTTCTTTTCTTTTGATATCCATAGATTTGCTTTATAGTTAGCCCAGAGTAATCAGAGAATATTCCTGAAAGCTGTTACATGTAGCTTGAAATTGTATGTCAGAACACATTAAATATGTCAAATATTGGGGAATAATGCCCAGCAATCAAGGTGTCATATGCCTTTTATTTAAAAAGGGGATAATTGTACATTATTCACAAATGTGTAATATATACTAAGTTCATGCTACTTATGCAGCACAAAGAAATTATGGTGGATCTAAAGATGAATCAGATTGGAGCAGGATTCTGCTCCTAAGGAGTTTTCAGTCTTGTAGGTAGAAAATTCAAATATAAATGTTAGTATGTATCATTTCAATGTTCCTTCAATTGTTAGAAAAGTAGAAGAAACTCCAGCAAAAGGAAGTCTTGCCCTGGATTGATCAAGCACACTCAACCTGAATGGGTCAAAGGACACTTGGGCTTTGCCCTAGGGCCACGTTTTGTTTTAGTCACTTTCCTTGTTGCTAAGATACAGTATCTAACACAGTACCTGTAGCTTAAAGGAGGAGAGGTTTATTTGGGCTCATGGTTTTTAGAGGTTTCAGGCCATAATCAGCTAGTTCCAATGCAAAAATAGCATGGCAGAAGGGCATGGTAGATGAAAAGCTGCTCATGCAATGGCTGCCAGGAAACAGAGAAAAGGAAGATAAACACTTCCAAGTCACATCCTCAAGGATCCACCTCTAACCAGGCCCACCTCCTAACAACAGGTTAGCTACAGTGCCTCCACAATACAATCACTTTCCAAAAGCTCTACCTCTGATTGCGTGAGTTTGGGGGTCATTTTTGATCTAAACCATAATACTTTTCAATTAGTAGGCTGTTAATTTGGGCAAATTTCGCATTTTTCATGTGTAAAATGAAGACAGTAATACTGACATCACACTCAGTACATGTCTTGTTAGTCCACAGAAGTCATTAAAGATTCTGTTAAGCAATAATATGCTATAATATAGTTAATTACCTTATTAAGTGTGCTATAAACTACAACTTGATACAATTATAAATGAATGCATTCTTTCACAGCTGTGGAATTATTCAACAGATCACTCATCCCAGATCAAATGGGTCAATTGGCTCCACTTCCAGAAAGGTCTTGACACTTCTTGAATTGTCAGGCTAAGACCTGAAGAAGGAGGAACCCCTGGATTCCTGAGTCAAGGTAACCTCAGGGGATCCAGGTAGTTGTGTGTTTCTCTTCTCAGCTTGCCCATGGAAGAGGTCCCTTAACCTAAAAATTCCTGCACTGGGAGGGAGGAAGGAAGCAGTGTGGGGAAATGGGATAGGAGAAGTTTGAACAAAAAGCTATGAAAATGTCAGGGAAATAGTATCTTGCTTAGAGATATTGTGTAGGGTGGTTCCTTTGTCATGGGAAATAGAATGGAAGACAGGAATCATTTTACCTTCCTCCTTTTCCCTTTTAAAATCTACTACTTCTGCTCTGCTCTGACAATGCTTAAGTAGAAGAAACAATTGAGAAGTGAATGTAAGGGGTGCAGGTCAACACCAGAAGGATTTCTTAACCCTAAATACCTAAACTGCTCACCTATTGAGGCCTGTAGCATCATCATGACCACTCCTAAGAAACCCCGTTTTTGTTCCTTTATCTTTCCCTCTAGAAACTGGGCATTGGAGAGTCTTCTGATCTATGGACCCAGGTTTACTTTGCCTAGAAAAATGAAGTTGTATTGGGAGACTTTTCTAGTTGGCAATTTAAGCATTTACACCTGATTATGCGTAGCAACCTTGAGATATTGAAAAGATTTGAGATGAGAAAAAAAAATAGGAAGGATGCTGGAGGTAAGTGAATAGGAGTATCCTCACCTACTCCACAAGCAAGAGGCAAGGCCTTTAGAAGTTGCCTTCTTCTCATTCGTAAATGACTTATCGAGACTTAGAATTTTAGCATGGACATCTTATTATGCAGCAATCTGAAACTCAGGAATGAGCTCCCAGAGAAGGAGCATTGTGCCTGGAAGACCGAGCATGGAGAGAAAGGAAGGAGAATAAATGAGGACTTGGAAGAAGACCATTCTACTTGTCTTGTTAAGATTTGGGCTTTACATCTTGAGCTTGAAGGAAATGGATATTAGAGTAGTTAATTTGAAAATAATCAAATTCCAGATCTTAGTTTCCATATGTGCCCTTCCCTAAAACCAGTCACCCTGTGGACACATCTTGGGTATCATGTTCCTTTTCATTCTCCATCTTTCATTTTGCAATAGGCCTGAAAGATTTCAAAAAGAAAGTCTACCAGAGAAAAACTCTTCAGATTCTCAAACAAATAAATGGTTAATTGGAAATACTAATGCCCAGGTCTCAAGTATTTGACACTGATTTCAAGTAGGAAGAGGTTAAAGATTAAGACTAGTTTCAAATTGGGAGTGCTTTTGTAAGCATTTAATCAAACTACAGGGAAAATATTTCTTTGAACTTTTGCCAAGTGATTATTACATGTTGTTTTAAATTTAGGTATAGTCTGTTTGCTTCAATGATTCTGCAGATTTAGTGGCCCAATAGCTTCTCTGAGCTCTGCTGATAATTTTCACAAAATATTGTCTTATCCTAAACCTGAGCAGGCCATGGTGGTGCATGCCTATAGTGCCAGCACTTGAGAGCCTAAGGCAGGAGGATCACTGCAAGTTCAAGACCAGTCTGAGCTACATAGTGAGTTTAAAGCCAGCCTGAACTATATAGTGAGACCCCGTTTCAAAAAACGAACAAACAAACAAACAAAAAACCACACTAAACCAGGCACAGTGGTGCTTGCCTATAATCCCAGATATGCAGGAGGCTAAGGCGAGAGGATCACAAGTTTGAGACCAGTCAGGATAACCTAGCGAGACTTTGTCTCCAAATAAAAGAAAAAGACCTGGAGATGTGGTCCAGTGTTAGAGTATTTGCCTAACATGCTCAAGGCTCTGGATCCAATCCCCAGTAACCTCCTCCCCAAAGTTGTTTTATTCCAGGGGTGAGCAATATTCATTCATGATACATCAACTAATCTTTTGAAGAAGGCTGATTTCCTTTTATATGTTTAATGATTATTTAAATTTTTATATTATAATTTTAATTCATCCAGTTATACACTTATAATAATTTTAATGATAAATCATCCAGAATATTTATTAACATGTAGGTTTTTATGACAGGAAATCTTAACTTCTTCAATTTTATATTAATAATAATAATAAATATTGAATCTAGTAAAATTAAAATATGTAAAATTTTAATTGAAGTATATACTTTGTTGCTGAGAATTGTGATGTAATGATCAGCAAAAGATTATCAATCTTAAAAGTATTTATATTAAGATAAAATTCTATGGGTAATATAGCATGGAAATATGAGTTCAAGAAGAAAAAATGATGGAAATTTTTTGGCTGTTAAAAAGAGCCTGTTTGTGTGCTTTTCGAATAGATGAGGGGGAGTTTTCAATACATTTAATTGAGTATGTCAGTGTGCCAGAATTTATATCCTTTTTAATTATTTAAAATTTCAATAGAAATTATATATGTTAATCTAAAAATGTGTGAGGATGCATTATTTTTCCAAAAATGTTAGAAGGTCCCAGAACAAACCATTTTGTAGCACTAGGAAGTGGGAGATGAAGTTTAGAAAGAAAGTGTTGGGAGAGAGGTGCCAGCTCTCTCTGCAGTCTCGTCTTAGTGGGGTTCTGCTATCTCTGAGCTATCTCTGCCTTGCCGTTAGGGCATCTTGCCTGGCATTCTAAGAGACTATGAAGCAAGTGGACCCTGAGTATAAACCCTTCGTTCTGCACAGTATTTGCACAAACCAGTGTTACATTGGATGGCAATGATACATCATTGTGGTTTATCCTACAAGTGGGCGATGGAGCAGGGATATGGTGGTGGGGTAATCAGAACTTTTGGAATGCTAAAATCTTGGAAAAGCTGCTATTTAGTTTAAAAGGTAGTGTTATGCAAAGCATTTTGGAACATGTAGGGTACACAGGTCATCCTCTGGTCCTTCATTGTCTCGGGTGCTAGGAGATACTGAGCATAGAATCTGATTCTCTATGCCCTAGACTCCCAGGCATGCTGGATCTTGAAAGCCCCATGTGTGGAGACCACTCAGCCCTCTGCTTGCTAATGCTGCCTGGTTGGTCCATTTTGTTTTCCTCTCCCCAACTCCTGGCCCCTTGCTTAGGATGCTTGACCAGTAGATTCTGCTGGGCAAAAAAGTACTCTTGAGTTCTCTGGGTCAGAAGAAAGGCATCCATGGGACATCAGCTTCCCAGGTGCTCCAGAAGTTGTTTTCTCAGTCATGCTTAGCTCTCACAAGGACTGTGTGTACCTTGAATGTTGACTCCAGAGCTGGCCTGGCTGGAAGGGGGCAGGTGAGAGGATGGTCTGAGGCCGTCTGGAAGGCCCTGTTGGCAACAACAAACAGGGCACATGGGAACAAATAGGCAGCCATAGCCATGGAGTCCCCATGGTTCTGAAGGTCAAAAAGAAAGTTGAGAGTATGATGAGGCCTCTTGAGATTACAGTAATGTCATCTCCGTCTGCTTTTTCTTTAATGAAATCTGAAGCCATTTGATTGACAGAAGAATAACAGTATATTTCAGGTCATTAGATCAGCAGTCCTCAAGGAAAGGCCTAAGGTCAGCCAGGTCAAGGGTATTTCCATGATTTGAAGACGTATTATCCATTATCTTTCCATATTGGCCATTATCTTGTGAGCACACTGTGGAATTTTGCAGAGATCCTACGACATATGATGGTGTCTTTGCTCGGATCATGTGTTAGCTAGCTTTGTGCTACTATAACAAGATGCTTGAGATAGCCTAGAGGAAAGGTGAGTGGGCCTGTGGCAACACAGCGCATCATAGCAGGAACACTTAGTGGAGCAAGGCTGCCCACCTTGTGGCATCTAGGGAAGGGAGAGAGAGAGAGAGAGAGAGAGAGAGAGAGAGAGAGAGAGAGAGAGGGAGAGGGTCTCCGACAATTCCCTTTGAGGGCACACCTCCATACCTCCATGACCTAAGACTTCCCTTCAGGCCTCACTTCCTAAAGGGTTTCCATCACCTTTTAATAGTGCTGAACTGAGGACAACCCTTTAACACAAGTGCCTTGGGGAGACAGTCTAGACCCAAACTATAGCACATGACAAATAGGGCTAGTGTGTGTGTGTGTGTGTGCACGTGTGTGCGTGTATGCTCTCATGCCTTGAAGATTTTTCACTTTTAATTTCTACTACAGTAAATATCCATCCAGTGGATCCCCTCTAGTGGATATCTGAAACCTTGAGTAGTACCAAACCCTGTATATTATGATTTTTCCTATACATATATAGTTCTGGTAAACTTTCATTTTTAAATTAAGCATAGTAAGAGATTAGCAAGAATACTCAAATTAGAACTATTAGAACTATAGTGTAATAAAACTTATTTAAAGCTGGCAGAGCCGGAGGAAGACTGTGCTGCACCACACTGCCCAGGTCCCTTTGCTCACTGACTATTGACATGGCCATGAAAATACATGATGCATCACTTCCCCCCAAGTACACGGGACAGAGCATGGACTGTTGTTCACCAGCTTCCCGGCTCTCTATCACCCCGCACAGGGATAGTCTTTGAGGCCGAGAAGACAGGAAGACAGTAGGGCAGGGATGGCAAATCTTTAGAGCTTTCAATGATACAAATAGCCTACTGTGGCATGTGTGTCCTAGGGGTTTTTAATTATATTGTACTCCACACTGGAAAGTGTCAGGTTCCTTGGCTGGAACTGGGAGCAGGTCACTCAGGGACAGGAGCAAGTGAGGCTGGAACAGCTGAGTGGGGCAGAGGCACCAGCTGCAGACTCCATTGAGACTGAAAGTGACCAACCAGGAACATTCAGGAATAAGTGCTCTCATCTCCTGGGTTGCAATTGTGACCCCAATCTTCTGTGACTAAAAATACCCTCCAAACATTGAGGGATGTGACAGCACATCTAGGATGGGGGCCTTAAGATTACATAGTGCATGTGCCTATTCCTCAGTGGTGTTTGTAGGACACTAGCTACATGGCCCTGGGAAAGTAGCAGTGACAAGATGGATATGTGTCCTTCTCTCTGCCAAGATGGCTTGAGCACTCCTTTTCAGATGGCAGAGGAAGAAGGATACTGTGAGCTGTCCAAAGTCTCACACCCAGTTGATAAAAGATCTATCTACTGTGCACCTATCCCTGAGGGACATAGCAGAAATGAATGACACACTCCATACCACACATGAGCTATAGTCTTGTTAGAGAAACAAGATTTATGCCCAAGACAGTATTATAAGGATTCAGAGGGCAGAACTTGGTATTCCAAAGTGAGAGTATAAAGCCATTGTTTGCTCTAATTCAAGGCAAGTTTCATATTAAAACAAAATCTTTCAATGGGTTACTTTTTACTGTTTTAACCCATGTTTGTTTAAAATTCAATTTATTAAAGATACATGTACAAGTGAAAATTCCCTATGATGAATGTTACCATTATGTATGCCTAAAATTTACCAATAAATCTTTTGCTATATTTTTATTTTTTAAATTTTTTTAACTTTTATTTTTTGATACTGGGGATCGAACTCAGCTCCTTGCGCTTGTGAGACAGGTGGCAGAAACACTGAGCTAAATCCCTGGCCTGTTTTGCTATATTTTTAAAAAATAAGGATACATGTTTAGGACCACATATCCTATCACCAGGCCTGGGGAAGATCAAAGATAGAAATTTGAAGTACATCTTCTACCAAATCAGCTTTTACATCATTGTAAAGTTAGAAAACTCTTGGAAATCAGAGACCAACTTAATCAGAAATCAGAGGACATCTATGTATTTCCTGAAAGACTCTCCAGCACCTAGTTCAAGAGGCTAGCACTTCTTATAAGAACTTAATAAATGTTTGAAAAATTAAGATGAAAATGTAGTAGTAAGTAGAACATTGGACTCAAGTTGTTTATGTGGAGACATAAAGTGTAGTCTTTGAAGTTTATCAGCAAAGAAGGTATACATCAATGGAAAGTTAAGAAAGGTCTAAGGAAGAGTTCTATAGATGAGTGGTGTGAGTAAGTTCAGAGAACAAAAAGAATAAATTTATGAAGTGTTTATGATGTGCCTACCACTATTTAAAATGCTTTCTATATATTAACTAGCTCATTTAATCCTTCCAACAGCCCTATAAAATAGAGACCAGTATTATTGCAATTTTTTAGAATAAAGAAACTGAAGCACAAGGAAGCGAATTCATTTACTGTTATTCTGCATGCTAATTTACTTTAAGATATTTTGGCTTAAACCTCAGTATCATCACCTTCATATATATAGTTTAACTTTAGCCCTTGGAGTGGGTAATTAACATTTGAAGTCTACCAATCAGGAATCCACAACCTACAGGAGCCACCCCATCACTTTTCCCCAGTCTGGCTGGACTGGTTCTGACTCCATTACATCGTTCTATCTTTCTTGAAGTGGCTCTTACATGAAAGGTGTGTTCTGGAATGCTTGATGACAGAGAGGAGGGAAATCAAGCTTATAAAAACAGATTCTGAGTGATAGCTTGTGTTTGCTTACCAATAGATATTTGTATTTTTGGCAGAATTTGGTTTATGTTTCACTATCTTGGTAATGTGCACCTATTAGTGAGGTTTCTGGGCACTGTTCGATCTCAGATTGCTAGAGGTTACTAATGCCTCCTACTCCTTGGGCAGCCCTTTACTACTGCCCAGGCCACCCAGATGGTGGGTGGCACCAGCTGCATTAATTCCCAGGCTGCTCCTCCTTATCCACCACACCACACTGTCTCTCTTTAAGAGGACTGCATACAAGCCAGTGAGATATTAGTGAAGGGGCAGCATTTTCAGGCAGAGGGAGAAGATCCAAGCATATTTAGAGACAGCAATGTTTTAAGAGGAAAGATTTCTTGAGTCTGGAAGGGAGATAGAGCAAGGCAAGGGTGTGAGATTAAAACAGCCTCCCACTGTTGGATTATATTTCCCTGGCACAGTAGGATTCAAGGCCTTGGGTTGAAAGAAAGTGGTGTGGGATTAGTAGCGGCTTAAGTTCAGTGGTGAGGGGAGAAAATTCTTGTTGCTTCTTCTCCATTTTTCTTTTCTTAGGTGAAGTTGGGCTGCCAAGAACCAGGAGAGTGGAGATTGTCAGGAAGGAAAGTTTGGATACTGAAGGTGGACCAGGTCATGACAAGAATTATGACCTGATCTCTGGTACTTGTCAAGTTCTAAAGGCTGTTCAGTGGTACATCTGGGACACTGTCTATTCCTCAAAGATCCCTACTCAGCAAGACTGGGCCATTTTCAAAGGGGAAGAAGGATGATAGAGCCCTTTACCGCCCCCTTCCAAAGAGCTCCTGGTGAATTTTAAGATCTCTTGAGGTCAAAGAGTAGGACAGTCAGTTCTGGAAGAGCTGAAATGACTCTGTCTTTTGCTTCTCTGCAAGAACTGATGAATAATTCAAAGCAAAAAGTACAGAAGCTCTGCCAGAGAAGGGCAGCTCAGAGCAGAGACATCCTGCTAGGTTGCCATGGGACTGAGTTCTCAAAGGAAAGGCCCTCTCTCCATCTTGTGCCCTCCTTAGTATCCCTAACACGGGTCTCACTTGGCTCCTAGGAAGCTGTGTTCTTTTTCAGCCAAGGAAGTAAATGCTCACTCCAGAAAGGCCCTGGAGAAACTTCAAAACTTGAAGGGAACAAGAGAGAATGAAGATGCCAAAGCCCCCCTGCCCAGACATTTGCATTGTGATGAGAGGCCAAATGAGAGGGTATCACCGAGGAGAAGAGGAGAGGTAGGAAAAGCGTTTGGCTTGCTGGGGAACGCCGGAGACTTGTCTGGACCTCACTGCTGCCACCTTCCCCACTCGGACACAGGCTCTTCCAAAGGCAAGCCTTGTCCACAAAGCAGCCCTTCCCCATAGGCTCATCTTGCTCTAGACTTGTTGATTATCAGAAAGAGTCAGTATCAGGAGACCATGAACACAGCTGATGCCTGCCTCCAGCTGGAACTAACACACCGACAAGTCAGATTCCTTGGCCAGAGAGATAACGATCCAGTTGACTGGGCTTGGCCTCCAAATCCAGGTGTCCAGGATATTTTATTGCATCTTATCACACTGAGAAAATACTTGTAAGCAAACGGAGCCCACGCCGCTTCCTCTGGACAAGCAGCTGTGCAAAGGTCCTGACACACAAGCCCATGATCACAGACTTGCCCAACAGAAAGGCAATCCTGCTCCTCCCAGCCTCTCTTTGCTTTCCTCACCCTGTGAGGATGACTTGAAGACTGTCCTAGGAAGCCACACCCCAAAATAATGAGAAGAAAGCCTGTGCCAAGATAAGTGAACCTTCAGAGCGTGCCTTATTCATACCACTTACGGTATTCATACCTATTTAAGGATAAAGAAAGCAGTTATATAAAAGTGTGGAATGGCAACTAATCAGAAATCATAGCAGCCAAATCCAGGTTTTGCTGTGAGACAAAGGAATGGGTGTTGAGCTCAGTCAATCCTCATTAATCCTCAGCAACACTCCCCAAAACACAGAGTACGGCACAGTGCTGAGTGTAGATTCTAATCAGTGAACCAAACCCCGGCGTCTTAGACATAGTCATTCCTTGGAATAGTGTGGTCTGATAACTTTTTGGTTACCTAGTGATAATTAAACATCAAATTTCACCAAAACAGATGTCTCCACTTTTTTTGTTGATAGAGATTGCCCTATTTCCCCAAAAACATGTAATTGAGGGCAGGAGGAATGATGCCATGGGAGTCTGTGAATGTGTGTGCACATATGTGAGAGTGTGTGTGTGTGTTTGTGCATGTATTGGTGCTATGAGCCAAACATTGTATCCATCTCAAATTTCCATGCTGAAATCTAACTCCCAATGTGATTAAGAGGTAGGCTTTGGGCAGTGATTAGGACTTGAAGATGGAGCACTCGTGAGGTGGATTAATGACTTTAAAAAGGGATCCGGGAGAGCTCTTTCACCCCCTTTTCATTCCATGCGGGTGCATCAAGGAAATGGCAGTCTGCAACCCATAAAAGGGCCTGCACCAGATTCCAATCATGCCAGTGCCCTAATCCTGGGCCTCCAGAACTGTGAGAAATACATTTCTGTTGTTTTTAAGCCTTCCAGTTTACGATGTTTTGTTATAGATGTTTGAACAGACTAGAACAGTTGGGGAGTGGACCCTAGAAGGAGTTACTGCCTAATAAAACAGAACATTGAGATAAATAAATGAATCTATTCATTAAGCAGAGATTGAGCACCCACAGTATCACTAGGATTTAGCAAAGAGATAAACTGAAACAAAAATAATAGAGTACTTTCTGTGACTACAACCTATTCCAACCCTTTTTATGTTTTGAGGAATGTGCAATCTGAGAGAGAATCACAGCAATGCATTCTCAATTCTCTCATAAAACACAAGATAATGTAACAACTAGCATAGTTAAGAACAGAGCTAGGGAATTGCAAAGGAGCAGGGATAGGCTCTGAGATTTCTGAGGAGGGAGACAGGAAAGGCTTCCTGGAGGAGTTCATTCTTAGTGGCAGCTCCAGGTGCACCCAGCTCTACCCAGTAGGGAGGAACACAGGAGGGGCTGTCACCCTTCAGCAGCCACTGAGATGCCATGGCTCAGCCCTGTCTCTCTCTTTCTACATGGAGAGGTTGGAAAGCTGGAAGTGGCTCTAGCAGGCCTCATCACTGCTGGAGCTCTGCTTCAGGATTGAAAAAAATAATAATTTTAGGGGGTCGAGGGGCTCCCCTTGCCTGAGATTTGGAGGGCAGAGGAGAAGCAGAAGCTGTCTTCTGGCCGAGCAAGGCCAGGAGATGTGATTATGGGGAGAACAGGCCACAGCTCCTGCCCTGCAAGGCAAAGCAGCAGGGACAGCACAGGGGGTGATTGCAATAGCAGCAGCAGGCTGCTCTCTGGATGCCACTGACAGAGTCTGGCTTGAAAGCTGCACTCTGTTGCCTGCTCCTTTAGCCTTGCCAGTGTGTAAAACCTGGAGCCATTTCTGTTCCCTGCCCCGAGGCCCTGAGAAGTAGTGATGGCTTGGATAACTAATTCACCCAAGAGAAACAGCAGCTAATTGGGCTGCAAACTGCCCTTGGCTCCTAACACAAAGCCCTATTCTGCTGCTGGTGCCCTGTCCTTGCAGAGTCACTGTCCAGGCATCTCTGCCAATCTCTGCATGAACACGTGTTCTTTCTCTGCCTGATCTCTCCATGCCAGCACTACTCCTGCTCTATCTTTTCTCTGAATTCTCTTACTTTCTATACCTATTGAACTGCCTGGTCCTTGCACTTGTATTTTTGCTTTCTTTCCCTTGGGTAAGTGTATCCTTTCTTCCTTTTGTCACTTCCTGATTATCAATGATGTGCTAGGTGCCATGGACAAAGTAAAGATGGGCAGGTGAGGTTCGAACTCAAGGAATCTGCAGTGTAGTAAGTGAGGTGTGTGAGGCATATAGAAAGCATATTCTAGCACCATGCTATTACAGAAAAGCTGTCTTAGTAAAGGGCCTAGAAATCCAAGGTGGAAAACCAAGGAGCCCTCATGAAGAAGACAGCCTGGGGACCCAAGTGAAAGTGGATTAGAGAAACACAGACCATTAAAGAGACAGGTACCGTATATGGAAGTGCATTAAACAGGCTAGTTGTGTTCCCTAATAGAACAAACAAACAGTCCTCAAGGAAGGGAAACTTTTGACAAGAGGGTGACATTATAAAAAATTGAATGGAAGTGAGATAAGTTTTCCATGTTGGAAAATTCTACTCATCTCAAGAAAGCGATCTGGTAGATTGTAACCTTTATGAGCTGGGAAATGTTCTTCTCAAGACTCAGCATTGTGCCTTGATAACAAGTATTTGTTTAACGACAGCCATCATATCAATGGCTACCCAGATCCAGAGGCCAGTTGTCTCCTCTGTCTCCTTTGTCTGGCCTGCTGCAGTTATTTCACTAGAATTGAGAGAGCAACAGACCCCAAAGTTAAAGACGCACCCTACATTGCCCATACATATACCCAGGCCAAGGAGCTTCCTCTTAAACTTTGATGCTTCTATGGTCAATCAATCCATCAGGCTGAAAGTGCCAGTAATTTGGACCATTCTGCCTATAAAAAAAGTCCAGAATATGACCACTTCTCATCACTTCATTTGCTACCACTTTGGACCATTGTCATAGTCTATTCTTGATCTCTGACAAAGACAACATCTAGAGAATGATCCTTTCAAGAATAGAAGCTCCAGGATGTTGCTCCCCATCCTTTTCCTATTCTAGCACGTTCTACAGGCCTTACCTGATCTCCCACCTAAGAACTTGATGAGCGGCGCACACACTCACTGCTTCTGCCTCAGCTGGTTCCACACCAGCCACTTTCCTTCTCACGTGATGAGGCATGTACGTTAATCTTCTTGCTGGTTTCTTCCAACACTTGCCCATTACCTCATTAGAAAACTGTTCTCCCTTCTCCTCTCTTGGTCTCATTTATAAGCCAAGAGCCAAACTGGATTAAGTCTAATAAACATACGAATAGTTCTAGAGGATTAGTTACCCAGAGGTTTAGAATGAAATTAGATTAAGCGAAGTACCATTGTGGGCATCTTCTGAAGTTTACCAGGACTTCAGACCTCTAAGCATCCCCAGAGAAGATTCCATTGCTTCCTCCTCCTCTAATTCAGCTTGCTATTCTTGAGCACCAGGCTCCTTCAAGTTACATAACCCTTCCAAAATAACCTCTTACTTGGGATTATTGATTTTATGTTTGTTTAAGTACAGAAAAAAAGGTTTTCATATCTTCCTTTTATAATAAACAAATTTCAACAGTTTGATTGAATAATTATTATGATATCACTCTTAGGATATAATCATCTCTTATTACATTGTTTCTGTAGAAGCCCCAACTACCATATGAAGAAATGTGATAGGGTGAATTCATAGAACCATGGTTACAGGTCACCAACTTGCTTGTGATAGGAATTTTGGAAGGTGCACTATTGGAGGTGCATTTAAATGTATATTTAAATGACCTCTGGTAATATGCTGTGGTAACAAATTATGCAGTGCCTATTTGTATGTGCTTGATTGGTTGCTAGGACCAAGCTATGATTAGTCACCAATTATAATACATGCCTTTTGCTTCAGTGGATGCAACCATGGCCTAGGAGACATGTCTTGAAAAAAGAAGCATGGGCTGGATTTCTGTCCCCACTCGCTCATTTGACAGGGGCTTATGTTCACTGTATACAACTGTATAGGGGACTACACTAATTTACCTGTAAAATTGGATTCATATGTTTTTCTACAAAATGCTCCCATTTATAGAACAGTAAACTTGTGCAATCTACAGAGAAAATGGTGTTACACTTATCCTAGTGACTCAGATTCAACTCATAGAAACAGAAGCAGTAAGGAGAAAAGCTCAAAGAAAAAAGTCACACAACTCTAGAGGTGGGAGAGACAGAAAATAGTTTGAATGAGACAAAGGGAAACAAAGAGGAGATAAATGAGAGAGAGGGAAGGGAGGGGAGAGGAAGGAAGGAAAGAAAGAACAAAGGAAGCCTAATGCGTAAAAATAGAAGTTATTTTTAAAAATATTCATTAACTCCTTCTACGCCTTTTTTTTTGAGAGGAAGACAGATATAGATCCTGGTCTCCTATGTCAATCAATTCATAATTATAAAAGAAGGAACAGAGAAGTTGTACATATGCATATACGAGAGAGAGAGAGAGAGAGAGAGCGAGAGAGGAATTGCAAACCTAAGCAAAGCACAGGAAGTCCATGTTATTTAGTGTAAATAGCTTTGCCATCTCAGTCCAGCACACCCTTCTCAGAAGCTGTAGGAGAAAAGCTTCAGTGGGTTAAAGCTAGGTCAGTTCAGAGGAGGAAATGCTCTGAGGGAATTCACTGCTCATTTCACAGCACATTGCCTTGTGCTGGATCGCTGGGCCCTTAGTAATCTATGAAAAAGAGATAAACAAAACAATGATGTTGAGTTTCTGTGTCTTCCACTGAGACCCTAGTCAAGCTAGGTAAACTGGAAATGAAGGATGGGCTAGGGCCAAGACTTGAGACCTTGAAAATATGCTGCCACCTGAGAGAGTATCTGTAAGCTGAAGATAATGACAGTTAGCTGCAGACCTTCACAGATGCATTTCCCAAACATTTTCAGACCTAATGAGTCCAGAGAACATCCCATGGGCCAGAGCAGTCATGTTATTGCCAGATTACAGTAAGGAAATGGGAGAAAACTAAGGGTTTAAGTGAGTGATGGGGACACCAGGAACGAGTATCTCAGCCTGAATTCTCACAAACACTTTTGCTTCCAACCTCCCTCCCATGAGGTGCAGGGGAAACAGGAGGCTACAAGTATGAGTGAGATTTCAGGGAAGAGGGAAGTGATTCTCCGAGTGTACATCTAGTCCTTTGTCTGTCTTTGTTCACATGCTCGTGAATGCTGTCTGGGCCTGCCAATGCCAGCACATTGCAGAGGATATTTGTCACACCATCTGCCTGCCACTTTCCCAGTCATCTCCCTAAGTTTAAATTTCCAAGTTTATGAACCCCACTACCCCAGAAAGGAGTCCAAAACTCACTTTTCAAAATTCCTCTGCAGGTGGACACAGGCATCAGCCAAGCCTCTTCAGATATACTGTGTACAACTTTGATTTGGAGAAGAGCCTGCAGAATACCGAGTTCTGGAGAGGGTCACAGAGATATGTGTTCTGCAGAGCCAGAGGCTGTGGTGGCCCAGTGGCTGTTCTGCTGGATGGTGACAGCAGAGTCTCTCCTGGGTCAACAATCAGGCTACCAGGCCTACCTGACAGCTTCCACCATGTATTCTGCAAAATAAACAATATAGTTCATGGAATACAATTGGCCTCACTGTTGTTTGCAACCAAGAACTCAGTAACTGAATTGAAGATTTTATAGTCACATTTTAAAAAGCAAAGAACATATGTATCTAGCCCTTACCAAAAAAAAAAAAAAAAAAAAAGTAAATGTGCTTGTCCTTATTTTAAAATAATAAAAACAGAATCTCTGAAAAGTGTGGTAATGTACCAAGCTATTTAATACACCCAAATCAAAACTAACACTAGATTTTCAGGCTCCTAGTTTAGAGTTTTTTTCTACCCACAAAAACATATTGATGTGTGCTGAGATTCATAACCTTGGTTGAATTCATCTAGAAATTATCAAAAATATCAAGAAATGCATTAAGTGGCTGCTCTCTAGAGTCATAGGACTGGACATGCCAGGTCAAGGTGGGGGTAAGTGAGGTATGCTGGCCTCCAGGGAAAAAGTTAGAGGCTGCTGAAAAAATGCAGTTACCACGATAAATACGAGTTGAATGCAAAACTGCATGGTGAACAAAATAGCAAAATTTTAAATAAAAGCAAGATCAGGATTACGATTTTCCCCTTCGCCTGAGATTGCTATCTAGTTATCTGTCCTGTCTTTGAGGAACTTATGCATGTTATTTTAAAATAAATTAAGAGCACAGATTAAGCTACTAATTGCCTGCTCAGATATTCAAAGTTTGACTCTTTTCTCCCTGGTATGTGAATATTCTCCAGCAGAGTACAGAAGCATCTCTCTGGGAGCATTCCTGAGCCCACAATTTGGATTAGATCAGAATCTCCATGTCCAAACCTGTCTGGATTTTGTAGAAATATTAACTCTGCCTGAATCTCTAAAATAACAGAAGAAAGGGGGCCAAATTAAATACAAGGAGACATAAGATCAAATTTTAACAAATATCTGGGTGATGTCTGTCCAGCCCCTCTAGATACCTTGGTGAGTCACAGTGAGGATAGTGATAATTAGCATCCATTTGACACTGTGTGCCAGAGGCTGTCAGTACTTCTTGTCACAATCCTGTGAGTTGGACCTTACATGGGAGGAGTTAACAATGGCAGAGCCACACAGTGCAAGCCCAGGTTTGGGCTAAAGTCTTCCTGCTATACCATGCTTCCTTTCAAAAGAGCGAACCTATTCACCTCAGAAATCACCAAGTTTGAAGCCCATGAGGCATCAGAATGGGGCTTCCCCAGTGGGCCAGTGGCATTGTTAGAACTATGACTTGGGGAATTCTCTTTAGTAAGTGGAGAAGGGAAGGACAGAAGGCCATGAACTTCAGACAAGGAGTCTCTGTGCAATGATTCAGAGCCAGTGAATTCTCCCTGCTATCCTCTGAAGTTTGTCCATTCCCCAAGACTAGCCCCACTACTTTATGTTCATTCTGTAGTCCTTGAAGTTGTGATATGAGAACTTCTCCAGTAGGTGCCCTGATACAAATAGAAAAATGGAGGCCCAGCTTAGTAAGGTAATTTTTATCATAAACTAAGACTAGAGCTTGATTTATCCAACCCCAGCTAAGATTCAGTCCACTGCATTTTATAGCCATGCAGCTTCAGTACTGCCCTCTCCATAAACAAAAAGCTACTTTCATCAGCAAGGCTGAGAGACCCTTCTTAAAAGATTTAGTCCACAGAGCAGAAGTGAAAAACAGGCATTTTACTGGCCTAATCTGGTTTTCAGATTTCCCCCTCCTTGGTTTTTCAGATATTTGAAAATTTGAACTAGTTGATATAATTTAAAAATCAGAATTTTCACATGTAAATCAAGACTTCGGGCTTCTCTTTAAAAATTCTAAGAGTGGAACATACCGGAATCATTTTCACACATGGCAATTACTGGCTAGACCAGGTGATGTGCTGGGCCACACCCTGGCCCACAAGATCCGGTGATAAAATGTTCAGAAATGGTGTGAGCCACTTATTAAGCTGTTGAAAGCATAAAATTGACCAGAGTGGATTTATTTACACTACTGGTGTTGTCAAACACTACAAGTCAGAGTCTTTGTTTCTCTTTCTTTTCCCCTCCTTTCCCTTCTCTTTGATTCTCTTTCTCGACCTCTCTGCCTATTTCTCCACCTTCTTTCCTTCTTATTCCTTCCTTCTTCCCTCCACCTTTCCTTTGTTCCTTCCCTACCTTCCTCTTTCAACTCCTTACTTGTTTTTTATCTTTTAGAGTGCCAGTTTACTAGCATAACTCCACCTGGAACTGAGAACTTATGTTTAGAGAAGTACAATCCCTGGGACCATATTTATTAATTTACATTACCTGCTTGGCTGGGGAAGGAGCTGGAGTTGACATCTCCTACAATGGACTATGGGGGTTCATAAATGGTGGTCTCACTTAAGCAAATGTGCACATTGTTGTTGAGCAAGGGCAAGAGTAAGTCGTCATAGTCTCCTGATTTTTAAATTCATTCAAAACATCTGTTACCTCTAACAGGGTTGTGCAAAACTGAAAAGTTCAACTCAAGGAATTATTAAACAGACAATATGATTTATCAATATACAGATCAAGAAATAAATATTGACAGTGGATTCAGAAGCCCCCTTCATAAACTCTTCCAATCACTATCCCCTTTCTCTTCCCCAAAGTAACCACTCTTCTGACTATGCTTTGCTTGCTTTTGAGCTTTATCTAAATGGAATGTAGAGTATACATTCTTTAACTTCTAACTACTTTAATTTGACAGTAGGGGTGAGAGTAACCCACATTTTGAACAGTTGAATTCTACATTTATTTCTACACATATTCCACAATTTATTCTACCACCACTCATTCTACCATTGGGTTGTTTCTAAATTGAGCTATCTTAGCTAGTGTTTCCTCCAAAAGGAAATCCTGAAACAAAGGTTTACCTGCTGACAGTTTAAGAATGATTTCCTAGGCAGCAGCATTACAGAGCAGAGAGTGAAATGGCAAGAGAAGAAAAGCCAAAATATGGAGGTGTTGTTAACCACCTCTCCAACTAGCCTCATAGGATGGTTGTAGTTGCTTCAATAGGCAATGTTGTATTTTTTAAATGACACTTTTTTAATAATCACCAAATGTGCACAACCAAATTAAAAACAAATAATTTCATGTAAAAAATCACTTTCTAATGGCAAAAGATTGTTGCCAGATGTGTCTCTTTAGCTGTTGGGTTCACTTAGCTCCATATTGTACATCTGGTCATTTGATTGCTTGCCACAACTGTGCTCATGTATGTTGGGCTGTGGGATGAGATCAACACCTTCACACTTGACCCGAGCCACAGTCCAAAGTAAACAAAGAGAAAGGAAAAAGACAATGAGAGGTCATCATAATTGATTACAAGTCATTTATCAGGAAAGCATTCCAAGCCTTGGACTAATTTGAGACTCCCAGTTTTGCTACAAAATCTTTTCCTCTATGGGATATTATAATTCCTGCTATAGTAATATCCAGGGGCCTGCTTTCCTCCACAAGGAGTCTCAAAGTCCAGGCTATCTGAAACATATGATCTGTGACTGAGAGACAGGAAGAAAAGGGTCACCACTTTTCAGGGTCTGGCCCCAAGTTCCTTTCTCCTTAGTTCCAGTACAAGAAAAACCCCCAACTGACTCTTCTATAATGTCATGTAATAGTCCAATGTTCTCATTCTGAAGAGCTCCTTGGCTCCCCCTGCCCATGATAAAATGTGCTTACTGGTTGTCTTAGTGTCCTGACCTACAGAGGAAAGCTTCTTAGCAGATGCATCTAGAAAAACCACCCTCAAGTGGCTCTGGCTTCCAAACATCCTTTCCAAGGCCGGGTGAGTGAGACTGGATGAATTGTAAATAAAACAGTTTCTACTTAAGGAGCCCCAAAAGCTCCCACATCCCTTTCCTTTTGTAGCTGGCAGTGCTAATGTCACTCCTTGGCTGCTAGGAGCATAAACTCTGATTCTGCCTCTACCCTATGTGCTGTTCAGTCCATCTGACAGTGGAGACAGGCAGTTCTTGGGTTCATTGTTGGTCCACCCAGCTATCCTAGGTCTTTGGTACAATTTCCACAGTGCAGTATCCTGGGCAGAGTCTTCCTCTCTAGAAAGATGCTCTTTCTTTACTCTGAGAACAAGAAGGCAAAACTGACCCCAACATTTGCACTGATGAGCATCCAGAAGATGTTTTCAGATATCTCAACTTTCATCTCTTGAGGAAGAAAGCCCAAGTCCAATATTTTTCTTTTACACTTCTCTCTCCCTTAGGGCAAAAAATGGATTACTCATGAGTACCATGAGTACTTCTATATTTCATAGGCTCTGAACGTGTCAACCCATACATTCTTGGACTCTAAACACACCAACTCCCTCTACTTGAGTGTAGTGGGGAGCCAGTCTTCAGAGCTTTGTCTTAAAATTGGCCTGCTGTATGAACAGCCAGTGTTTATTGCTGGGCTCACTGTATAGACTTATTAAGCACTTTCTGTATATTTGTCATTTAATTCTTTCAACTTTTTAATGCAGCTACTGATCCTAATGCTAAACTGTGCCCTTGAATTCACGATTAGGACATGGTCAAGCTGGGATCTGAGCCCAGATATTTGGCTTCCAGTGGCCACACTCTCAGAAGCTTTATGATATCAGGATTTCTTGCTTAGTCACCCAGCTACCTGACTTAATCTGCCTCCTTTGTGGGCCTAGCTCCTAGTCCATCTTGAAAATGGCTGAGAAATTTGGTTTGAACCCAACCTAATCCTTTATCTTCTCCCAAGGCCTCCAGAAACTCTGAGATAAGAGCCCTTGGGGAGTTTTGATCTGCTGAGTAGTTTGAAGCACAATACACAGGTAGACACAGACTTACTAGCTTCGAGCCCTACCTCCATTGCTTAGCAGATGCGGAAATTCAGCAAGGTATTTAAACTTTTAAGGCTTGATTTTCAATCTCAACCACAGTATCATAATGAGGCCTATCTAATAGAGTTTTTAAAGTATGATTAAATAAGCTGATCAATATAAAACAGGATGAAATAAGAAGCACTCAGTAAGGGTGCAGTGAACGTTAGTTTTACTGGTTGTAAAACCACTGTATACAGTTTAGAAATTGCACATGGGTTCCCTTTTGATTTTATCCACTCCCTTATTTCTAGTTCATTCCCCCTTAGAGGTCTCCATTATCACAAGAATTTGCTATAGCAATGCCCATGCTAGTCTCCTTCTACATTTGTTTCCATTAACTCACCCTCATACCAGGTCTCTTTCCCCTCTTATCTTATCTTTATTATCCCTTTTCAGAAGTTTGGAAGGGAGCTGACAGAACTAGATGCCATATGTAGAGTAGGCTCAACACCATCCCCAAGGCCAAAAAACCTCATCTGTCCAGAACTAAAAGCAGATCCTCATCACAGTT
This sequence comes from Heterocephalus glaber, assembly GCF_000247695.1. Next base: position 16,246,549 of record NW_004624759.1, read on the forward strand.
TCTGCAGTCAGCCCTTTCATGATCCGTCCAGAAGGTGATATGAGCCAGCCAGACTCCCTGAGAAGGGAGTTTTCTTTCACAGATGGAGAAGTTAATATCCACAAAATGTACAGAGAGTGGTATCAAAAGAGCATTAGTCAGATATCCATAAGGCATTGGCATCTTATTCCCAAAGTGCTGTTGAGTTCCTGTCAATTTCACGTTTTCTTATCCCTTTGAAGTGCATAGACTTGAGGTTAAAGCCTCATATTAATGCAGCAGCTGTTAGTCAGGAAGCACATCAGAATTACCTATCTAAAAGACTTCCCAATATGGTTTTCTGCCCTCAAAGTCAAGCACCTTTAAATTGCAGAACCGACCATGTGGATTTTGGTTCTGACACCATCCCCTTTCTAGACCCTTCCTCGTGAGGAACCACTGTCCTGTTGCCTTTTCACCTAGAAAGCATCCATCTAACTGAGCAGCTCTGAAAATGGAAGTTTAGAAAAATTAAAATAGTCACACTTCTGACAAAAGCCAATCTATCTCCTCCTTATTACTCTGCCCTTTCAAAGCAACCTCCCTTTTCAGTTAACACAAAGGGCCCTGATTTACTTTCTTTCCTCCAATAGTCATTTTGATTTCTCCACCATTTATCCCTCCAATTCCATATTTCAGATGTGGCACATGAGCTACAGAAATAACTTAAGTAATTATAGCAAATCAAAGAATGGAGCCCACTGTGAATCTAGGTCTCCCATATCTTATCAATTTGCCCAATAACATTGCCTTTTTCTGTGGAGGTCACTCTTTTATGCACATAAATGAGTATTAGAGCATCTCCGCTCCGCTCCCGCAGCACTAGAGCTCTGCAGTGACGCAGCTGCTATCCATTTCCCTGCAACATTTGCTGTAAATTTGCTTTTAAAAGACATTCTCCTACGTTACTGTCAGTGCCCCTTGCATTAAAAATGAGAAAAATATGGAAACATGCATTAAAATATTCAGAAACAAATGGCTTCTTTATTACATAAAAGCTCTCATGTGTCTCAAAGGTACTGAGAATAGAATAATTTATCGTAAATGAGATTATTATTGCTGGGAAAGGGTCTATTTTAATGCCAGTTTTCTTGGGGATTAAATCAAACCTTAACAGTCCACCGGGGGTGTTCATAAATGTGCAAGTGAAATACTTAAAAGCTTTAAGTGGAAAATACATGCTGATCCAGCAGTCTTGGGAAAGACAGAGCAAGTTCTGCTTGTTGTCAGCTTTAGAGGGTCAGCCACAGGGTCCAGAGGGGGGAGAAAATAAAAATAATGACTTCTCTGTAACCAAATTCAAGATCTGCTGTGCTTTGGGGTTTGAAATGCAATGTCAGGACCTCAGACAGCTGACATCCGGGGCTCCAGCTGCTGGGCGGTGTCCAGTATCAGGGTTATATTCTGCAAAACAAATATTGTCTTGAGAAAATTGTATTCTGTTGTCCTTTTGGGCACATATTTCACAAGGAGATAAATGGAGACCTTAAAGGAAAATTGCAGCTTTGGAGTTAAAAGAGAATGAATTCTGTTTTCTAACATAGCCAGAAAATAGGGTGTTCTGATTAATTATGTACTAAAGCTATATGGCCAGCTTCCAGAGACTTAGAACATGATCCAGTATGTTTTTCATGAACATGATATTGAATAATATTTTGTCTTTCTTTTTTGTCAGAATCATCTTTATAAGTATTAATTATTTCTGTACAGTACCAGAGCAGTCAGTGATGAGAAGTAGTTGGTATCAGCTTTTATGGGGCTGGATTTTAATAGTCTTGCAGGGGGAACTTGTGTAGTACCCTATGGGGTCTAATGACCTATGCAAGTAAGAGAAAAGTGACTGACATTCATTTTTTTACCAGTGGACTTTCATGGAAGAATTTGTGCTGGTGATTTTATTTTACGTTCTCTATACTTACAAAGGCTTTGCTGCATGATCCAACATATGACAACAGATGAAAAGAATCCATTCATAGCTCTCTTTCCCTTCTCATTCTCCTTTCCTTACAAATACCCTTTCTCTATGTCCTTTTGGAATTCCATTGGAAGTCAGTACCCAGCTACTCTGCTGAAAGATCTATGGATGGAGTTGGATACTGACATTGTCATCATTTTCTATTTGGGAGGGGAGGTTGGGAGGTTTGGGACAGCACAGGAGCACCGACCAGAAGAGAACAGCTGGCAGGGAGGAAGTTGGCTTAAGGACAAGCCCCTCAGGACCGATTTCTTGGCAGTCTTTCACTCATCTATCCCTGGCAGTCTGCACTAGAATTACAATAACAGCCAACATTCATTAAGTACCTTGTCTATGCCAGAATCTGTGCATTATCCCCAATCCTTATACAACCTGTGAAGTAGGCATTATGACCATCTCTGTTATAAAAGTGAGGGTTGTAGCTTAGTGAGGTTATGTATATTCCCACATCGATCCAACAACAAAGTGGCTGATCTCATTCCAGAGCTTGAGCTCAGACCTATCATTGCTCCCCCCCATATTCACTATAGTTTCCTTATTTACCTTTATCTTTTTGGTATCTTTTTTTAAATTATGAAGACTTCAGAAAACGTATTTCATGTCTTCTTTATTTGTTGTAAACTCTTAAAGAGCAAAATGCTAGTTCCTGGACTGAGGGTCACAGGACTCAAATTCCTATTTCTGTTGAGTGACTGACTCATTATTTCATCCTGACACAGGACTATTGGGCCTCAGTTTTTTCATCTGTAAAATGAGGAAGTTGGACTACATGGTATCTGAGGATGATTTGGCCTATGATGTCGAGTGGCTACCCAGCATCTTGGAGGGGCTGTGCGATATGACTCCCCTGGGCCGTCCCCATATGGGATCTGAATGCATTGAGGACAGCGCCTACCATTGTGTGACTGGATTTCAAGGCCCCAAATCAGAGACCCCCTATCTGAATCATTGGATAACAACATGTTGTAATAGTAACATCAAACCTGCTCCAGAAATTCAATGATAGGGAAAATAGGTTGATATCAAGTTCGACTCCCTCGTTCTACTCCTTGTGACTTGATTTGGTTTGGCCAGGCTCCCCAGATGTTCATGTGATAAAACATTGGTCCCCTATGTGATGATATGAGATAATGGAGCTTTTAAGAGATGCCTAGATCATGAGTGCACTATCTTTGGAAGGGATTAATTTCATTCTCGCATGATTAGGTTAGTTCCCAAGAGAGTGGATTGCTATAAAAGAACAATCCTGACATTTCTCTGGTCTCTTGCTTCTTCCTTTGCCATCTTCTGTACACACTGTTTATCCTTCCATATGATCTCCTTCCTCTTACACATGCTCCTGCCATGACACCACTCACCACGTTGTCATACTTCCACATGCCTCTCACCAGAGGCCACCAGATGTGCCTACGTGATCTTGGGTTTACAACTTCCAACTGTGAGCTAAATAAACTTTTCTTTATAAATTACCCAGCCTCTGGTATTACGTTGCAACAACACAAATAGGATTCAAACACAGGGAGAGGCACATGAAAACTTTATTTATATTATCCTCTCTCTCCTTTGACATCCAATCCTGGAACTTCTGCCTTGCTTCAAGCTCTAGCAAGTGAAACAAATTTGAGAATAGTATTTCTGTCCTATTATAAAAATATTCGGAGAAAAAAATATATTCTAAGGATTCTGGATTGTATAACTGATTTGCTTAGTATTCACATGCATTTGCATATTGCCTTTTAATAAATGATACCTAATTCCCTTTGTAAACTAAGAGATCACATCAAATCAGTGTCCTAGATGGGGCAACTGCATTTCCATTCAGAGTAAAAGTAGCCACCTATTGCAAGCTTGTTTTTAAACTCTTCCTGCTGGAAAGACAAAAACATAATTAAGCAAATTTGCCATGGCAGGTGGGGCTGGCTTTCCTTACCTTTAATGGAAATAGAGCACTGTGGAGAGGAAAATTGCCAAATGGTAGTGATTTTTAAAATCTTCGGAGTGTTTAATAATTAATGTTTATTTCCCTTTCATTCTTCCCAACCCCCACAGCTCCTTTTCCCACTCAAACCAAATCTTCAATACCCTCCCAGGAATTAAGATATCTTCAGTTGATTACATAACCAGAGATAAAGTCCAATTGAAGGAGAAATGTGGGCCAAAAAAAAAGTCATGATAAGAAAAGCAGAAATGTTGCTTGCCTTGAGCTTATATACTAAAGTTTGGTCTCAGAGGCCTCAAACAGTACCTGTTAAAAGATTTCGGTGGGCTCATTAAATCAAGGTGGGGATGGTTGACTAATGTTTGCAAAGATGGATTAAGTGAAAGCAAATGGAAAATATCACCAGCTTCCTCTCTAGAAGGAACCTGTTGTGCATGTACATTAAAGACAAAACTCTAGTACAAATCTGATTGGCTTTTGTTCTTTTGCATTGACTGCTCTACTCTTGTTTGTTTTTCAGACTTGATCCTAGTACAGTTTGAGATGTTCTAGATGGGTAGTTTTGCATCTTTTTGTATGGTGGGACTTGTGCCCAGAATGGATATCTCCCAATCCTCTGTCTCTTCCCCTCTTTGCCCCTCCCTTACTCTGACTTGAGCTGGTCTAATGGAGAAAAATAAGCCAGCAATTCTATAAACCATCATTGAGAGAGACTTGGAATGATGATTCCCATGCTTTGAGTTGGCCTCTGCCTTGTATTTCTTATCATGAAATAGCAGTCAGGGGGAGGTGCTGGGCAGGGAGGCTATTCAGGAAGACAGATTTGGGGGACTTCTTAGGTGAATGGGAAGGTAAAGGCACTAGGTCAACACGTAAAAAAAATCACCTGAGTGGCTTATGAAAAATGCAGATTCCTTGGCCTCAGCTCCAGAAATTCTGATTTGGTGCATATGGGTTAGGTCTCAGATAATTTTAATGCAACCATTCTAGTATCAGAAATACCGTGAAGGGCAATGGACCACCTGCCAAGGAGGAAAGGTCCAGGGGGAAGAAAAAGGACAGTAAGGAAGAAAAAGGAGAGTAAGGAAGTAAAAGGACAACAAAAAACAAACAAACAAACAAACAAACAAAAAATGTATATATATGGAATTAACTATAGGTTTCCATCTCAGCTACATCCCTACTCAATCTTTGCAAACATTCTTTCTGCATAGAAAGAATAAGGGGAAACATCAATGATAATGATAGGTAATATACAGTGAATTTAACACAGGGTTTAAAACTCATAACACTAAAAGTAGAATATATAATTATCCTCATTTAACTTGGGTGGAAATTCAGGAACAAACTGAGCCTTACATGAAAGGTCACACTGCTAATAAGTGTGGGAGCTTGGGTTTGCACCCTGGAAGACTGAGTGGGCAAATTTGGATTGAAAATGTTCAAGAACTATCTTGCTTTTTCCCAACACCAAGGTGCTTTGGGTCTGTATCCTTTGGTGTGTTGTTGGGCAATAACCACATCTGGCCACATTATCCACTTCCTGCCCTGGTAGCTAGTGCTCTAGTGCTCTATTGTAATTGCTAGAGGATTGGGGTGGTGGTGAAGAGCACTGGGTCTGACTGCACCTCTCCCTGCCTCCATTTTCTCATTTCTAAAACGAGAACAACAATCTCTTTACATCATCACGTGTGACATTCAAACACGACACTGCCTGTGAAAAGTATTTTGTAAAAATCTTTTGTAAACTAAATTTCTGTGCAAATATCCATTATGAAGACATTTGTGGCTCTGGTTGTGACACAGAGTAGCCAAAACTGTCTTCTTCAGATGTCATTCTCTTTTCTACTGGCTCCCAACTGACTCTGGAGTAAAATAAAAATGTGTGCTAATGTGTTTTCAGATGGTGACTCACTTTTCCCTTCCTTCTTACCTCAGAGGTGAAAGTGTCAGGGGTACTTCTAAGGAACAAAGGAGGAACTTCATCTCAAGGAGACCAGGAAGGCTGAGAGCACTCGGGGCATCCCACCATACATAATACAGAACATTCCACACACTCCAAAATGTTGAGGGAGTTTGCCACAGAGGTCAAGATTTGAGACCTCAAAGGAGAGACCACATCCTGACGCTTGGCCCTGGCTGTCATTAACACAGTAAAGCCTGAGAAGCTGATAAACCTTTATAAATGACAAATATATATATTTATTTTAGCATCTTTGACTCAGGTATGTTGAGTGGTTTTTGCTGAGCTGTTTCTATCATAGTGATGCCTAAGTGAGAACCACTTTTTGGGAAGAGTTAACCTGGACCTACAGATAGGACCCTGGCAAGAGCCACACTTTCTAGACTAGACAACAAAAGCAAACAAAGAAACAATTCCTCTGAGTTACTGTCTTCTTTTTCTAGAAGTCTCATTATCATGGTTCTTAGAAAAACTTTAGATATATCAAAGAGAAATAATAATAATGTTTCCCATAATAAGAGTTTGCAAAAAGAAAAATCTTGTGGTAATCAGTACCAATCACCCCCATGGAAGATCTATATACTTCCTTCTGGAAAAGAAAGGACCATTTCATACTGGGCAAAGTAGAAAGTAGACTTGGGAAGAGCTTAACTAAAAAAACCAAACAGACGAAAACAAAAACAAAAACTTATTTCACTTTCCTCTGGCAATAGGTAGATCTCACCTTTCTTGTCTGCATCTCATCACATGAGACCCTCCTAGTTGAGCTTCCTTTTAACCAAGAACAGAGTAGAAAAGGAGAAGTACTGAATTCACCTCTATGAAATTCATTTTGATTCCTTTCCTTTCTGTTCTAGTCCCTTCAATACAGTGTGATAAATACAATTTGATAAAATGGTCTGTTATGGATCAGGAAACTGTGTAGTTGTTGAGCGACTGACTGGAAAGAAGTAGGATCATAATTTTGTTCCTGAATCCAGACTGGAAATGAGTGTCCCATGACCAGGGAGTGCCCACTGGAGCAGGGTAGGACCAGATAAGACAAAAAGACTATAAAGAAGCAAGATCAAGAGAGATTTACTGTGTAATAAAATGTGAAGGTTATGCCTCCAAAACAAACAAACAAAAAAAAGAAATGGATTTAGACTTTGGTGGTTAGGCAGAAACAAGTGGACTTGAAGATTTCATTCTATTTAGGCAGACCATCTATTTTATGCAATCTCCATGCATGACACTATTATCACTGAGACAATGGAATTAGAGACTTTATAATGTACTTTCACATACAAAAATTCTCTTTGTTCTTAAAGCAACCTGTGTATCATCTCTATTCTGCAGTTGAAGACACTGAAACTCAGAACCATGACATGCCCAAAATGTTGAGGTTCCTTCGCAGCTAAGGTGGAATCTTTCTGCCTCCTCATACTCCATTTGACATCTCGCACTCACAGAACATCTGGTCTCACTAAAATTACTTAAAGTTATGTTGTTCTATATCTGCTCATTTGTATTTTGCCTAAATCTTGTGACTGAAATGTAGTAGCCTTCAGGAACTGCGGTTTTTATTGTTATTTTGTTAGTATCATAGGACAAAGACTAAGCTTCTTCAACTTTTTTAAAAGTTGAAACTGGACTAGGTAATGTCTAACATTGTTTTAACTCCAGCATTCTGCGATTCTAAAATATGTTTTGTTTTGTTTTTTGAGACAGGGTCTCACTCTGTAATTCAGGCTGGCCTTAAACTCACTATGTAGCCCAGGCTGGCTTCAAACTCGAGGTGATTCTCCTGCTCAGCCTCCCAAGTGCTGGGATCACAGGTATGCACCATCATGCTTGGCATCTGAAATATGTTCTTACATTAGTTTATACTTCATTTTGTTTTGTTGCCCAAACATCACAATGATTATGAGAACCCTCCTGCCTCTCAGGAGCTGTCTCTCCCTCATTAAATTTCCTATTCTTAAAAAAATGATTATGAGAAATGGTGTCCATACCATATTCATTAGAGTTTGAAAAGAGCCATATTTCAGCTCTTTGGAAGGCAAAACCGAATGCTGATATTTTTGCAAGTGTGAAAATTCTTTTGGTTGCACCAAATTAACTCAAAACATGTAAATGGTCTGCCTCTGAGTATCATAAAACTTTTTCTAGTCTTTGAATTTTTATTCTAGAAAAGCTCTATTCTCATAGATATGGTAGTGGGAGGCTGGAAAGTTGCAGAGAAACCTAGTGGAGCGCTATTTGCTAAGTGGGCTGGGAGCCAAACTATTGTTCTTGTTTCTCAATAGAGAAAAGAGAAGTATTTACTAACTATCCCTGGAATCTCTATCAATTAGTCTGGAATTTGAGGGATTTTCCTGATGATGAATTTTGTGGAAGTCCTTTTGTACGTGGGGACTCAGGTGAGAGTTTTAACTCTGCAGTGGAGGAAAGACTGATGTGGATGGGAACCCTACCTCATTTAATCATCACTGATGAGTCTTTGTGGAGCAGCCATCCTTTTAGAGAAGCTTTGTCTTATGAAGTGATTTGAAGCCTGTCTCCACAGAGTAGCTTGAGAATCCAGGTTCCTAAGCCTGACTCCAAGCCACTGATTGCTAAATATTTCTGTGGGTAGTGATGGGAATCTATGTTCTAATGCATGCCCAAATGATCTTTTGTGCATGCTGTAGTTTGACAACCCCTGCCATACATTCTTCTAAAGGAAACAATATTTATATCCATACACAGAAAACAGCTATCACAACAAAGTCCTGTACCTTATGGAGCCAGAAATAGTAAAGCAATGACCAGATGATGAGCTCATATAGATTTGCTGGTGAGGTAGAGAAAAGCCCCATTAGCCCCCTGACACTTGCTGGAACTGATGAGACAGAATAGATATGAGGTGGACAGGAAAATGAGAGATGGTTGCTTGTCAGCAGGGAAAGCCATGGATGCAGTAGAATCCAAAAGTGGCCTTGAGAGGGAGAGAACGTGAGCAGCTAACATTTTTTTAGAGAAGATTCTCAACTTTTATAACAAAGGCATATCTTATTGGCTGTTAGCGAGACATTCTGTTAAGCAGCTGTGTTCATGGACCTTGGTAAGAAGATAAAGTGAAGTATCTGCAGCCTCCTCTGTTTATAAATTCCGCTTGGGAGGTGGGCGAGTGTGACACAGAGCAGCACAGGAGGCCTGCTTGGAAGCTTCTCTTCATGACTTCCAATTACCAATTTATTTATTGCTTATCTCTGGCTCTTACTCTACAAAAGGGAGCCAAAATGTTAATGAACACAGAAGGTTAAGCCATTGTTTGACCTCTTGGTTTTGCAGAGGGGGGAAGGGGAGGAGGAGGAAGGTAACAGGATCTCCGCTGGCCTTTGTTTATAGGAAGCTTCTTCCACTCACTGAGCTCACAGCCTAACTGTAAAAGAGGTGAAGGGTGTGATTATCAGGCTGGCAGTAAATGGGAACACACTGTGGCTTTGTTTGGGCCTGTGGGGAGTTTGGGTAATTCTTCATCTTCCTCTTTCACCACCGCCCCCTCATAAAAAATATTTGGGGATTCAATGGTGCTGACTCAGCATTTCTCTGAAAACCACACTTTCTCTTCCTTGAATATATGTGTGGTGGCATCTAGAACCTCACTGACCACAGACAGTTTGTCCGTAGCCCTCAGTGACCCAATGGGCCCACTCCTGCTAACTGGACCCAAGCCAGAGGGTGTTCAAACAAGTTCCCTCTCTTTCACACAGGCCAGCCTTCCTGCTTGCAAATGAACTGGAGCTGGGGAATGTTAGTTCCTGGAAACTTACAGGGATTCCTCTAAGCCAGCGGGACCTGTTTATTTCTTAAATTTTTTTTTCATTGAAATGGGGATACTGTTCCCAATTCAGAGGCTTACTGATTCTTTGAAGTCAGTAGAATTAAGCAGGGATTGACTGAGGGGCCTGTGCTCCCTCACACTGGGTTTCATTCTAGAGCTTGCCTGGTACCCAGTAGGATAAGCTGAGTCACCCTGCCCTCTGCTTATGGTAAAATTAGAGAACACTTATTCGTTTGCATTCTCAGGGATGAAAGGTAGCTATTAACATCTGTTACTTAGATGGCACTAGACTTGGGTCTGACTGGCACCAATTTTGGTTTTGTCACCAGGCTCAGCAGGCACAGACACAAACCTCTCTCCTCACTGCATGCAGCAGGATGTCCTCCCCAGCTGTCCCCAGAGCTTAGGCCTGCAGATTGGACCAAATTATGACCTGGCTCCACACGATGCACATGTGGGCTCCAGAGGGTCAGGCTTCTGAGCTTCTCAGGAGGAACAGGCCTGTTTAGAGCAGAGTGTGCTCAGGCAGATGAGCTTTGGGGAATAACTGTTTTGAGTTTTCTCTATTGGTGAACTAGCTGGACTACCATCCTTTAATTTGCATTTCACTTTATGATTTTCAAGGTGCTTCATTTACATGTCTTTTGATTTTCAGTCTGTTGCTGAGCAAGTGGCAATAGCCTTGTTACAAAATGAGCTTCTGTAGGTAGGTGGTAGGTATTAGAAGCCACAGAACTACGAAAAGGGAGAGACAAGATGTGCCCCAGGAATTTTGACCATAGGAAAATCCACTTGTAAACCCAGGCCTGCTGACCTCTTGAGAGAATCACTATCTCTGTGCTGGACCCTTAGTAATCAGAAGTTGCAAGGTTGGGAAGAATTGTAGGTCCTGAACCAGTGCTGCATGCAAGCAATTACGCTTTGCTATCTCTATGTAACTGGAGATGACCAAGGACAGATTAGGCTAGGATTAACAGATTCCTAGTTGGGCTATTCACTGGCTGTGTGACGTGGGCCAGCTATTGAACCTTTCTGTGCCTTACTATCTCATCTTCAAACTAGAGACAATAAAAATTCTCAACTCGTATAGTGGTGACAGTTAAATACATTGATATATACAGTCATGGAACAGTGTGCTGCATATTGCATATAAGTAATATTTAAATAAGTAAAAGATTTGGCTCTCCACCTGGGCTTGGCCAGCTTTGGGGGATGAGAGTGTGGCTGAGGTCACCGCAGTTCCATCAAGCACTGGCCTGGAGGATCACACAACTGGAAAAGGGCAGAGCATCCAAATGCAGGCAGATGCCCATGTCAGGACTCGCCCTCCTGGTTGTACTCCCTCTGCAGACACAAAGCAATCCACAGAGGACGTCAAATGTATAGGGAGCACATACCGAAGAGACCACCTTTCCTGTGCACACTGAGAGATGCATGCAGAAGCCAAGTTAAAGAGAATCAAAGAGGATAGAAGGCTCAATTAGAATCTAAATGCAAAAGCAAATTGAAAAAGGTCAAGGTAAGAGAGGGACCTTCAGGAAGGAGGGAGGAAAGGGAAGCCACTGGATAGATGTCTCTGGTCGAACCCCACCTCATCAAATAGCTCTGGAATCAGCTTTTATCTTTATAAGTTATAGCTGGCTACAGCCAACTGTTTGCATAGTGTGTAGATTGAGACATTTTATTGCTTTATGGATGCAGTAAAACTAATGTGATTAAAGGCAGTGATGACACTTATGTCTCGGTGAAGGAGGCAAGAATGCTGGAGCCAAGGCTTTCTCTGAAGCAAAGATTTTTTAATCAGAGAAGAGGAATCTGTTTTCCATACTTGTGTTGGGAAAATAGCACGGGAATTGGTGGAGGATAAGAATGTTTAGAGTTAAGGTCTAAAAAAGATGATGAAGGTGTTTGGGTAGAGGTGGGAGACAGAAACAGAGAGGCATTAACTGCTCAAACTATAAAGGCTGAGTGTGCAGGGTCTGATTGGTCTCTTAAGGGAAACAGATGGAAGATCTGAAACCTATAGGGGGATGAGATGAAAGAAGTCTTGTGCATACTACGGTGATGATCGTTCCATAAGGGATTAGAGTGGAATATTTGTTCATAGCAGAGAAAAGTTTATACTCTAATGATCTAATGAGTCTCTCATTCTTTTATGCACAGTTGAGTAACCATAAAATGTAGTCACAAAAATACAAGTTTGGACTTTGAGTGGAGGAGTGACAGAAGTGGCAGTATGCTGAGCAACAGAAGAGAAGTCAATGAAGTTTGCATAGAGGAGGAGGAATTTTAGATGGATCTGGAGAGGTGAGAATACCTGTGTGAAAGAAAGAGGAGAGAGAGAGAGGGAGGGAGGGGGAGGGAGGGAGAGAGAGAGGAGAGAGAGAGGAGAGACAGAGAGGGAGAGGGGGAGAGAAAGAGAGGGAGGGAGGGAGGGAGGGAGAGGCTGAGGAATCTGGATTTTATTTCTCAGGCTAGTATTTCTCAACCAATTTTCTGCTCTCACATCAGTGACCTGCACAATTCCACAATCCCAGGTTTCAGTTGCCATCTACTGCAGGATTGGGGAATGGTGAGCCTTTAATGAGAAAAAAGGTAGGATCAGATCTGGAAGATAAGTTCACAGGAAGAGACTGAATCAGGAAAATCAGCATGGAAGTAACTATGGTAGCCTGAGTAGAGAAGATGAAGGCCTGAACTCACTATGAATGTGTATAGGTAGAAATGACTGGGCTTCATTAATTTTTCCCTTTATTGAAACCTACAATGGGCCAGACACCATTCCTGTTACTGGAGCTACAAAAATTAAACTCCAAAGCCTCCTACCCATTATTTCCAGTCTATGAAAATAAACTGGAAGTAAAACAATACTAAAAATAGGAGCATAACAGAGGTAATGAAGGAACTGTAAGTACCTTGCATGATGGGACACACTTGTAATCACAGCTACTCGGGAGGCTGAGGCATAAGGCTCTTAAATTTGAGGCTAGCCTGGACAATTTAGTGAAGCATTGTCTCAAAATAAAAGGAATAGTTTGTTGGTAGTGTGTTTGCTTGCCTAGCATGCACAAGGCCCTGGGTTCAATTACCAGGGCCACACACACATACAGAGGTATGCACTGTCAAGGGAAAAAAAACCAGCAACAACAAAAGCAGAGAAGAAGGGACCAAAAACAGATGGCAAAGCATGTGCAAAGACAGCAGCATGAAATGGTTTACAAAATGAAAGAAAGAGCAAATGTTGAGGTCAGAAACTGAACACAGTTGCCATCTCATGAATGAGGCACAACATTATTAATAACATATGGTGTGGCATAGTGCAGGCTAGAGAGGTGAGTGAAGAATCAGAGCTAGGAAGAAATTACTGAAGTCAGGAAAACCAGTATGAAACCTAGCCATAAGTTGAGCGAAGTCTCAAATTGAGGATTGTGGACTTTCTATGGGAAAATGATGTAATGAAGGTTTTGTTTCAGAAATATAATTCTGGCAGCAATGTGAAGGATGGCCAGAAAGAGCATGATTTGGATGCAGTAATGCCTAGGAAATAATGAGATACTGGAATGGCAAAGGGCCAGAGGCTGAGGGAGGGGGATTGCTTAAACTCAGGAGTTCGAGAACAGCCTGAGCCCATCTCAAACAATAACAACAACAACAAAAGCAAAAGAAAAAAAAATAGCAAAAGGGACAAAAGCCTGAATAGGAAGCAGTAAGGATGAGAAATGATTGATCAGACCTGATGGAAGATAAAAGAATCTAGCAAAACCTAGATTCTGATTGATGATTGGTTGGCAATGGTATAATTTATAGAACAAGGGAATGAGGTGCTGGGGTGGGGGAAACAGGCTAGAAATAAGGAATGATGTCTAGCCCTAGTTCTTGTGACCCAGCTATTCCCCTGCTGGGTATCTTCCCCAAAGAATTAAAAGAATCATACCACAGTGATATGTGTGCATTCATGTTTATAGTGGCACAGTTTGTAATAGCTAAAACTTGGAAACAGCCCAAATGCCCATCAACTAGAGACTAGATAAAGAAAATGTGTTTTTTTAATAAAATGGAGTACTACTCAGCCATAAAAAATGAGAAACTAGAGATATTTATAGCTAAATGGATGCATATTGAGGCCATACTCTTAAGTGAAATAAATAGGATACACATATGTAAATACCGAATAGTTTCTCTAGTATGAAAAACTGAAAGGGTAAAAAAGAATTAAAATGAATAATTAATAATTTGAAATAGGAAGAAAACTTCCAAAGGGTTAGGGGAAGTGGGAGGGGAAGCGGAAAGGAAAGAAGGGAAAGGAAAAATTATGAGAAAAGGAAACAATGGAAACAAAGTCTGTGTAAATAGGGAAGGGTGGAGGGGGTAGAGGGTGCACAGGTAATGGGGAAAAAATAAGAACCAAGATTCATCATGTACAGGTACAAGCACCCAATGATAAATGTAAATGTATTGTATACCTAAAATGTAACAATAGAAAAAATTAAGCAAAAAGCAAAAGGAATGACAGACTCTGTTCATACCTGTTGAGGAAGAATTTTCTGAGAGTAATTCCTAATAAAAAGTTGGATATCCTGTATTAGCAACCTTGGCTAAAGGTCTGGAATTGTGCATCATTATCTTGTCTTGATGGTAGAAGATGAGGAGGTAGCTGTGAAGAGCAGGATGTAGCAATTTGAGAGATAGGAGATAAGCCAGTAGGTACCTGGGGGAGGAAGAGAGTGTCAATGAGGAGGGAGCTGTTGACATTGCATGAATTACACAAGAAGTCAGAGACAGACAAGAGAAAGCGGAGACAGGATCTCCAAGTCATGGGAAAGTGGCTAGGAAGTAAAACGTATTCATATATTGCAAATATTGTGTGCAGGCAAATATAAAAATGAGAAAGAAAAGGGAGGCAAGTTTAATAGAAGAGGAAATAGGGTACTTTGGGGCAGGTAGAGGAATAGTCATAAAAACAAGACAATAAAACATCAAGTGTACGGTCAAGATATTCATATTCCCTTCACTGGGGAAGTGAGGAATGGTAGGAGGTGGAGCAAGGAAAATGGGGGCAAGAGTAACATCTAAGGGCCGGGGATTTAGCTCAGTGGTGCCACCACCTGCCTTGCAAGAGCAAGGTTACTGAGTTCGATCCCAGTACCAAAAAAGAAAAGAGTAACATCCAATTGTGCAAAAATTACACAGCATAAGTGATGGAAATATTCAAATCAGATACTTTAAAGAGAGAATGTTATAAAATAATGGAAATAGAACTGGGCTAAGACCACAATGAAACTTGGAAGTGCCCTTAATGAATATTTTAGAATGTGTCATGCCATCTGAAAAATTGAGGTATAGTGGGTTTTTTTGTTTGTTTTTTTGTTTTTGTTTTTTTGTTTTTTTGAGGCTAGCCCTGAATTCACTATATAACCCAGGCTGGCCTCGAACTCATGGCAATCCTCCTGCCTTAATCCCCTGAGTGCTGGGATTACAGGCGTGTGCCACCATGCCTGGCTCGAGGCATATATAGTTTTTAAGTTTTTAAGAATAAAGGAACATCACAAAAAGAGAGACAACAATGGTGTACCTTCTGAAGAAAGCACACAACATCATATATGAAGAATTTTCAACAAAAAATGGAAACCGAATTAGATCATACTTCAAGATCTAACCTTTCGTTGACAGGAGATAGTTGGTAGAGACCATTGCCTTACCAATGTCTTGATTCCAGACTTCCAGCCTGTAGAATCACGAGACAGAACATTTCCAGTGCTTGGGCCTTGCTCTGAGGCACTTTGTTTTGGCAGCTCTAGAAAGCTAACACCTCTTAACCCCGCGCCTATCTCCTCTTCTTTCCTCCTTTCTTCTTCCTCCACCCCCCCACCCCCACCCCCGGCCCTTGTCCTAATGGTGGTGATCCTATGGCATGGGTGCCACAGCAGGCACACAGAGCCCTCTCTGTTGGCCAAGTGACCCCAGCTCACTCTGTGAGCCAAGTCATCCCAGTACCACCCGGCTTCACCCCAGCCGTTGAGCGTCTGATAACAGTGCCCATAGGAGCCAAGTGCATGCTCAGAAAGGAACAGCAGCACCACATGATGACATCACCAGCACTTTGAGCACTCAGTCTCTAAAAGGTTCACCATCATTGCTTTATCCTCACTTCCCCTTGATTTCTCTTTTTTTTCTCTCTCTCCCTCTCTCTCCCTCTCTCTCTTCCCTGATATCTATACTATCAATTTCCATGACTTCCATACTTCCTTTACCACAGATACCCTGAAAACTCTCAAATCTCCTGAACTCCAAAATTCCCACAATTACAAAGACAAAAGAAAAGAGAGGGAGCTGTGGATTACCAGATACAGATTTATTATTTCCCATTTATCTTGTCATTTTGGTGTCCTATAGGTATTTAAAATGCAATATATTCAAAACATAACTCAAGTATGCTCTTCCTTCTAAGTTCCATAGCAAATTTGGTATGATGGCTGTCATAATATAGCTCATCCTTTTTGCAATGTGACGTTGTAACTTCTTCCTCTGACACCTGGGAGTCTGTGCCCTTCTGTGGATCTGAGTGGGTTTTTGTGATTACCATGATCAATGAAGTGATTGGACTCAGAAGTGATTTTATGTAACTTCTATAAAGAGTTCATCCACTTTGACCTGATTGTCTCAGCACACTTTCTACTGGGGTCCAGATCATGATGCTATGAGAGAGTTTAGGCCACCTGGAGAAGCGGCAAGTAGACACTCTGGTCAACAGCTCCTCTAAGCCCTTGCAATAAGGAAACCTTATACAACCGCCAGCCTCAGCCACCATCTGACTGTAGCACATGAGACACTCTGAGCAAGACCATACAGCACAGCCTCCAAAACCAAAAGGGATGATAAGAAAATGATTGTTTTATTTTAAGCTACTAAGAAAAAAGGAGGCAGAAAAAACTTAACAGCATGGAAATGAAACTAACAAAATCCAGACTGTGGGAAAATCTGCAGGAAAATAACATGGTGCTTCCCACAATTACAAAGACAAAAGAAAAGAGGGAGGATGCTGTGGGTTACCAGACACATCAACAAAATGCAAGGGGTAAAATTTTTGCATCCTGATTTCATCAAAGTGACTATAGAAACAATTTCAGGAAACAATCTAGGGAACTGAACATTAGTTGGGTATTTCACGATATTAAAGAATGTTAAATGTTTAAAATATAATTTTTAAAGAAATCTTATCCTTTAGAGATATATACTGAACTATTTACGAATGAAATTTTGTAAAACAGCTGGGATTTGCTTCAAAATAGTTTACCAGGGCTATGACAGACCACGCGCACAAAGATAAATTCAGAATCAGGGGGCTTCTGAGGATAGAAAGCAATTTCTGTGTAGGTAGATTGGAATCACCAGTTAGAGGCTGAGACAAAGCCAGGCTGGGAATGCTTCATTGCTTTTCACTGTATATGTAATACATGCATAATGGGGGCTTTTACTCTTGATTATATTTTTCTATTATAGATTAAAGGTTCTGGATTGAAGTGAGGAATTAATCCACATACCTATTTTGAAATCTGTTGTGGCCCATAATAGACTTTTGAATGTCTTACTTGCCTGAGGGTCTTATGGATTCCTGAAAGGAATGGTAATATGGAGAAAGGAGAAGGAAATGAAAGAAGGAAAGATAGAAGAGGCATCCAGTTTTTACCTGTCAGTGTTCCAACTCTTGTTACACTTTCAAATTGTAGTTTAACCCTTCTAGTTTCTTATGGTATCCAAAATGGACAACTAGATCTTCCATTCTTTTTGTAACCCACTATCCTTTTGGGGCATTCTTGGAAAAAATTCCCTTTGATATTTGAGAGTTTCTACAAAAGGTCAAATTCCGAGGCTCTCCTCCCACAATCAGTTTGGTGCCTTGGTGCCTTTCCTCTCTTCTAGTACAGGATGAATTACTGCCTTTCTTTGAGTGCTATCTAAGAGATCAGTATGCCATTGTGTACCTGCTGCCTTATGTCAGGCTACAAGTCCAGTTATCCAGCCCTTCTTACTCACCTTCAAGTTTCCAATTCTCCATAACTGTTCTTCCCAGGGATCCATGACATCCTCAGGCAAATGGGACATTCAGAAGTCTGTTATGGGCCATGAAAGATTCTACAACAGGTATGTGTATTAGTTCCTCACTTGAACCTAGGACACTTAATCTATAATAGAAAAACATAATCAAGAGTAAAAGCCACCAACCTACATAATTTACATACAGGGTGAAAAAAAGTGAAGCATGCACAGCATACTGTCATGACTATCAGACTCTTGCAAGAATGGCTACCAACCATTCCAGAACCTTTCATAGTCCTCCCTCAGAGAGACATAGGATTTCTTGCCACTGATGACTCTCTATTCTGAACTGTTGGTAACAAACCTATTGTGCTATGTAAGGGGACCTTTCCTCTCCTCTTGGGGTGTTCTTTATTGTAATGTAAGTCTATCTTCTTGAATGTTTGTGTCCCTCCCAAATTCATGTTGATATTTACCCTAATGAATCATTGTTAAGAGGCGGGGCCTTTATGAGGTGAGTAGGCCTAAAAGTGTAAACAAAATCTCTTCTGCAATTCCCGTCCACTGCTCTGTCACCTATACAAATGAAAGAGAAAGTTTTTGTAATGGGGAACAACAACATATTTTAAAGTATCAAAGAAGTTCCATGATTTCTTGCAGAAGAAATCAAAGAAGGTTAGAGCATCCAGAACAAACAGAGGCTGGTGGATTTGAATGGCAAGAAAACAACATCAGTACAATCAGTGACCTTATGAGAGGGCTTAAGGGAAATAGCTAGGCTACTTTTTGCCCTTTAATTCCTTCCACCATGTCAGGACATAATGTTCCAAGTGCCATTATGGAAGCAGGGACTAGGCCTTCATCATATTGGTTCCTTAATCTTAGACTTCACAATCTCCAGAACTGTGAGAAATAAATTTCTGTTCATCACAAATTACTCAGTTCCATCTATTTTACTATGACAGCACATAAAGACAACAAGACTTCCTTTCTAAAACTGTGTTACTTTTGGTCAAGGGTCCAGCCCCATCCTTGACTCCATATAAAATTCATTTATCTCTAGCTGTGTTCATGAAAATGTTGTGTCACGCTCTTCCTTGCCATACAAAGCCAGCCTATTGTGCATCCTGGAGCCCCTAACTTTCCTTCATTTTTTCCACAAGTAGTCAAGTGGAACTTCTCAGACACTTCAAAATGTGAGATTATTCCACATTGTGAGAGCTTTATATTTACTTTTTATTAATAATACAGCAATAGACTACTACTATCGAAGGAGTTTTGTTTGTCAAGACTTCCTGACCCTAAGATATGTGAACTAGAGGTTTAGTTCTGTTTGATTTAATATATTGTTTTTAAAAATATATATCTACTTCATCTTCCAATACATCGCCTACTGAAAGGTTAAAATGAAAGATGAAATAGTAAAAAGTAACACTTTTATTCTTTAGGCCAGCTATATTCTGACATCTGCACTCTGTCAGAACACAATGCAAATGGGATAGGAGAGCTTAGAGCTATATAAATTACAGGGCACTGCCAGCCAGTAGAATAATAACTAGGAGGACAGCTTTTTGCACTTCTTGTCATCCTTTCTTGACCCAAAGGCAAGATCATTCCATGTCACTTTAAAAATTGTGGATCAAGATTATAGCAGTTTTGGAAAGCTCTATTTTGGACTTTAGCCATCTGACCTTGGATCACCTTATTCATCCAGACAAGTCCTAAAGATGTCATTGGTCCTATAGATAACTTCAGGACTTTATAGTACAGTTCCTTATGGACCCCCTAGGTTCAATCGAGGTAGGATGATGAAATCACATATCCTGTGGTTATCTCACAGTCACTCAAAGTTTAATCTTAGAAGAATATGGACCTCAAGGCCATGAGCACATTTCAGAGCTTCCATTTTAACTGGCCCATAGGCCATGTATAGGTTTTTACCTACTGCTTTACAGCATCACTTGGATTTGTCATCTGATCAAAACATAGGAATATATTGAAAGTTAATGGGAGACTTTCATCACTATTAAGCTAACATCTGCAGAACAATGGAAAGAGAAGGGGGAAATATGCAATACAGGAGAAAGAGAAACCCTGCTCAAAGTCTGGTTGTACCCCCTCTCAGGTATATCATGATTCTGAGCAAGAAACCTATCTGTCTTGAGGAATAGATGTGATTATTCCAGTCATGCACCTGGTCCATAATAGATATGCTCATCTGCTTTACTGTTAAAACCATTATGCAAAACAAGACTTACATGGTCTCATTTAACTTACAAATTAGCTTCCAGGGAACATGATTTTCTAGGCTAATATCTATTTTTTCCCTTCACCATTCAACTTTCTACCCTTTCCCACCCTTTGCGCTTTATTAGCAATTAGACACAGTCTTCACTAACCCTTTTTCTAGCAAATGCTTCCTCCCTTGAATACAATTAAAATTTAAGGCTTACCTAAGGTGACCTCTCTGTCCGTACGTCATCCTTGCAAGATTGTTCCCAAACAGCTTTAAGCTAGAACTTCTGTTTAGACAGCCACTTTAAGAGCCAGAAGATGTCCACTTACCTGTGATTTCTCTAGGGATGCCAGGGGAGAGAAGAAGACAGTGGAGGACATTGAACTAGGAGGGAGGAGACTTGGGAGTCAGAGTTCTAAACTTATCCATTTATTAGTTGTGTGACTTTGTGTCTACTCATCTCAGTTTACTCCCTAGTAGACTGGAGATATTAACCTACTCTGCCTAGCTCATGGAGCCTTTCCCATGGCGTTATTACAGGATTCCAATATAACAGTACTGGAGCCCAAATGTAATAAGCATAGTAACCTGAATTGTGTGAGATGATTTGGGGTGGTATCTGGCCAAAGACATTAATCTATTTTTAAAATCATATTTAAAACATTTCATTTATTTTTATGTGTATTAAAGATTATAATATAACTAGCATACCAAACTCATCATCTCATAGATACAATTGCTCAAAAAGAGGCTTAAGTATAAAATCAAGAATCAATAACAACTGTGTGTGTGTGTGTGTGTGTGTGTGTGTAATGGGTAATTATGATAGAAAAGGAAAGTAGTGTCCTATCTGAAGACTAGGGGAGTGTTATCAAAAGTATCAGTATTACTCCTCTTTGGGTCCCTGGGTTTCCTTATCTATAGAATTCAACAAATGGTTGCTAATATTTTTCACTTCTCTGTGTTCTAAGGATGCAAAGTGCACTAGATAAAGTCCCTCTTTCTGAGAGTTTACACCCAGGTGGGGAAACACATTTAAAGCCACAAAATGCTCCTGCAGATCTGACCCAACAATATACAAAGAAAGCTTTTGAAAATTGTAAACACTTTATCAATGTCTGGTACTGTTGCAGTGACATGCCAGAGACAGGAATGAGAAATTGATTTCAGACTATATAAAAAATGTTTTACAGTATACAAAGAAAACCATGAGTGTGGGCAAATGTAAATTGTTTTGTTTCTGCTGCATTTTCCTCTGAGATAAATTCCTGGAGTAAGTTTCCTAAACTTTTGCACAGTGAAAGAATTTATTCTGCGTATGTATCTGCATTTGGAACAATTCTCCAGAGATAACAGCAAATGTGAATCTAACAAGTATCATATTAGAATTAGGCATTATAGCCTCCAAATATTCAACCCAGCTTGAGTTAATCTAGCCAGAAAATTGTTTTTGAAATCAGATACTATTCTGAAATCCAAACATGTAAAGTCTAATTTGTTCGCCTTCATTCCCTAATTTTCAAAGTCTATCCAAAAAATTAGCAAATTTCCCTGGACTCATTTTCTCTTTTTAAATCCCCAAAGTAGCTTATTTCTTAACTAGTTTTGGTTGCATTATGCCTACATTTATTAGACTCTTCCTATCAACTCACAAGTTGGCTACTTGACAATGATTAAAAGAGTGAACTACTTCTACTTGGAAAATTACTGGTTCAGTGAATTTACTAAATAAAACACCTTGTGGGTTGAAAGAGTTAAAGTAAGTTTCTAAACTAGCTTGATTTCCAAATAGTCTGTGTTCTGGAACACTTTGTAAGCATAAATTCATAACAAAATAACTGTTAATCAAAGAATAAAATCAGAATATGATATATAAAGAGAATGGAATGTAGTGGAATGAAAGTTTAAGAGGAAAGATGTGTTGACCAGGCCTACAATCAAGGCAAGCCCCTGTAGCTGTAGTGTCCAGATGCTCTGCAACTAAGTAACAGAATATGATTATCCATTGCTCCTAGGTATCTGTGCTTGTCTCTGTTCTGACATGAACACTGTTACTTAGGATGATGGTATTACTGTTTTGCTAAAATATACAAGTTGGGATATTCAATTTACTTCATTGATTCTTACCAATATCCATAGCAGGTTTGTATTTATATTTTACTTCTATTATATAGACTTGGAGCAAAAAAAAAAAAAAAGAAAGAAGTGGGGGGGGCTTAATGTTTTCTATTTTAATTAAAACAGAAAACTCATGAAAGTATTTGCTAAAATCCTACCTGATATGAAATGCAAGTTTTGTAAATTTCAAACATTACATGGGAATATAAAACAATGTTTTAAAACAAATTGCCCAGAACTTCAGAATGCTCTTTTTTTTCCAGCATATTCTCATTGGGAGGCCATACACTTACCCTAATTTTGCTGTTTTCTTGCTAAACATTTGGAACTTCTTTTGCAGAATGATCATCAGAGCCTGTAGAGAATTTTGTCTGAGAGTCTTGCTCTGTGCCAAGTCTTGATCCTTTGGGGTGGGGTCGGGGGTGAGAGCCAGTAGAAGGGACTGAATTTAATGATTTCTGGAAAGAGCCAAAAGTCATCCAAAGGCCAGTCTGGTAAATAGTGTGAGTATAATAACCACTGAGGAGAGTGGGGGGGGGGTGTTTACAAAGTGTGGAGCCTGGCTTTGTTGTTTCTCCTGTGGTGATTCCTTGAAGGCAGCCTTCCAAGAGCTTTACTAAGCACCTTTGGCCCAGGACTGACATTCTTTAAATAAATGTATGGAATCTTCCAAAGGGACTACTTTTGATATAGCACTTCAGAAAATCATTTTCTCATATCACAAACTAGCATGGTCATAATAGAGAAGAACAATCATTTACCAAGGATCTGGAATCAAGATAAAGACTGTTAGGCAAAGACTATCTTGCTTATCACCGAGAAAAGAGAAGAACTTTGCTGTGAATGTGTTCCTTGTTCTTTCTCCCTGAAAACTTGGCTAGGATTCAACTAATGTCTATGCAGCTACCATATATGCACTAGTACAAGGCAATGTCAATTATGAGAAAGCCATTTTCCAAAGCCATTTTCCATTTCTCTCACCAAAAAGTTTATGGAAATAGCTAAAACCATCAATCATCTACTTATAAATATTTTATTTATTAATTTAGTTACACATATTTAAACAATTATATATATGAAATGATATATGAACATTAATCTTTAAAGGAATATTATTTTACAGTTCATATAAAGATTATCACTATGAAGTAGGAGATTTGGGTTGATGCAACACCAGTCAAACAACTGAATGAAATCTGTCAAAGTTATGCAGACCCAGAGAACTTGCACAGAACACAGAATCCAGGATGACTTGCAGTTCCTAAGCACTGTGAGTGGAACCAAGCAGAAATGTACTATTTTCAATATTCATTTATATCTGGTGCAAAATCAAATGAGTTTTCAATATGACAGCTTAAATCTGGCACCAGGTCAAGTGAGTTTTTGATAGGACCACTGTCCCAATGCCTTCTTGGAATGAGGGAGTAGCCAAACCAGGAACTCCAGATACAAAAGATCCCCTTGCCTTATCCTCATGACCATTAAGAATCTGTTCACCAACGTGCTCTCATTCTGCAGAGCACACTTCTTTCTCACCTTCAATAAATATACATCCCACTTTTATAGATAGCCAAGTCAGTTAGACACATTATAGGAGTTAGGCAGGGACAGGCCCAGGAGAGAAAGTCAGCACAGAAGACAACTGTGGCCTGAGGCTCATTCACTGAAGGCCAGGCTTCAAGAAAAAGAGGACAGACTACACCACATACTTCCCCTTGGGATGAACAGCAGTGATTGGTATTCTAGATAGCTATCAATCACCTGGTTGAGGGATCAAGATCTTAACCCATCTCTTCCAGGAAGGTCCCTGACCCATTGGTTCACAGAAATCCTTGTTTGGTCCATATATGCTTTCTATGTGACTTGATTCCCCATTTGATCCCTATTTAATCAATATTACATAAGCAACTATATTTGTTTTAATCTTATTGGTTGATCATAGTTTTGTCCCACCTCATGCCCAACTTGTGATTTCCCATTGGATCAATATTACCTGACTATACTTTTAATCTTAATCTTATTAGTTGACTATAGTTTTGTCCCACCTTGAACTTGTCTCACCTCAAGGCTTTGCTCAATAAAATACCCTTGAGAAGTGGGGTTGGCAGGTAACCCACTTTCTGGGTCCCCTTCTGTCTCTCTTAGATAGAAGGTATCTTTCTCTCAATAAGATTTTTCTACCCTTAACCTCTGTTGTTCCTAGAATTCATTCTTCAGCATTAGAGGACACAAACTTGGCATGTGGGACACCTAGCAGATTACAAGTTATAATATTCACTTTATATTATTTGGAGGTCCACATATCATATGCCCTATATAATTTGGAGGTCCCACCAAGACTATTGGACAGAGGTAAGAATTTGTTTTTGCTTCATAAATTCAGAAATTTGGGCTTATAGTACTCGCTCAGGTAATCAAAATTGTCTTAAATTTTATGCTTTATATCTTAAATTTTTGTCAATTGCTTGTTTCTCTTATGATGCACTCTTTTGTTAAAATAATGGTAAATTTATGTTACATTTGGACTAGTTGCTAAAATTATTGGTCTTCCTTGTTTGAGCCATTTCACTGGCTTGATTGCTGCAGTTTGTTATCTCAGACAACGGTGTTAGGAAAATAGCATTAGAACGTCCCCTAGTGGACTTATATATATAATTTTGTAAAATGGGTTTTAAAAAAATGAAATCTAGTTTATATTTAAGAAATATATATGCCTATTAATGAATCATGGGACCCCATCCACCAGTTAAAAGACAATAGGTTGGTGACCATTCTTAAGACATAGAGGACAGATTTCACTGGGACATTCTGGCTCAATCCTTCTCTATATTCTAGAGAAAATGTTGAGCCTGTTCTATATCAGTTTCCTTTCCAGTCTAACCTTCTACTGGCGGGGATGTAATTTTAGCTTTTGAGATTCCCCATTCTTGCCTTTCCAGGCTGAGAGTGGTGACTCAGCAAGTTGTCTTGTAACTCACTGTGAGCATGAGAAGACTTTCTTTTGTGAATCTCCTTTCTGATCTTTCCCTGCCATTTTATGTTTTTCTTTATTTAAAAAGGAATGTAAAATTAGAGAAAGAAAGGATCTCTAAAGCTGCCTCAACTCTTTCCAACCAAGGACCTTTGAGTTGAGTCCATAGAAAATGAGTGTTTGTTAATGCCAAAGACAGGGAAGTAATCTTAAATAAGGAACATATTTAGTTTAAGGGAGGATTCCAACCTTCTTTCTCTCTCCCCTCCTAGGTCTGGTTTGCATCATTTATGTATGTGGAGTAGAAAAATACTTTTGCAAATAAGTTGTAGACTTTGAACCTTTTACTGTAAACCTGTAAAATTCCACGTGATGATTTTCAGATGGTTTAGGCTTTTATATGGACTTTTTTTTCTCTCTGTTAGTAAGTTAAGAACTTCCTCTAAGCTTTTCTTCAACTCAGAGGGAGTTAACTTTAGACTCTCCTTGTAGTCAGATTGCCCCTCCCTCAAGGAAGTCAGACTGGGGCAACTTGCCACAACTGTTAGTCCTTCATAGTGAAGACTAGTAATCAGCTAGAGACTTATACTTGTGCATTATTAAGAGTGAAAAGAGGGCCAAGGATTTTGCTCAGTGGTTCTCCCACCTGCCTTGCAAGCGAAAGGTCCCGAGTTTGATCCCTGGTACAAAAAAATAATAATTTAAAAAAAGGATTTTATTCAGCCTTTCTCTTCCTTCATAGGCACATAGAAAACTGATAGATATGCCTTTACTAGCATGTGAATTGTGGTTGCTAGGAGATGAGTATAAGTTTAACCTGTGAGCCAGAGACAGAAATTTTAGATTAGACCTTGAATAAAGTGTAGCCTTGTCTTAATACCTAAGAAAGTTTGCCTAGGTGACTAGGTAGATAACAGAAATGTTTTAGAGGCTTCTCTGCCCTAGGGCCCCAGGGCAGAATCTCTCTGAGTCATATATTTGTCTTGAGAGGTGATCTCTTTTACAGGCTGAAAAGTGCTCTAATTTACCTGTTGATTTATTTTCCTCACTCTTTTTGAGAGAATTAGAAAGCAGTGATTTAGATCTCTTGGTTATTGGCTTTGCTAGCAATGCTTCCTTCTTTGGATTTACAAATCATCACTAGTGCTTTTAGAAACCCTTATTAGAGTAAAAGCATGAGTTTCTGAGGAAGACAGGGTTTTGTGCCAGTAAAAACTGGTGGCTACTCCATCCCAACCTATCTTCTGGTTGGTTTCCAGATGGCAGCCACCAGCTCTGGATCTGAGTCACCACAGGGATGCCTTGAGGATATAGAAAGCAAGTAGGAATTAAAAGGGATACCAATTTCTTTCTCTTGTTTCAAATGGGATACTTTTTACTCATTTGGAAGATATTCTTCAGAACTGGAGAATGTTTCAATATTTTTCTGTACCTGTCCATAGCCTATCTACCACCTAGAGCCAAAATAAGATGCAGAGGAAAGTATTATGATACTATTTTACAACTAGAATCACACTGTAAGAAAGAGGAAAAATGGTCAAAATTATCTTATGTTCAGACTTTCTTTGCATTAAGAAATAATCCTTACTTGTGTTCAAAATGTAAATGTAAGCCACAAGAGAATCAGACACCTGGCCCTTAAGGCATCCACTACCACTGAGCCTGAGGCTATTCTTCCTTGCCCTTTAGAACCTGAATTATTGATAAGGTCTCCAAGGCAACTTTAATCAAAGCCTCACCCACTATTACTGAGCCTGAGGCTTTCCCTCTACCCCCTCAGGTGCATAATTGAAGCCTTTATAGGGTGATATCCATCCTTAGCTAAGTTTTTCAACCATCTCAAAGACAATATCCCTTACATGAAGTAAGTAGTAAATATGAAACTACTCATGTTTATATGTCTTGTCCTATGAGACCTAAGGCAGATCAAATGAGACCTAGAAAAGGTTTCAGACAACCCCAATAAGTGCATTGAGGGCTTTAGAGGACTTACTCAGACCTATGAACTAGAGTGGAAAGATGTAATGTTACTCTTAAATCAAACATTGACTTCTATTCTAGTAACAGATAAGCAGTATTACAAGCTACAGCTACTTTTTAAGAAGAATATTACCTTAATTTTAGAAGGACAGAAGACAGCCAGCCAGGGAAACATCCAGTTCCCACTGGAGACCAAGCAACACCTATACAAGATCTCCACTGGCCTGCCAACCAGACAGGAGGTTGAAATAAGAGATACTTTTAGGTATATATTCTTCAAGGTCTAAGAAAATGAGAACTAAGCCCATCAGTTATTTTAAAGTGTCATCTATTTATCAGGAGAAAGATGAGAACCACTCTGCCTTCTTAGATCACTTACAAGAGGCTTTAATGAAGTATACATCCCTAGCTCCTGATTTGATGGAAGGACAGACTATTCTTAAAGACAGATTTATTATCCAGTCAGTCACAGCTACTAGGAAAAAGTTATAAAAAATGGCTTTTCTCCAGTATCTCACTTGATACTTTAGTAAAAATTGCCTCCTTGCTATTTGATAATTGAGAGCTGGAGGAGGCTAAAGGGAGAAAACAGGGACTAAAAGGAAGTGGTTGCTTTAATCTCAGCCTTAGAAGGAACAGATTCTAAGTCTGATTCTTGGACCCTCAAGAAGAGCTTAATGACTACTAACCTCACCTGCTACCACTGCAAAACCCAGGCCACCTTAAGAAGGACAATCATAAGAGGACCCCTAAGCCATGCCCTGAGTGCAAAGATGGCCACTGGAAGTCATACTGTCCTCTGAGGCAGGGGCCTCAGAGCTCAGACCTATCTTTCCAGCTGGTCCAACAACACTAAAGGCACTCTCTTATCTGAAGCCAATCAATCCTACAATCTGCCTAGAGAGATGGAGTGCCAAGGGCTAAAAAAGAAAGACAATAAAGACAAAATTTGATAATATATGGGGGGCTGGGAGGTCAGTGCCTCAGAGTAGGCAAAGACAAAGACACTCTGAGCTAGCCACTATTTATTGGGTGCACACAATAATTGGAGGAAGTATTGAATGACTTAGAGGTTGGTGGTAATCCTATGTTGATGAGGATATTAGGTTGATGAAGGTCTTAAGGCTAATAAGTAATTTGTCCTCTCCCCAGGTGAAACCTTTCTCTTTTTTTATTACTACTCAGTTCTCAAAGAACTAGGATCTTCAGCTGATATAATCTTGCCCTGGATCATCACAGTATCATGAGACCATTGAGGCTTCAACTTGTGACTAGAGGAAAAATGGAGTTATGTTTCTGCATGCCATAGCCAGCTCACAGGCAAGAAGACAAGGCCTTAGACAGCCCTAATGATAATTTAATTATGAAATGATTTTTCTCCAAAAATTTTGTAGAATGACTCATGACACTCTCTGCCTTCTCCCTCTGCCATCTCCATGGAGGACCCCCAGCTGTCATGAAAGACTGACCCCCAGCTCAGTGAAAGGAGTCACTGGAAAGGAGGTAACTCATTATTTCTCACAACCTTTGGGCTATAACCCGGACAGGTTTCCTTTTACACTCTCCTTTTAATTATGCCTATAAGTCCAGTTCCCCCCTGGGGAGAGATATTTTATCTTGTTTAAATACTATAGTTTTTCCCAAGTCATGGTCTTGCGATATGTAGAGAATACACTGTTAGGTGCCCCCTCAGAAGAACTCTCTAGCCAAGACACTTGTGCTCTGCTGAATTTTCTAGCTGACAGTGGTTATAAAGTTTTTAGATCTAAGGCACAACTTTGCAGCCTTGAGGTAAAATACTTGAGCCTTATCATATTTAAGTGAACTCAAAGACCTGGGAGGAGAAAGAATTAAGCCACTTCTTTCCTTCCCGTAGCCCAAGACTCTAAAATAGGTAAGGGGATTCCTAGGAATTACAGGCTTCTGTCACTTTTGGATAACAGGGTGTGGTGAGACTGTGGAACCCCTCTATCAGCTTATAAAAGAAGCCCAAAAGACAGATGCCCATATTTTAACCTGGGAACCTTATTCCCAAAAATACATTCCAGAAACTTAAACTATCACTTCTATATGCCCAAGCATTGATCCTACCAACAGGACACTGTTTCAGTTGTACGTTGATAAAAGGTGGGACATGTCTTTGGAGTACCTATGCAAGATCAGACCAGCTCAACAGCCTGTAGGATATTTGAGTCATAAATTAGGTATTATAGCAAAGGGATAGCTTGTGTGTCTAGAGCTATGGCTATAGTAGTTCTCCTGGTACCAGAGGAAGTATATTAGATACTCAGGGATATATATTTTCAGAGTGAGTTTAAATAAAGCTTAGTCAGCACTACTACAGGAGAAAATTACCTAGGTAGCTAGATAGAGAATCCAAAATATCCTGAAGACCTCTTTGTCCTAGGGTTGAGATTTCTTCTGGACTGTTACCTGTCCCTGGAGGAGATAGATCTCTTTTACAGGATGGGATTTAAGAAACCTTTGATTCAGAGTCATTTATTAGAAAATACAAAAGCTAAACTTCCCTAGAAATGCTTCATTCTATCAATGAATTTATCTATCTTATAAAAAAATCATTCAGTAAACCAGTCAGCATCACACTTGAGGGGGAGGGAAGTAAGAGGATTTAAATTATACAACTATGGCTATCAAAGCAACAATGAGAAGCCAATATAGCTAGATATTCCAATCAAATATAAACCATCACCCAAGAGCCCACCTTAAAAACTGTCTTTGCTTTCACAAGTGTAAAAGATTTTTATTCCTTCTGATTCTTAGTACATATCTCTGTTAATTGACTAAAAAGTCCTGGCTAGTCTTATTTATAGTTCCAAACCTAAAAACTATAAAAGGGTTATTATAATAATTTAACTTAGCCAAATACATCTGAGGGCACTCTGGTTTTATAAAGAAATTGTTCTTATGTGTGTTTGTCCATCTTTCTGTCCAATCTATTTTGTAACTGTTTTGTTTGAGCTCAACAATTTTTTTCCTTTTTTTTTTCTTTTTGCTTTTTTATATTTTTAAAATATATGCCTGTAACTTAATTTGGCTTATAGATAAATATCATTAGAGTTAAAGACATGCTTACACTCAGGTTGCCAGCTGATCAAAATGATGTCAAGACTGGTTTTACAAGCAAAATAGACATTGCTGTCTGTGTACAACAACTCAGGAGTTTTGTATTGTTTTGTTTTGTTTTAACTGGGGATCGAACTCAGGAACTTGTACTTGTGAGGGAGGTGGCACTACTGAGCTGAATCCCCAGCCCAACTCAGGAGTTTTTTCTTTGGTCAAAATAATATGTTAATTGTTATGAACTGGTTCTTATAGGTCATCTAAAAGATTTAAGATGACTAAATGGGGGCTCCTTAGGCTTAAGGTAACTGCTGGACAGGACTCCCCTTGGTAAATAAAGGAGCAACTGCCTAGAAATATTTTTCCAGTCTTTGTGCACTAATAAGACCCCAATTATTTCCATAGTTTTATGGGAGACACACCCCAATAAACATTGCTAAACATATTATTGTAATGTATTTACATTGGTCATCAAAAGGTTAACTTTTCTGTGGGAAAGACAATGTTTTATTAAAAGATGCTCTTGATACAAAAACTAAAATTAGGGACAAAGTTTTCATATAGCTCTGATACTCATTATTGCTAATTTCATGGTGTAAAATGTATTCATGCTTTCCATGTGTACAGGTCTTCTAAGATATAAACTAGGATTATTTATGGTGATAACCTTTTTTAGACTCAGATATCTGCCTTTCTCTTGTGCTCTAGGTACCTGTGATAAGAGGTACATGTCAAGCTAGCATGAGAACATCAGTCAAATAATAGTTTTTCTTAAAAAACTTATGTGATGCATATGTTATACATGTCACTACACTTAAGGATCTTAGGCACCAAACAGTCCAAACAGTGTCACACAATAAAACTAGAGATTACACATTATAAATTTTCAAGGTAAATTAATCTGGTACATTCTCCTTAAATGGCATCCTATTAAAGGATAACAACTCAGGTGAGAGTTTTATTTGTGTCATTAAATAACATGATGAGATGGAGACGTTTGACTAAAAAGACTATTCTATGCCAAGGTGGACATTTAAGTATGTTACAAATGTAATGTAATCATGATTGTCATGCTAAAATACTAAGTGTAGTTCTTGATCTCAAATTTTCTCTATAAAACTAAATAACTGTTGTCTGTTAACATTCTTCAGGGATTTGAGTACTAAACCATGGTTAATAAGAAATAAGTCACAATCTGTATTTTAAATTTCAAAGTATATCCAGATGAAACTAATAATTAAGCTCACTGCCCCTGCTAATGTCACTGATCTTCTCTTGTGGGCATTAAACAACTCAAGTTGGGTGACCAGAAACAGAAAGGTAACTGGGCTAAGAAGACAGCCAATATTTTGGCCCTTTCCTTTCAAGGTCAATAAGGATCCAGGACAAAAGAGAACATTTTTGACAGGATTCTACAACTTTGGTGAGTCACCCAACCTCCCAAGCAGGGAGATTGCTGGACCCCAGAGGGCAAGAATCATCAAATGTACAGTGTGACTAAGGAGGGTCATCAAAGAGAGAAAGTCTCCCATGCTTTCACAGAAAGCAACATGTTTAAACAAGGCCATGATGCATCCTAATGGCTGACACTGACAAAGGAGCTGAGAGGCTCTACACATGGCTCCAAAAATAATGCCAGAGAAGATTTAACTGACCTAGATAGACAGCAAGAAGTTAATTTTGATTGACACTGGTCTCACTTTAACTTTGTCTTAAACACTCAGTAGAAAAGAATAACTTAAAGGCATATAAGTGCTGAGGAGGAGAGCTGCCACCAGCACTGAGGAGGTGAGGCACCAGCAGCACACAGCTCACCCCACCCCCTGTTGAAATGAGAAGACATGTAAACAAGTCTCAAAAACAGACTTCTAGATGATCTAAAGCAACCCCAGAGGCAAATGAGATGGAGCAATCTGGTACTCAACCACCTGAACTCCCTGAACTGGTAATGAAAGACAATCTGGAAAAAAATAAAATTAGAAATAATTTCTCAGATAACAGCAGAGATTGTGCCAATAGTGCAAGACATGATTAAGAAATCTAGAGAGGACACAGATAAAAAATAGAAGAGCTGAGGAACATGATGGAATCCCAACATAGGAAAAAATGGAATCCATAAAACAGATACAAACAGATTTCTAGGAGATTAAAAACTCCATTGAAAGTTTATGCACCAGAATGACCCAATGTGAGGACAGAATTTCAGATATAGATAATAAGATTGCAATTAGAGACCAGGAAAATAAAAACTTCTTTAAAACAGTAAGGGACCACAAGACATCAATCCAGCAACTGCTAGTTGATGCAAAGAAGAATAACATAAGACTGATTGGAGTCAATGAAAAAACAGGAGAGAGTGCAGAGGACATAAACAGCTCACAGAAGTGATGGCAGAAAACTTCCCAAGGAGGGGAAAAGAATTTGACATACAGATAAGTGAGGCACATAGGACTCCAAACAGCCTTGATCAAAAAAAAAAATCTACACATAGGCATATAATAGTTAAAATTCCAAAAACCCAACAGAAGAACAAAATTCTACAAGCAGTGAGAGAAAAGAAACAAATCACATACAAAGGAAAGCCCATCAGAATCACAGCAGACTTCTCAATGCAAACCCTCAAGGCAAGAAGAGCTTGGAGTGACATATTTCAAGCCCTGAAAGAAAACAGCCTCCAACCCAGATTTATGTACCCTGCAAAACTATCTTTCAAAATTGATGGAGAAATAAGATAATTTCATGATAAGAGCTCCTTAGGAACTTCATGAATACCAAACCAACATTCAAAAAAATTTTAGACAATATCCTAAGAAAAGACAATGGATTCACAACCCCAGGAAGCCCAGCAGAATGAATCCATTGGGCACAACAAGAAACTAAATGCAAAGAGGAAGAATCAAAAAAAAAAAGTCATGACAATGCTAAGTCAATATGTATCAGTTATAGCCATCAATGTAAATGGTCTCAATTCACCAATCAAAAGAAATAGACTGACATAATGGGCCAAGAAGCAAGATCCAACAATACACAACATATAAGAAACACACTTAATTCAAAAAGAAACTCATAAACTGAAAGTTAAGGAGTGGAAAACAATACTCCTTGCAAGGGAACCGGAAAAAAGCAGCAGTAGCAATCCTCTTTGCAGATCAAGTGGATTTCAAACCAACATTGATTAAGAGATACAAAGAAGGACACTACATCCTTGTAAAGGGAATAATCCAAGAGGAAGAGATGACAATCATAAATATAATTGCACCAAACACTAGTGTGCCCAACTAGATAAAACAAATACTAATGGACATGAAAAATCAAATAAGCACTAATATGATAGTAGCAGGGGAACTCAATACCCCACTGTTAGAAATAGATAGATTACTTAGACAAAAAATAAACAACAAAATACTAAAACTCAATCACACACTTGAGCAAATGAACTTAAAATATATTTACAGACTGTTCCACCCCACAAAATAAGAATACATATTCTTTTCAGCTGCACATGGGTTGTTCTCCAAAATAAAACACATACTCGCTCAAGAACGTCTTGAAGTATGTGCAAAGGAATGGAAGTTAGCCTCTGTATATTATCAGACCATAGTGTGATGAAATTGGAAATCAATAGCAAAAGAAACCACAAGAATTTCTTAAATACATGGAAATTGTACAACACATTTCTGAATAACCAGTGGGTCACAGAGGAAATTAAAGAAGAAATCAGACAATTCCTATGATTAAATGACAGTGACAATATAACATATTGGAACCTATGGGACACAATGAAAGCAGTCTTACAAGGTAAATTCATATCAGTCAATACTCATATTAGGAAACAGAGTGATCCCAATTAAACAACCTCATGCTGAAACTCAAGCTTCTAGAAAAAGAAGAACAAGAAAAACCCGAAGCTCATACAAGGGAGGAAATCATAAAAATCAGGGCAGAAATCAATGCAATGGAGACTAAGAGAATGATACAAAAATTCAATGAAGCTAAGAGTTGGTTCTTCAAAAGAATAAACAAAATTGACAAATCCTTAGTCAACCTTATCAGAAAAAGGAAAGAAAAGACCAAATCCATGCAATTAGGAATGAAAATGATGAAATTACAATGGACAAAGCAGAAATCCAGAGGATCATCAATACCTACTTCGAGAACCTATACACCAATAATATGGAAAACTCAGAAGAAATGGACAGATTCCTAAATAAGTATGAATTACCAAAGTTGAAGGAAGACCTAAAAATTCTAAATGACCCAGTATCAATCAATGAAATTGAAAATATAATTAAGAACTTACCAACTAAGAAAAGCCCAGGTCCTGATGGCTTCACTGCAGAATTCTATAAGACATTTAGTGAGGAAGTACTGCCACTACTGTTTAAACTCTTCAATGAAATTGAAAGGGAAGCAATACTCCCAAATTCATTCCTGGAAGCAAGCATCACCTTGATCT
>NW_004624759.1:16311223-16336048 GCF_000247695.1 Heterocephalus glaber
TCTCTCTCTCTCTCTCTCTCTCTCTCTCTCTCTCTCTCTCTCTATCTCTCTCTCCCTCCCTCCCTCTCTCCCTCCCTCGTTCCCTCTCTCCTCCAGTTTCTTACCAGTCTCTCAATGGCTGAACCCAACAGAAGCTCACCAGAGCAGTCAATGCAGACTACCTTTTGGGGGTTCTGGGAAGAGCATAAAAAAAGGCAGAAATGCTTTTGGTCAGACAAATGGAAAATTTACCCTGCAAGGTCACTCTATCAGTTGAGAGAAGGTCACTAAAACAATTTAGGTTTTCTTTGTTTGTTTATTTTGCCTCTGTCCTGTGTTGTAATTGATGTATGACTAATTCACTCTCACTTATGGAAAAAATATTACTACATTCTTACACTGAATGAGATTAGAAATATAATTAAAAGGTTAAGCTCAGTTCTCAGAAGCAGATGAATTTTCTTAACTTGGGAGGTTATTTCACACTTTCAAGCCACAGAAAAACTATCAAGAATTTATGTTTTTTATGTTGGTGTTTTAAGGAGCCTAATGACATTTCTGTTCCTGTTCAACATAGACACAAGTTGGGTTAATGGAGATAAAAATGTATGTATTGTATCAGCTTCATATTGATACAGTTAATATTAGAAAGCAGGGCTTAGCAGGAAGGGCAAATCAATTTCTTAAAACTGTCCTGGATAATAAAACTTACTGACTTGGACAAAGGCAAAGCAGGCAAACTACAGGTCTTGACCATAGGGTCAGGTTCTTTGCTATTAAACTTTTAACCAAATGAAAATACATGCTTCTGGCAAGTGGATAGATGTCCAAAGAAGAGACACAAGAGCTGATCCTTCATCTTCAAAGCCTTATCTCACCAGGAGTTAAGCCTGTCCTCATCTCCAAGTGAAAGAGTAGGTTACCTGCTAGCAATATTTAAGGATATCAGACAGACCCATGGCACATGCATCCATTATTCCCTTCTGATTGGACCTGTGCCCAGTCTTGACTTCCTGGAGTCCTTGTCGGACTTGTTGTTGCTAATTTATATATCTTAGGGAAACCAGTGCCTTGTTTTCCTCCCTGTGGATCCTTCATGCACCAGCACTGCAGGGAAGACTTGTAGGAGAACCAGCTTCTTTTTCTGATTCTGTCCCCTAGCTGTCAAGAGTACCATCTGGACTGTGCTGCATACAGGAGAGCCTCAGAACAAGCCAAGGACATCATGGTGTTCATATACAGGGACACAATGCTTTTCGAGGTTCCCAGGAAACCACATCTCAGTGAAGGTCAATAGCTTTGATCTACTGCATGTACCTCAAACTTTGGTATGAAGGACAAATATTGGGCCTCAGAACTTCCTTTGGTCAAGGACTCATGAGCAATCCCATAGGCCCCCTCTCATCTTTTGTTAGCTTTCTTTCAAGGACTCTACTCAGTGTCAGTAATTCTTGAGCAGCCTAACTGAAGTGCCCAGGAGAGAAAGCTGCCCCAACCACCTTGGAAAGGGGCCGGGAGTTGCAAAAAACCCTCATGGCCAGGCCCCTGGACTCTTCTCCAGGCTATCTGTTCTGTCCCATAAATGCATCTTGAAGATTGGAGTGCACCAAAGGCTACCTTTTCACCCTGGGTGTCAAAAACTAGGGTCAGTGGGGTGCTACCAACTGAATATTTTTTGGCTGTCCAAAGGGACATTTCCTACCCGAGTCCCAAGCCTAGTCTTTCTGCAGCATTCTTCAGGTCAGTATGTGGATTTCCACTCAGCCAGATGTACAATTATATGCCAGAAAACTAGGAGTCAGACCTATCTTAGCCCACATCTAAGTCACTGCCAAATCATTTTAATTTTTCTCCCAACTATTTCTTGACTTCATCTACTTCCTTCCATTGCCTCTACTCTTACCTTAGTCAATATCATCATCCTCTTTTGCCCTAGCTATTCTACCTGCTTTCACGTGCATCCTGTATCTGGTCAGCTCCCCTCTGCAGCTAGAAAGATTTCTTTTCATGAGACAAACCTCATCATTTCATTTTTCTTCATTGAAGGCCTTCAACTGCTTCCTGTTGCTCCTGGAAGAAAAATAAAAAGCCTACAATGGCCCACTAGACACTAGTCTGGCTGTCTCTGTATCTTCGGTCTCCTGTTGGGCCATGCTCCTGTTGGTCTCTCTCCCTGCAAAGTGACACTGCATGCCTGCACTTTATTTGCCTGCAGCACTCATTCTTTCTGCTATGCAAGATGAAGACTGACATTTTAGCTCACAACTAGCAGGCTTTTCCTCAGAGGACCCCTGAATTCCTAGACTAGACCAAATCTCTCCTTGATATCTCTTTGTGGCACCCTTGGACTCCCCCTTCAGATCACCTGCCATAACCTGTCATTTGATACCTAGGCAGATTGTTTATTAAGGCCTATCTCCCCAACTCAAATGCGTTCCCAGGTGAGCAAGAATGACTTCTATTCTCATAGTGAACTTGCAATGCCTGACTTGCAGATTAGTAGGTTGGTGTAAATAATTGTGGGGTGAAGGTCCTCCTCAGGTATCCACTGGAGCCAGATATCTCCCCTCAGCCTGGCTCCTCACTTTTTCCAGCTCCTCACCCTGTCTGTCTTCATACTCTTCTCTGAACCCTTCCCTAGAGGAGGCCCACTAAGGTGAGCATCAGGGCCCAAAGGAACCAACAGGAAAGCTGCTTTTCTAAGACCCTACCTACTCCCCGCCCCATCCAGAGCCATTTCATTAACTGTTTTAACTACTGTAGGAAATTTCCTGTCCTCAAATAGCCAACTTGGCCTCCTGTTTGAGAATTTGTGCTAACCAGGACTCTGCTGGCTTTTTTTTCTGCTTCACACAGAAAGCAGAATTTTCATTACTTTCAAAGAGTATATTTAGAAACATATTGTTCCTTAATTTATATAATACATATTGTGTGTGACTCACATATATGTACATGCACTGGATATGTGTAGTTTTGAATATCTGGTAAAACAACAGGCTTCAACAGTAGCAAGACCTTCCATCCACTGTTCTCTAGGACTCACAAACCTCCATATCCAGTGGATGTACATATACATGAGACACACAGAATAGGTATTTCTTATATAAATTAAGGAATAATATGTTTCTAAATATACTCTTCAAAAGTAATGAAACAACTGAACTACATGCTGGGGGTTATCAGTCCTTAGTCCTGGTGAAACCCTTCTCAATGTCTTTGATTTTATTGTTACATTTAAGATATACATAATAATGACATTCATCATAGGGAATTTGTACCTGTACATGATATATCTTGCTTTTTCTTTTTTCCAATCCCCCTCCCCTCCCTTCAACCTTTCTTCCCGTCCTTGTTTAAAAAACTTTGTTTCCATTTTTTCCTTCTGTCGTTTTTTTTTCTTGTTCCTTCTTTCCTTTCCCCCTTCCCCCTCCCTTGTTCCCCTTCTCATATGAACATTTTCTTCCCATTTCCCAATATCTATTGTACATTTTCATCCTTATTTATACTTTCAGTTTCTCACACCAGAGAAATAATGCAGTACTTAAACATGTTTGTCCAATTTATTTCACTTAATATTATGATCTCAAAGTGCATCTATTTAGCTAGAAATGTCTCAAGCTTATCCTTTTTATGGTAGAGTAGTACTCCATGGTAGAAAAAATTCATCTTCTTTATTCATTCATCGGTTAATGGGCATTTAGTCTATTTCCAAGATTTAGCTATTGCAAACTGTGCTGCTTTAAACATGGGTTTATCTCTGTGGTACAATGCTGTTATTCTTTCAGGAAGATACCAAGAAGGGGAATAGCTGGGTCAAATGGAACCTCTAGTTCTAGTTTTTTGAGGAATCTCCACACTGATTTCCACTGCTTGTTGTACTAGTGTACACTGCCATCAACAGTGGAATGGAGAAAGGTTCCTCCCCCGCCACCGGCCCCACTAGCATTTGTTATTGGTTTATTTCTTGATAATAGCAATTCTGAGAATAAGATGGTATCTCAGCATTGTTTTAATTTGCATCTCTTATGTGATCAGTGATGTCGAACATGTTTTCATACATTTATTTGTCATTTCTACTTAATCTGAGAAGTGTCTCTTCATTTCAGATACCCATTTTCAGATTGAGTCTTTAAATTTGGCAGTTGGAGTTCTTTATATATTCCAGATAATGGTCCTTTGTCTGAGGAACAGCTAGCAAAATGTTTTTCCTACACTGTAGCTTGTTTCTTCACTCTCTTGGTGATTTCTCTTGCTGTGCAAAAGCTTTTTAGTAAGATTAGATCCAAGTTATTGATTCTTTGTGATAGTTTCTGTGCCACTGGGTTTTGTTTATAAAACCTACATCAATGTCTTCAAGAATTCTATCTTCCAGCAGATTTTGTGTTTCTGTTTTAATATTTAGATAAATGATCCATTTTGATTTTAGTTTAATGCATGGTGAAAGATATGGGTCTAGTTTTAATCTTTTGCATGTAGAAAGCCAGTTTTTTCAGTACCATTTATTAAAGAGGCTTTCTTCTAGTGAAGGTATTTGTCCTTTTGTTAAAGACAAGGTACCTGAATTGTTTTTGCATCTTTTAATATGTTCCATTGATCCTTGAGTCATTTTTTTGGTCAGAATCATGCTGTTATTGTCACAGTAATTTTGCAGTATAATTTCAACTCAGGGATTCTGACGCGCCCTACCTTACCTTTGTTGCCCAGAATTACTTTTGCTATTCTAGGTCTTTTCAGGTTGCAAATTCAATTTAGGATTGTTTTCTCTAATTCTGTCAGATACACTATTGGTATTATGATCAAGATTGCATTAAATCTGTATAACAATTTTGGAAGTATGGCCATTTTCACTATATTTTTTGTCCTACCCAAGAAGAAGGGATGTCTTTCCATTTTCTGATATCCTCTTTGATCTCCTTTTTTCAGAGTGCTGTAGTTTTCTATGTAAAAAGATGGCATGTTTCTTTACGTGTTATGTCCTTTGCTAGATTGATTTCTAGGTGTTTCATTTTTTAAATGCTATAGTGAAAGGTGTTGTTTCCTTAATTTCTCTCTCAGTGAGTTTGTCATTTGTATACAGGAAAAATATTAATTTTGATGTTAACTTTGTATCCACATACACTACTGAATTTTGTTATTAAATCTAGAAGTCTTTTGGTGGCCTTTTTGATGTCTTCTACATAGAATATCATGTCATTTTCAAATAATGATAATTTAACTTCTTCCTTTCTTATCCTTATTTCTTTTATTTTTTCCTCTTCTGCTCTGGGTAATGTTTTCAGAACTATATTGAATAAGAGTGGTGATAGTGGACATCCTTGTCTTGTTTTTGATTTTAGAGTGAAAGCTTTCCATTTTTGTCTATTTAGTACGCTGGTTTGTCATGGATAGCTTTTATCAGATTGAGATAATGGCCATCTGTGCCAATTTTCTGTAACATGAATATGTGTTGGACTTTGTTAAATGCTTCTCTGCATCTATTGAGATGATCATATGGGTCTTGTGCTTAGCTCTGTTAATATGCTGTATTACACACATTGATTCGCACATGTTGAACCATCCCTGCATCCCTGGGATGAATCCTACTTGGTCGTGGTGCATAACCTTCTTGATGATTTATTGCATTCTGTTTGCCAGAATCTAATTAAGGATGTTTGTATCTATGTTCATTGGAGAGATGGGCCTGTAGTTCTCTTTGTTGGTTGGATACTTCTCTGGTTTTGTATTAGGGTAATTCTTGCTTCCAGGAATAAATTTGGGAGCATTTCTTCCCTTTCAATTTCATTAAAGACTTTGAGAAGCTGCAGTATCAGGTCTCTACATTTCTTGTAGTAGAATTCAGCAGTGAATCCATCAGGGCCTGGGCGTTTGTTTGTTTGTTTGTTTGTTGGCAGGTTTTTCATTACACCTTCAATTTTATTAACTGATATTGGTTTAGTTAGAATTTTTATATCATCTTGATTCACCTTTGGTAATTTATATGTATGTAGGAATCTTTCCATTTCTTGTGTGCTTTCTATCTTATTAGAATACAGGTTCTCGGAGTAGGTATTAATGATCTTCTGGATTTCTGTAGGATCTGTTGTGATTTCCTAATTGGATGGACTGGAGTCTTTTCTTTCCTTTTTTTTGATAAGGTTGCCTAATGGTTTGTCAATTTTATTGAGTCTTTCAAACAACCAATGCTTCAATTTATTGATTCTTTTATTGTTTTTTTAGTCTCCATTGCACTAATTTCTATTCTGATCTTTATAATTTCATCCTGCATATGAGATTTGGGCTTGTCTTGCTCATCTTTTTCTTGTAACTTGAGGTTCAACATTAGGTTGTTTAATTGAGCTCACTTTTTCTGATATAAGAATTCACTGTTATAAATTGTTCTCATAGGACTGCTTTCATTGTAACCCACAAGTTCTGGTATGTTGTATTGCCATTATTGTTTAATTGTAGAAATTATTTAATTTCTTCTGTAATTTTATCTGTGACCCATTGGTTGTTCAGGAGGGTGTTATTTAGTTTCCATGTGTTTATGAAGTTTCTGTGATTTCCTTTGCCATTGATTTCCAATTTCATCACACTATGCTCAGATTATATGCATGGGATAATTTCAATTCCTTTACATTTACTTAAGCATGTCATAAGAGATAGGATGTGGTCTCTTTT
The DNA here is from genome assembly GCF_000247695.1 of Heterocephalus glaber. Next base: position 16,317,863 of record NW_004624759.1, read on the forward strand.
GGAGATCATCCATGTGCAGCTGAAAAGAATGTGCATTCTGATGTTGTGGGGTTGACCATTCTGTAGATATCTACTAAGTGCATTCATTCAAAAGTGTGGTTCAGTTCTGACATTTCTTTGTTAATTTTTTGTCTAGTTGATCTAGACAGATCAACTTGTGACAGTGGGGTTTTGAGGTCCCACATTACAATTGTGTTTGTGTTTATTTGATTTTTCATATCCTTTGGTATTTGTATTATATAATTGGGTATGCTATATTTAGTGCATATATATTTATGATTGTTATCTCTTCCTCTTGACTTGTTCCCTTAACAAGGATGTAGTCACCTTTGTCTCTCTTAATCAGTCTTGGCTTGAAATCCACTTTGTGTTCAAATAGAATAGGTATGCCTATTTTTTTCTGGGTTCCTATTTCATGGAATATTGTTTTTCATCTTTGACTTTCAGCCTATGAATTTCTTTTTGAATTAAATGTGTTTCTTGTATGCAGCCTATTGTTGGACATTGCTTCTTGATTCAGTCTTCCTGTTTATTTCTTTTGATTTGTGAATTGAGACCATTTACATTGATGGTCATCACTAATATATATTGACTTATCCTTGTCATGTTATTTTCTTTTTGTTGGTTCCCTTTTTCTCCCTCTGTTTAATTGCTTGCTTTGCTTGGTGGATTCATTCTATTGGGATTCATGGAGTTGTAGTCCTCACTATCTCTTTCTAGACTGTCTTTCAGAGCATTTTGGAGTGCTGGTTTGTTGGTCATGAATTTCTTCAGGTGTTCTTTGTCACAGAAATATCTTATTTCTCTAACAATTTTGAAAGATAGTTTTGTGGGACACATTAATCTGGGTTGGAGGTTGTTTCTTTTAGGGTTTGAAATACTTCACTTGAAGCTCTCCTTGACTTTAGGGTTTGTGTTGAGATATCTGCTGTGATTCTGATGGGCTTTGCTTTATAGGTGATTAGTTTCTTTTCTCCAACAGCTTTTAATATTCTATTCTTGTATTGAATTTCTCAAATCTTGACTATTCTATGCCTTGGTGAAGAATTTTTATCATAGCTAATTGGAGTTAAATTATCTGTATGTCAAATTCTTTTTTCCATGCTTGGGAAGTTTTCTGCCATTACTTCTGTGACCAGGCTTTTAATGTCATTTGTGCTGTTTCCTGCTTTTTTATTGACTATGATCAATCTTATGTTATTGTTCTTTACATCATCTAGCAGATGTTGGATTGTTTTTGTGGTTCCTTGCTATTTTTAATAAATTTTCCTTTTCATGATTGCTAACCAAACACCTGAATTCTCTATCTAATATTCTGTCCTCACATTGGCTCATTCTGCTGCATATACTTTCAGTGGAATTTTTAATCTCCTGGATATCTGTTTGAATCTGTTTCATGGATTCTATTTCTTTCTTATGTTGGGCATTCTTGGTTTCTGTCATTTTCCTAAGATCTACTATTTTTTTTTAATTTGTATCTGCTCTAGAGTCATTAACCAAGTCTTTCATTATGGTCACCATCTCTGTAATTATCTGAGAAATTATTTCTGATTTGACTTTTTTCTAGAGTCTCATTCAGGTGCTTTATTACTTCCACTCTTTCTACTTCAGAATGTCCAGGTGGGTGTTTTCAAATTTTTCTACCTCACTGGCCTCTGCATTTGCCTTGGTGAGCTGGAAGTCCAGGGTTGCATCTTGTGTAAGTGTCTTCTCATTTTCTATTTTTTTCAATTCAATTCCTGGGTTGATGCTTGTAAATTGCTTATGGCAAATAGCTTTATTGCTAGTAGTAAGAACCCTTAGGAAATGGCTACTTCTCAGAGATATCTTCCAGGTATAGCTAGCTTTTGAGTTTTGAGTCTGTTGCAAGATCCTGCCTCTTCAATTTATTGGTGATGAGAAGTGGCTGCCTATTTGGCCTAGCCTCTGGTTATTTGGCACTGTCCTATACTATTGTTTATGACCCTTAAGTAACCTCAGTCTTGGCATACCAGGAAGAACAACTGATTAGAACAATTATGTCATGTTGATTAAAGTAGTACAATCAACAATAACAATAGCATCAAACATAGCCTAAAAAATGACAAACTTTGGTAACTATTGATTTGCCACCTTTAACCATATGAACTATATTTGTGGTTATATAACGAAATGTAAAACAAACCAGAAAATTGTATACAGTAAATATGCCCTCAATATGGTGATTTTACTCTCAAAGGAGAAAATTTAAAAGCAGTTAGGGGAAAAAATAGAGAAACAGAAAAAGAGGAAGCAATTAGAAGCAAGGCTGGAGGACAAAGGAAGATTACACAACCTTTGGGAAACTGGCTAAGAAGACAGGAGGGAAAGAGAGAAAGAAGAAATAAAAACAAGAACAGAACAACAACCAAAAAACTAGAAACGGTGTTCATGATCATATAAAAACAAGAACAAACAAGAGAAGAAAGTAAGAAATAAATACAATTGAAAGCCACTAGAATCATAGGCATTTTCCTCCTCCCATCTGCTGTCACTGGTAGACAAATTGAGCACACAGCACCCAGATCCATAGTGATTAATCCCAGCAAGCCAGCCATATGTTTACAGCAGGGTAGTAGATAATCTCAGCAAACCTGTGTCTTCAGTTTCACTGAAGTTCAGGCTGGTTTATGGCTGTGAAGGTGAACCTCATTTGTTCCACCTGCAACACTCTATGTGTTTCCTGCTGGCTTGAACCTGGCTCCTTGCTCTTCTGATGACTTGAACTCAGTTCTATCTCACCCTAACACTGGGAGCTGCTGGATGAAGCCAGCAGTTACTCTGATTTCTGAGGTCAGTTAGTCCCTTTCCAAGATGGCTACCAGCCAATCACCCTTTCCTGGAGGACATCTGAACCTGAATAATTCACCACCCACTGCAATCCACTGCATCCACTGCTCTGTTCCACAGATGCATTTCTCTACGTAGTCCTCTGGGGTCTCCAATATTCACCATACATCTGCAGGTTTGATCCACCCTTCCCATGCAGTGAGTTAAGGCTCAGGGAGAAAGTGTGTCTTGCCACCTTCTCCATTGAAAACTCTCTTCACTATCCCTGTGGGCTTCAGTTCTCACTTCAGATCCTTACTAGGTCCCAGGGACCACTTCTCTCCTTCTTCTCTTTTTCACATTATTATATTCCAGCATCTGAACACCAAATATCAGAGAGGAAGTTTCTCTGTTGTCCACCACACTACTGTCTTCCCAGAACCACCCTAAACGACTTTGAAAACCATTTTTATACAAATCTTTCAGTGACCTTAGCAAGGTCCAGGTTGTGCAATACAAGGCCAGGACCACCTCAGCATTCAATCTCAGACTGAATACTTAAATCTTTGTGGTCTTTTCTTTCTTCAAAGGTTTGAAAACCAAAAAAAAAAAAAGAATGTCTCATATTGCAAACATAAGGAAGAAAACCGGCTGAAGAAATGAACAAAATATCTCTTTTGAAGTACAAATTATTGTTTCATCAATTTTCTTAGACCAGAAGAATGGCTCATTTGCATATATATGGGAGTTATTATCATTTTATAAATTTATACATGTTGTCTTATTCTGTTTTCTGCTCCCATAACCAAATACTTGAGACTGGGTGAGTTTTAAAGAAAAGAAATGTATTTCTCACTGTTCCAGTGGCTGGGAAATTGAAAGGCATTTAGTTGGCACTTGATCAGAGTCTGTCAACAGACGTCCTGCTGCTGTGTCCCAAGATAAAGACAGAAGAGGAAGAGAGCATGCTCAAGAGCCCATCAAAGCAAGTGAGAGGCAATTATCTAACAAACCCACTCTGTGGATAACTACTCCATTCCTATAATTATGAGATGAAGCCATTCAAGAGGGTAGAGCCCTCAAGGCCTCATCACTTCTCATTCAATCCCACCTTCCATTTGCAATTGCATTGGGCATTAGGCATCCAATGTGTGAACTTTTGGAGTTATGTTTAGACCATAGCACATAGTCATGTAACTGAAGTTCTTTTAATTTAGGAAATTAATTCTTATAATCTGAAAGCATGTGTTATTATTAAAAATAACTACAGTCCTTATTGAATACTTGTTATTGTCAAACATTTTATAAAGTACTTCTCACACACTATTTCATTTAATTTTCAGTTTACAGAAGAGGAAATAATGTGGGTTATAGGATTCTACACACTAAAGACATAAATTTATCCCCTCAAACTTTTTTCCAAATTGATTTATTATCAGGTGTTGAATCAATTACCTGATCAATTAACCTTGAGGTTCTAAGAAGCAAACTACATAGAACATTTCTGGAATAACCATGGCAGGTAGAGTTGAAAACTTTGCTCTGGGCCACATAGAGAGTAATGGCAGAAGTAAGATTTAGCCTCAAGATTGTTCAACTCCAGAGACTTCTGTTCCTCAGAACAATAGTGAGCACTTAAGAATAGCTAAATGCTTAAAGAACAACTAACAATGAGATGCATGATCAGGTCATAGCTGTGTGATTTGAAAGCAGACATAAAACTATGAGTTCCTTATTAAGTGACCTTGAGAAACCAAACTTTCTGTTGGGCAAAAAATTCCTATCTTGGAAGCCATAAAAAGGCTAAGAGTATTGAACAAACACTGTCTTTCTCTAAAGCAATAAGAGCAACAACAAAGCTGGGACACTATAGCAATGTCGTATGCAATGTAATTTCTTAAATCAAGTGTTTAAGCTTTCTTTGGGTGTAGGAATCGTAGTATCATTGCTGAATTTTTTTCGCTACTTCCTTATGACCACAGAAATTCCAAGTTGCAAAATGAGCTAACTTTCAAAAAAAATCATTCACTTCTTTGAAAATTATTCACTCTTTTCCGCCTGTTTTCTCACTGAGAAATATTTTTGAGCAGTGTTTTTGCTACCCCCTATTTATAGATTTCCAGTTTTGGCAGGTATGGGAAAGTTTATAAGTGGTTTGTTTTCTTTGCTATATTCAGTGTTGATTTAGGTCCATTTTGCCACTGAAACAATTGGAAGCACTTTCAAGGAAGGCAAAGTCTGTTGATGACTGATAACATTGTGAAATCCAGATAGCTCAAATCAAAATTTCTGCAGGTCAGATTGAAAATCTTAACACTGACATGGTTTGAATAATTATCTTTACTTTTTTCTTTTCTTCCTTTGTATGTGTGTGCGTGTGTGAGTGCATATGCATATATGTGTGTGTGTGTGTGTGTAACTGTTGTGAAGAAATTTTTTTCTTGACATAGATAGGGAAAGCATCCCTTGAACATTTTCCAGACATTAGTAACTCTGGGTTTGACTCCCAGTTTGACAGCTAGATAAGAAAGCATGAAGCAGGCTAGTCACATCTGAACATTGGCCTTTATGGGCCTATGTTTAACATCTGGGTTTTAACCAAGTTTTACATACTAACCAGAAGCAAACATTAGTGGTTCTTTGTTTTGGAGGGATACTTGGAATTTCTGGTTTTTGTTTCATAAATGATTGAACTAAATAAATACAATTGAAAGCCACTAGAATCGTAGACATTTTCCTCCTCTCATCTGGCATATTTTTATGGGTGGTGTTTTTTTTTTTTACTGAATTTTTCCGCACTTTGCCTCCCTATAATTTGTAAGCCTTGAGAAAAGTCATAGTTTACCCTGAAAATGTGGAGGGCTGGTTTGTTTGGGGTCATCTCACTTTTTTCGTCACCTGGTTTTTGTCTGTGGTTCTATAGGGTTGAGGACCACAAAGAATAAAGAACCTCAACATAGAGAGATTGATTTACAACTTCAAATGTGCCAGGGAAGACTGAGATGAATTGGCTCCTGGGAAGTAAACTTCCTTGGGGACAGGAGCAGAACTTGGGGCTGACTGCCTGTCATCTGATCCACAGAGGCTGGAACAGGATAGAGCCATACCAACTCCTAAAGACTCTTAGGAGAATAGGGGCCCTCACATGACTCCATCCATCCACAGGCTGGGGATGCAGAAAATCCAATTCACATACACCTGGGAGAACAGTACTCCCCCCACCCCTGCCCCCATGCTAAGTAAGGGACTTTTTCCAAGGTCACGCAGTCAGGCTAGTCTTCTAAATTGCTGATCAGTTCTTTTTTTGCAATGATCACAATGATTTACTATTCCTCCCAGATTTTAAATCTCCCCACCTATATTAAGGTATAACTGAAAAATTAAAGTTGCATATACTTGCAGCATACAATGTGATGTTTAGATATATGTGTACTTTGTGAAATGATTAATTTGAGTAAATTACATATCCATCACTTCATATATTTGCCTTCTTCCCTTTTTGGTTTCTTAAGATATTTAATACATCATATTGTATATTTTCCCTTTGAAATGTGACAAGCACTTCAAAAAAGTCTTTTAATTTTTCAATTATGAAAAAAATCAAGTATAAAGCATAGTATGTTGAAGCCATATCACTAGATTCAGTAATCATCAAGTTTTACCACAGTTGTACCATCCCTCCCTCGCTTTTCTCTGCCAAAGTATTTCAAAGCACATCCTAGACTCCATACCCTCATACTTCTACCCTCATACTTCTGTAGGCATCTCTAAGTTTCTAGATATTTTCATGTGTAACCATAGCATGATACTTTCCTACTCAGTAAATCCCTTAATGTCAGTGTCCCCAGTAGATCCACAAAAACCTATCTGAAGTTGACTTGATTGAACAAAAATCTCATCAAGGTCCTCCAATTGCATTTGCTTGCTATCTGTCTTCTGTCTGTTTCTTGTCATTATTTTTTTATTCTACAAATTTATTGGAGGAAAAAAGTTAATTGGGTATACACTCATTTATTTTATCAGTTTCATGTGTTATTTGAGGACCAAGAGTTGGGAAATCCTTCCCACAAAAACTCCATGGCAACTAATAAAAAGCATACAATATCATGAAAGAAGATACACTTATGAATGTGTGGAATTGAGGTCTCTCTGATCTGTAGCCTGCCTGTGTTATAGTAAAACAAATTTAAAATAAAGGCAGTTTCATTACTTTATATATTAATTATATAATATGCATTTTACATACAACCCAAGATAATGCCTCTTCACTCAGTACAATTGAGGCAAGCCAGATGTGTATAACCTGTGGCCTGTAGGTTAAACATGCCTAGGTTATGATGCCTGGATAAGGATGTTCTGGGAGTCTTCTTTTGTGTCTTTAGTTGAGCTTTCCTAGCTAACTTGATGTTCTGAACTGATTAAAAATGTTTACCTTGCATGGTCATTTTGACTTTGGGAAAAAGCCAGAAGTTGCATGGTGCCAGATCCAGTGAATAAGGTAGATGCAGCAATATTTATTATATTTTCTTTTATCACACCAGGTAAAGGCAAGAAACATGACTTCCAGTACTGTTCCAGAAAGTGGCAAGAATGATGGGATACGTGTAATCAAAGAGAAGGGGAATATTTTAGGAGAGGTTGATGGCAATGTGTCTTTTACTGTAATAAGCTTTTAAAATTTAAATATTCTCTAAAATGTACCAATAAAAGAATTTAAGGAAAAAATTTTAAACATTCTCTGCATATTTTGATCATCCTGTGTACCCCCGCAAAATAAGAATAGTCTTAGATTTTGAAGTAGGTTAGTACAAAGAGTTGTAGTATAAAACACTTGTGACTTGGGTGTAGTTCTTTTATAGAGCTTCAAGGTAAAGCAGTAGTAAGACAGGGACTCATTTCTGAGGCAGTAAATTGAAATTAGAAGGGAGTATATGCTGATAAATGCCTGGTCTCACTTGATGTTAGAAGAAATAACCAGTTACTTCCCTATTTTTCCCCTAATAAACTCCCCTAACCTCTGTGTCTGTATTTTTAGTCTTGAATTTTTTTTTTTCTGGTACTGGCGATCGAACTCGGGACCTTGCACTTGCAAAGCAGGCAGTGGAACCACTGAGCTAAATCCCTGGCCCTGATGTACATTTTATATACAATAAAGTGCAAATATTTAAAGTATCCAACTTGATAAGCTTTGACATATGACTTCACCCATGAAGCATCACTACAATTAATATAATGAACATATGATTTAATCCAAAAAGTTTCCTTCTGCCCCATTATCATCTCTTCCTCCCCCCTCTACCACTGCTTCCTCCCTGTCCTAGACATCCACTGATCTGCTTTCTGTCACTATAGATTAGTATGCAGTTTCCGGAAATTTATATAAATGGAATCATACAATATATACACTTGTCTGGCTTCATTAACCATAATTATTTTGAGATTTGTCAATGTTGGACTGAGTATCAATAGTTCATTCTGTTTGATTGCTGAGTAGTAATCTGTTGTACTCTATTCCTGATTAGCTCTGGTAAGGATTTATAGCCTCTTATCTGAACCACTCATGGGCCTTTAATGTCTTTGATACTTCTTCTGTGACACTGGCCTCTCGATAGCCCACAGCAAATTACATTTATGCATGTCCCACTCCCAGGGGGATAAATCCTTTAACTTTCATTATTTTCTTTTGAGCTTCTCTAACCCCAGATCAGATACATAGGGCTCTGATTTCAATGTCCTCTTCTAATTCTACAGTTATATGAGTACAGGGGTGATCAAAATATACAGTGAATGTTTAAATTTAAAGAATTGCTATAGTAAAAGATACATTGCCATTAATACCCCTCAAAATACTCACCATCACTTCAAACACATTTATATTATTATTATTGCCACTTTCTGAAGCAGTTCTAGAAGTCATCCTTTATGAATTTTTATTAAGTATAATAAAAAACATAGTGAAGGACTAGGCATTTAGCTCAGTGGTTCCGCTGCCTGCCTCACAAGGGCAAGGTCCCGAGTTTGATCCCCGGTAACAAAAAACAGAAACCAAAATACAACAAAATATAGTGAATGCTGCTGCCAAGCGCCATCCATCAGAAAACCAGACCCATAAAAAACATTGTATGTCCTCATCTACCTTACTCACCAGATCAGGCACAAGGAGACTTCTGGCTCTTTCCCAAAGTCAAAATGACAATGAAGGGTAAACATTTGGAATGGAATCAGGTCATCTGCAGCAGCCACAACAGTGCAAATAAAGAATAAAGAGAATGTCCAGAACTGCTTGAGAAAGTGGCAAGAACGATAGGGAAGTATGTTAAAAGCAAGAGGGAGTATTTTGAGAGGGATTAATTTAGACAGTGTGTTTTTTTACCATAATAAATTTTTTTTAAATCAGCATTCATTTTACTTTTTAATCACCCATTGTATATAGATAGTGGTGGTGGGCATGAATAGGATCAGGGGAAGAGTAATGTCTATTTAATAAGACATAGTGACACCAATTTTCTCTTGAAGGCAACACCGAAATCCCTTTACCCACCAATCCTATGAATGCTGGCTAGAGCTATAAAACAGTTAAAAGAATTCTATTTCCTTAGCTACTATGGTATAATACAAATTCTTTCACATTTTCTAAACTTTAAAATAATAGTGGTGGAGAGAATCTTTTTCCTTATGTATTATGCAGGAAATGTTGTTGCTGTTTATGACTCACTGTTATTTAAGATGCATTAAGCATCCTCCAGGGGTAGTTTTTAAGCCCAAGCTCAGAATGTTCATCTGATCATCATGGCACATATCTGCAGAGAATAGTTCCAGAAAGTGGAAGTAGTATAGTCATGATGAGACGAGAGTGAATAAAAATCACTGTTTGCCATCTTGCTCCTAATCCAGATTATAGAACAAAAATGATGTCCTCACACTCTCTCCCCCCCTCACTCCGTGGTGATTCAGTGTGGTACAGGATGTCTAATTACCAGAAAAGCTTATCCTCCCAGAAAAGTAGCTCTGATTTGCTTGACATGAGCAAGCAAATTGACCATGAGCACTCAGCCTTCTTCCTTAAGGATTCAAAAGCGGAGGATGGTAAGGGCGTGGCAGGTCCTCCAGAATCACATTTTCTATTTAATTTCTTCCTAGAATAATATATTCTGTGCTGCTTGCCAGCATGCTTATTTTTATGTAGACTTGACCTTCATTGCAACTTTGAACAGCTAAAATAGAATAAAATCTCTATACGGTTCTTCAAAAAAGTTGGCTTTAAGAGTACATAAAAATATAAGACAAAGGCAGGAAAACAAACTGGGCCACAGATTTGAGCAGAGAATCATACAGCTTCCTGGGTCTAGTTAAAATATCAGCATTGTGCATATTAGATTCCATCCTGTGTTTGATTATTTCTGCAGTGAGTGCTGCCTTTATCGATTGTTAGAGTGGAATGTTCAAGAGCATTGTATTACAATCTGTCTGCAAATGGCTTTTCAGAAATTTCCTGTAACTCAAAAGCAGAAATTATGCAGGGAATCGAGTGTAAGAGACTAAGACAGCTGAATTTCACCAGACTTCTGCATATGGAAAAATGATAAACCATGCCAGAACAGAGCTTATGTTGATTTTCTTAGTAAAAAGGGTCAATTTCAGTTTATTATTATTGCATCATCAGGAACTATTCAGAGTTCTATATAAAGTCAAACTGACAGGGGTTGCAGTTTTGCAGAGATGAGACTGTAAAGCAGTTTTAGAGTTCAGAGCTTCTGGACTTACACTGCTCCTCTCATTTTTATCTCCATCCAACTGCCTCTTACATGCTTTTGCCTAAATCTTACCTTCTTCATGAAGCCTCTCTGACCCTTTCAATGATCTTCCTCTCTCTGAAAGTATTCCACTGAAAGCCATCTGAATATTATTTTCTAAATTTCATATGCCGTCATTTTCTAATTAGAAGACCAAATTAAAGGTATGTCTTATACACTGCATATCCTTAAAACAGAGTTTCAATGCATTGAATATAAATTAAGTGCTCTTGTAGATTCTGTGTGTATAGAAATTTGGGAGGCCACCAACAAATGTTATAAAACTTTAACCAATTTTATTGGTCAACCTCCTACCACCTGCTAAATCTTACATCTCATATACATGAGATCTGAACATGCCTTTTTAGGTATTTTAGAGGAAATGAAAGGAACCAATCCATAACTCTGGCATCAGCTCCTCTCCCTAGAACTGGGCAAGTTTGCATGGTGCAGCATTGCTGGAAGGTTTCCACAGATGGAGTTCCCTTCTATTCGCTGCATATCAATACAATTTTGTCTTCAAAATATGTAGAGAAGGAAAGAAGGGAGGGAGAGATGAGAAAGAAGGATGGTAAAATGCAATGTGGCTTCTTGAGAAAACACACAAGTCCTGTCACTGGCTCATTCAACCAGGCGAGACACCTGAGACCAGATCTGTGAGTGCAGTACTGTGAATGTGAAGTGGAGCGCACCATCATCACTGAACCCTATTCACCATCACTAAGTTTCTGCCAGATGAGTACTAGATATTTCTAAGTGAGAGTTCAGGAATCCTTGAAATAATAGTCCTTGCAAATATTAAGTCTATTTATTCTTGACCCATATTATAGTTTGGATTAAAAACATCCCCCAATATCACATGTGTTCAGAGCCAGGGTTTTTGGAAGGTGATTGGGTCATGAGTGTGCTAACTGCATTGATGGGTCAATATATTGATGGATTCATAGGTTAATAGACTATTTGGAGGTGAGGTCCAGCTGGAGGAGGAAGGAAGTGGTTACTGGGGTATGCATTTGAAGGGTAAATCCAATTCCCAGCCCCTTCTTCCTCTCTGATCCTCCTCTCCCCTCCCCTCCCCTCTCCCCTCCTTCTCTTCCTTCCTCTCTCTCTCTCTCTCTCTCTCTCTCTCTCTCTCTCTCTCTCTCTCTCTCTCTGCCTGGGACAAATCACATTTATCCATAAGCCCACTCCCAAAGGGATAAATCCTTTTACTTTCATCATTCTCTTTCATTGTTCTTTTTTGAGCTTCCCTAACACCAGATTAGATACACAGGGCTCTGACTTCAATGTCTTCTCCTAATTCTATGAGGTAATATGAGTACAGGGGTAATTAAATAACATTCTCTCTCTCTCGCTCTCTCTCTCTCTCTCTCCCTCTCTCTTCCTTTCTCTCTCTCTCTCTCTCTCTCTCTGCTTTTCCACTCTTCCTGGCTGCCATGAGAGATAAGCAATTTTCTTCCTCCACTGTCTTCTGCCATGTTTCTGCTTTAGAGCCAGCCAAACTGTAAACCAAAATAAATCCTTCTACCTTCAAGTCGTTTTTGTCAGGTATTTGGTTATAGCAACAGAATGCCAACTAACACAACCCATTTTAAAACTTAATAGACAGATCACATCTCATAGATTTCTGTTTCTGTATTTCTGTTGCTGACAGCTCTGGGGTTATTCCTGCAGCCTACAATAAGCTCTTGGCCAGTGGAAGAACTAAAATGTACTTTTAGTTTGTAAGACTGAAAAAGCAAAGCCCATTTTTCAGAAATGTTCCCTCAAAATCTAAGAGTGGGAGGAAAGGCTCACAGTGAAAATTATTACTCCTGTGCTGATTTTAGAGTAACATCTTGTCATCTGAAAAGATCAATTTTCCACTTGAATTGAGTTTGGGAGGGGACAGTGGGTAGGGAAGGAGACAAACCTCTTGTGGTAGGGAAGACTATATAGAAGAAAAACTTCTGCATCATTGGCATAATACCAATTTTTTAGCATAAATCCAGACTTATAAGCAATATAAATATTATTCACTTTGCAAGGCTGATATATGAAAACATAATTTACAAAATTTCAAGAAAAGAAAAGATAAGGAATGGGATGAGTATGAAGAGAAACATTTTCTTTAAAAAAAATTTTTTCAGGGTCATAAAATAACAAACTTCCTTTGGTCTTATAAGTGTTCATTTCTCCCTGATACTTTCTAGACCCTGTGTATTTTGTAAAAGGAGGGAAGAACATTCTTCAGCAGCTTGTTTAAACTTGAATTAAAAAATGTGGTGTGCTTGCTTGATCTGCTTAGGAGAACACTTCACTTTAAAGAGACCTTAAAAACATTTTCTGTAGTGCTTTATTCAAACTACTGTGTTGAAAGAACTCTCCGAGATAGGAACAGAGCTTGCTTTTTGGAAAGAATCTTATCAGATGAGAATCACAGACTTTACAAAAATCCAAAGCACTGCTTGTAGACACATTGTTCCATCTTCTAGAAGCCTTATCTGGACAGGAAGAAGTTTCTGTCTAGTCCTGTGTGGGGAACAGGAGTGGGCTGCATTTGTTGATTAGGGATCCATTAGGCCCTGTCTAAAGGCTGTGTACCTCAGCTAGCCAGGCAAAAACCAAGGTATGTTCTCCTGGCCAGGTGTGCCTTCTGGAGACTATTTGTCCTCAACACACAAGGGAATTCTCACGTTCTCAGCATTGTGGCATTTGAATGCCTTCTGCTTTCTTCACACCAAAAACTTAGGAAGGAAATATAATGAAAAACAAAATTAGAATATTCATTATATCTAATGATTAGTCAAGATAAACTGAAAGATTTTGTGGTAGCTTATTGATTATTTAAGAATAAGTAGTCGCCTCTGAAAGATCTGAAGCAAGGTAGAGGCTTAGCAGGGGGTCCTAATTCTTTTGAAATTATTGAATGGATGCTCATGACTAGATGTTGATCTGTCCTGGTGGGTTGAATATCAAGTGCTGCATTCCCTTTATAAGATAGTTTCCACAGGTATGGCAAAATAGAAACAATGTCAACTAGGTTATTTCTATGTTAGACACAATTCTGGTTATTGGGTCAGTGGGACACAGAGAGAACTTTGGAAAGGGCACAAAAGTGATTACTAAGTTGAACTAAAAGATCAAAAAATAAGGTAAGAAGAAAGCCGATTTAAATAGCCTCTGGAATTATTTAGCTGAGGGGTAAACAACTGTTCTGAAGTGATGGTTTTTGGCATTTGTAAGTCTGCACGTTGTCTGTGTGCAATGCATGTGGAAAGAAAGTGTGAATGTCAATATTGGGCAGTGCTTATGGTCAAAATGGGTCTTCAACAGTGGTTGAGGATTGGCCTTGTAGCTTCCAAATATGTGATTCTGTGATACCACTGACATTATCCAAAACACCTAGATTCACCCTCAGATAGTGGCATGAACACAACCACTGGAAGGTCCCTTAAGCCTCATTTGGAAGAGGCAGGAGTAATAACTAAAGTCGTACTTTTGACCAGGAGCCTAAAGGGACAGAAATCTCCATGCTACCATCTAAGCTGGGAAGTTTCATAGTTTTCAGATGCTCAGGAACCAAGGCTGCAACCCATCTTCATATTCTGGTAATGCATGATTGTAGAAAGAGAATCAACATGAGGTCTCTAAGCACATTTCTCATCTATTTAACCTGGAAAATACTTATTAATCATCTATGTGTGCCAGGCATTCTTCTGGGTACTGAGAAAAAGTAGTGAGCAGTTAATCTCATCTTTCTGGGACTTGAGTTTAATAGGCAATTTACCCAACAAACAAACACATAAGTGGTGTGTAGTATAGTTGTTAATATATGGTAAAACACTTTGAATAGACATGAGCCTGAACAATAGAACTCAGGTCCTGCTGCTGTACAAAGTCTCCAATGCTGCCCTAGTTGGAAGGCACCACAATGGATGCCCGGGGAGCTGACAGTGTGCACCTCAGCACACTGACACCTGTCCCCTTACTGTAAATAAAAGGACTGAGTGGTGGTTGCACAAACCATATGACACTAGTGAGTAATGGTAAGGGAAATTCTGAGCTCTCAGTGGGAAGTGCCATGCATCAAGTCAAAGGAAAAGTCATTGCTGTTCAAGGATTCTGTGATTTCAGAAATAAAAGCAAGGCAAAAAAGATATAGGTTGTGTTTCTGAGGAATAATTGGTTTGGCATTTAGAGTTTGTTCTGTTCTCCATTCTCATGCATCGGTTTCATCTTGCAGCTTTATGCTTCCTTTCATTCCTGAGACTATAGGTCAGAGTGATGCAGGGCTGATGGCTTTGTTTTGTTTTTTAAAATGATGATGGGAGCAAAAAGAGAGGAGGGGAAGGAGAAGAAAATAAATCAAGATGTGCTATGTACATGTACCAACTCCCTATAATGAATGTAGTATTATGTACTGCAAACAAGTACTAATGAAAGTTTTTAAATTTTTTCAAAAAGAATTTTTGAAGGAAGAATGTTCAAAATGAAATTTTTAAGAATTACACTATGGTTGTGATCATAAACTTTTTATAAAAATGAGTTATGAAGTGACATAGAGTTATTATTTGTGCCCTAAACAAAACTAGGACCTTTAATCTAGAGTTTACAAGGTAGTTATAGGTGCTTGCATGGTGCTTCATAAATACAAAACAAATCAAATGGAACTATCTAATGTGTTCATAGAACAAGTGCTGTAGTCAATTGAAGGCCTCACCCACTGGAGGCTTTTCAAAAGTTGTTGTCACTCAAGGTTTAAATATATAAAGATGGTACAATAGACTATTTTCATGGAAGCAAACTAGACTCTAATTAATACACCAAGAGCTGAGTCACTTTGTTTTTTCAGGCAGAGAGAGGAAGTGCTATCTCCTTCACCTAAGACAGCCTGCCAGTTAACTGATGTACAGTAACTTCCTTTTTTTAAGAACATAGAAAAGAAACAGAACTGAAAGTTAAAACTGCCAGAACCTCTGAGACAAAACATTTAAGGAAGAAGACAGCCTTGAAAGTTACCTGCATTGCCCAATGTCACAGAATCTACCAGAATCGGACTTCCTCTGTCCTTTCATATTTATTTATTTATTTATTTATTTATTTATTTATTTATCCTTTCATATTTAAGAGGAGAGCCCTTGTCTTTTTTCTTTTCTTTCTTTTTTTTATTTTTTGGTACCGGGCATCGAACTGGGTCCTTGCGCTTGCGCGGCAGGTGGCGAAACCACTGAGCTAAATCCGCGGCCCTGAGAGCCCTTATCTTGATATATGAATCCTTCCAAGTTTTCTGGGACAGCTTCTCTGTCTTATTCTCCACAGTGCCTATTTTAAACTTTCCTACCAGTTTCAATGACTTCCAGATCACCTGCCCTTTCCCCTACACACGCACAAAGGACTTTACCTGCCTACTTTGCACAAAAGATTTCTCATATTATGTGCGTCAGGGGGACAAGGCCTCATCTTCAGCACCACTCACTCTACCTGCTGGGCATATATGCAGTCATCTTTCCCAGGGCTCTCAATGCACTGTGAAGAAGTGTCCTTCCTCCCATCTCAGGCAAAGTCCCCACCCTATGCTAGTGATCCTATTCCTTCCCACATCTTCAAGAATTTACTCTTTTAGTCACTCATACTCTTTCCTGTATCTTCCACTCCTGTAGGTATGTTCTCTAATCTCCCCACCTCAAAAAATTAAAACAAAAATTCCTCAACTGCACATTTTCCTTTAATAAAGGACCTTGTGTTTAGAACCAGGGTTCTAGAAGAGGTGGCCCTCACTATTTCCTCTTCCTCACTTCCTTTTCTTCCTTTTCTACAATTTACCTCGCTCACTTCACAGAAATTTCTCATAGGAAGGATCCTAATTCCTTTCTGGTTGCTCATAGGCACACCTCAATCCTTGCTTTTCTTGGATACTCTTATCTTTCCCTACTCTTGAGTTACTCTCTTGTAGTCCACCAAACAACTCTCTCTTGGTGTCCTCTTAATTCTTTGGCTGCTCCTTCTCAATCTTCCTGTTGGCTCTGCTTCCCACATAAATATGAAAGTTCCCCAGGGAACCTTTCTGACCCATTTTTGTCCTTCTTTGCTGTCCCAGGGTGATTTTTGTTAAGGTAAACCTAATCATGTCATTCTCCCTAAGTCCTTCCGAAGCTCCTAATTTCTTCTAGAATAAATGTCAAGTCCTAGGTAGGGCTTCCTGAACCTGTCCTGAATAGACTCAAGTCAATCTCATCTACTCCTTCCTCTTAAGCTTCCTACAAAAATTTCAACTACAGTTAGCAATTAACATACCTTCTTAAATCTGGATTCAGTGTCTCAGAAAATGCCATTGCCTTTGCTTACAGCCTACTTTCCTGTTTATCTTACCTATTAAATTCTAAAGTTTTTCTCTCTCAGTGCATATTTCTATCACAGGGTTTAGGATTTGTGTTGTAATTCTCTATTTACATGTCTGTTGGAGTTCTTTAAGACAAGCACCCTAGTTTATTTATTTTGTTAAGCTCTGTATTGTGTTTGCCTAATATTGTGCCTAGATAAACAAGCAATCTGTTTACTGAATGAATGAGTGAATAAATGGAAAATACCATTCCTTCTGATTCCAGGCCTAGTGTGTAATCTGAGTTCAGGTTACACAGATTTTTGAGTACAGTTCTAAACCAATAATACAGGCCTCCACAAAATGAAGGATACTGATTTTTTTTTAACCTTCAAAACATGTGTGGCTCCTGATGGTAGAAATGTGTTAGCTCTGGCTTTTCTGGTAGTTGTGGAAATTAATTACAGCCTTGGCTGAAGGGTATCCATCAGTCAAGGGGATGTGGTGTGAGCTGGTGGGTAGAGAAGGTGTCTTGGAGGTGACACTGTATTTATAGCTGGTGTTGACTCCTCCAGACCACTAAGCTGTGAGTGTAAGCATCAGCCCCTCCTCTCCACATCTTATATAGTCCATTTCTGACATGGAGGTAGCAGGAGGGTTTGCTTTTCTATTTTCAAATCACATTTGTTTTTAGCTTTAAAAAAGCATCCTCTGAGAGATACAGGCTAGAGAGAGCTTTGCTAAGATTTTATTCCCATGGATGTTTCTAGTTTAGTCAATACATCAACCTCTGTAGCTCTTATGGGCTCAGTGTGGTCCTCAAGAGCATCAACCATGTATTTTTTTTTTCTTTGCACTGACCCTCAGACCAAATGCAGCTGTTTACTTTCAGAGAGTTCAATAATGTTTAATAATTGTCAATCATAAATTTAGATAACTTGTCCTGAATAAAAGTATGACATAATTATAAAGCCATCATTATAGTGCTAAGATGGTGACCTTCAAGAATACCCCAATTGGAAGGGATACAATTACATAGCACAAGCTCTTTAAGTACAATGGTATTATTTTCTGAGTGATTTCTAGACCAAGAAAAGAATTGTGGTATAATTTGTTGCAAATAGAAGATTGTTACATTGATGGAGTTTGAACCCAGCATGGGAAGCTTAGTGACTTAGCAACACTCTATCTCAAAGTTCTGTTTTTAAGATTTTTTTGGAAAGAGCTAGAGATGAAGCTCAGTAAGAATGCCCTGGGTTCAATCCCAGTACAGAAAGAGGAAGAGATAGTGGAAAGGGGGGGGGG
>NW_004624759.1:16336148-16355613 GCF_000247695.1 Heterocephalus glaber
AGAAGAAAAAGGAAAGAAGGAAGGGAAAAATAAATGAGAAAGACTGAAACAGAGAGAAAGAAGAAGCTGACATGTACAATCTGCAGGACCTCATAGAAAGGATGATCTGTAACTTTCAAGGTGATTCATCAATGATGTTGTGGCTTCTATTTCTCTCATATCACTTGCTTAGGGGTCAACCAGTTATTCTGTACAAAGACTCTCACAGCAGCCCTTGGAAAGACTCATGGAGCCAGCAATAGAGTATTCTTGGCAATAGGCACCACAAAACCACTAGCAATGTAAGTGAGCCATCTTGGAAATGTATTATCCAGCCTCACTCAAGGCTTCAGAAGAGTAAAAGTTTGGCCAATATCTTGTCAACAATCTTGTAAAGGACTCTGAGCCAAAGCTAACCAGTTAAGATGTTTCTAAACTGATCCACAGAAAATTTGAGATAATAAATTTTTATTATTGTTTCAAACCACTAAGTTTTGGGTAATTTTTTACACAGCAATGGATAGATAAAACTTCAACTTGAATTAGAACATCAATTAAAATTAGAAAACTTGAATCTAAATTTGAATGCTTCTATGCTGAACCTAGACTACTACTTTAAAACTACATAACCATCTCCTAGCTGCTAGAAATTTTGTCTTTTGAGAAAACATAGCTATGTCCTCACTGGAAATTGACCTCAACTGAAGGTGTGTGTCTTTCAAGATTGTGACCTTCTACCTGGGACCTGGGACCAATGACTGATGTGGAGATAAAAAAAAAAAAGTACTAGACAGGTTGCTCCTCTCCCCAATCTTGTTTGCATCTGTTCTGTAAAGATGTATCTCCTAAGAGCCAATCCTTTTGAATGTAATTCATTATCTCAGAGTCTGGTTTCTAGTACACATAACCTAAAAGAGTTGGTATCTGGAATGATCCTTGGAAACACAACACATGGCCAATGACCTTGTTGGTTGTCAAGACTTGGGAAGAATGCAACTGAAAGATTGTAAACAAGGATATCTGCAGAGGAACCACATGGGTGGGCCTATGGTGATAGGCACACATTACAAAGATTTTACTAATGGTAAAAAGATAGCATATGCTTTGGAAGAGGCACTAAATAGCTAGTAGATGCCAGTCTCTGTCCTTTTTACCTTAGTATAATAGATTCATATACAAAGCAGCCATGATGGCAGAAAGGAAGGCTTTATGTAGCCCAAATATCATACCCACAAAGACTGAGTTAGCCACCGATGCTGCTGAGGGTCTATCCAACCTGCTAGCAATACAAGGTAATGGGTCCCGAATAGGGTACTTTCACTCCAGAAGACCAATCAATTGTTGATAGCAAGTCAATTAATCTAAATCTTTTAAATCAGAGAAGGAGAAATAATCCATCTTGAATGGTACTGACATACATTCTGGGTATGAGTTTGGTTTGCCTGTCCTGTTTGTATGACCTTGTCTGGGATATCTTTTGCCAATCTCATGCCTGTCTTTAGTGGTATATGGGCAGGAGTAGTAGCTATGGCCTGAAAAA
Organism: Heterocephalus glaber; assembly: GCF_000247695.1. Next base: position 16,337,668 of record NW_004624759.1, read on the forward strand.
GCTTCATTACTAGAGTCTTGGATTCCTAAAGAATGAGGGCCTAGGTCATCCAACCATGACCAGCAGAAGTATGAGTGAGGGTGAGAGATTCCTGAGATAAATGGTGGAGGATAAGGACAAACATGAAGTCACCTGAAGCATCCCACCAATGCTTTCCCTCAAGCATTCCACCAATGCTTCCCACCAAGCATCTCACCAATGCTTCTAAGTTTCCACAAGAAACAAAACAAAATGGATCCCTAAGAAGCTATTATTAGATGGGAAAAAATTACCATTAAGTGCAAGATCATTGTAGGATAAATGAGTGATATTTGCCCCACTGAATCCTCTGTTTAGGAGCAATGTATTCATGCTCCAGTTACTTGGATGATCAACTGCTGATCATTCATAGCTACATGACTAACTAGAATTGTCTTTGGCTACCAAGAAGTCTCACCTAAAGTTGTACTACCTGCCAGAGACAGTCGATGGCCAATGACCAGCTGCAGTCAAGATTCAAGGCTGGTACATTTGCTTCAATTGGAACAACTCTGAGGGCCCATTTCAGCTCCAGAGCCCCTGTGGTGATGGCTGAGGCTTCTATAGCAGCTGCATTATGGTTCAGCTTCTGCCCTCACCAACCTTGGCTTCCTTGGGTCATTACAGGTGTCTCTCTCAATGCACTCCTGCAGGAAACTTGCATACAACTCTGCCCCAGAGTCTGTTTTCAGAGAACTCAACCTAATAAAAACTTTCACAGGGGGATTTTAATCCTCAACCTATGAGGGGGTGGGAAGGCCAAATTCCATGTTCATTGTACTATAGCTTGAATATGTCTCCCAGAAGATTATGTGTTGGAAATGTCATCCCCAGACTCATATGTTAATGGTGTTTGAAGGTAGATTTTTTGGCAAGTAATTAAGATTAGATAAAGTCATGAGGATGGACCCTCATGATGGCATCAGTGGCCCCCTAAGAAGAAGAAGAGAGACCTGAGCTGGCACACTTCCTCTGTCTGCCACATGATGCCCTCCACTGTGTTCTGATGCAATGAAAAGGCCCTCACCAGATGCTGAGCTAATGCTGGTCCCATAATGGGACCACCTGGCCTCTAGAACTGGGGATGTTCACCAGCCAAAAACAATCTTCTCTTCTTTATGAAGTACTCAGTTTCAGGTATTTTGCTTTAGCCACAGAAAAATGTCCTAAGGCAAACTATTAACTACTAACAGGACAATAAACTGACAAGCTTTGACATAGGAAGATAGGAAAAAACTGAATCTTAAAAAAAGATATTACAAAAAGCACTAAATTAACCCTAAAATCTTGTTTACAAATTAATTCTGTGGTTTTATGGTCTCAAAGTCATGGAACACAGGACAAATAAGTTTTGATAAAGCAAAGAGAAGAAAAATGTTGGCCTCAGTGAGTCTCACTGACTTGACAGTGACTACAGAAAGAAACTGAGCATGTCAGGAAAGCAGGAAGTAACTGTACACATGGGGTCCACTTCCTTCATGGATAGGGCATTACAAAGAATAGGGTGCTGGGGGTAGGCATATGGGAGGGAAGCCATGTGAACAAAATACTATGTCAAGGCTCTTTGTTCCCAAAGTGACCTTGGTCATTTCATTGGTGCAATCTTTACTGATACTGTTGCTGTACAGTGTTTTGTTTGTTGTGGTTACTCTAGTTTAAAATTTTATTATTTGTAAATTTCTCAATGTATTCCTGAACAATTTATCACCTCTTCAAGCAAATTGTTCAATGGAGATTTGATGTTTTGCTGTATAGAGAGTAGGAAATGAATAGGAATTAGTAAAGGGATAGCTCAGAGGGGGAGGGCTGACTGATGCGGGCATCCAGAATCTATACCCACGAAGATCAGTTCAATCTTCTTTCATATGACCGATTTTTCCCCTCCATATTGCTTTGTGTTGCACATTACCCTGCTCCATCCTTTCTGTACTCTGGAAGGGATTCTGACCAATGGAGATTACATGGGGGACTCTTACCCCCATCAGTGTATGGCAGCGCAGGGAGAAGATCTGAGGAGAAAGGAGAGAGAGGCTGGGGTGCTTCTTCCTCACGCTCCCTTCGTGTACAGTGTCCGCACACTGTTTGCAACCTTCCAGTGCAAGTCTCAGCCCTTGCCAATGGCCCTTCCATACTGGTCTACAGCAGCTCCTTTCCTGGCCCTTCTCGGCTTCAGGATGGTAACTCAACCCTTTTATTTGAGGTACTGCATATGCATTATGGTCTCCCTACATCCTGTCCTGATGGAATAATTTTCTTTACTATTTCTTTGATAACTAGGAGACTAAATTCTAGATCTGATTTTTATAGGAGCAAGCAAAGTATCCACGAGCAAATGGTTTCACCAGTAAAGGCTAGGAAATCATTCCCAGAATCTGGCATTGGGAGATCTGAAATGCAAAGGCTCCTACCTCCTTTCCAGTGCTTGCTATCCTGTGCTGCTTCCATGATGAAAGTGACAAGGCAAGAGATGTGGGGAGAGATTACCAATTCCAAACTGACCAGGAAGGGAGGGGTGAACATGATGACTCAGCTTAGGCTTGGCAGCAGGTAGGAGCAGCCCTGGCTGGTGGGAGACCAAACACCAGGGGCTTCAGCCGAGGGAAGACAGTAAAAGGGTTTTAAGTAAACTTAGGCTCCTGGGAAGCCACAGGCCAGATGGTCAGGTTGGCGTGCAGAATGGCCATTCCCACGGTTCTCTGCCACTCGTGAGTCAGATGTTCTAGTCAGAGCCTCCATCACTCAGCATCTACCATGTCCCTGGGAGGATAGTCTAGATTTGTTGGTTCATTTAGTAGTCAGAATGACCTCTGCAGGACAGAGAGCAGTGTGTTAGGAAACAAGCTGAGCCACTTGCCCAAGGATCCAGGGCTCATAAGTGACAGAACCAGGATTCCAACACTAGAAACTAATCATAATTTTTTCTTTTTTGAGATGAGGTCTTGCCATGTTGTTCAGGCTGGCCCTGAATAAGTGATCATCCTGGCTTGGCCTCCCAAGAGGCTGGGATTATAGGCATGTGTCATCAAGCCTGACTCCCTAATCACATTCTTAATCACCCTTTTCTAGAACAGGTTTACCCTGGCTTTAAAGACACATGTCCAGGACACTAGAAGGGTTTGGCATTACCTCCTGCATATCTCAGAGATCATTGAGGAAGGTCCAATTCAAATTTAGTTTAATAGCCACACGCACTTTGAGCTAAAACTTGTCTAGAACCAGACCAAGTTCCCTTCACTGTTCTCTCTCTGCCTTGCCTTCCTCCCCAGGTGCAATCCTCACTGCCACATGGCCAGGGGAAGCAGGGAGATAGGGCATGGGAAGATGTATGTCTTCCCAGATTCTCCTCTTTGTGTGTGATTGCACTGGAAGAGAAGGATAGAGGGGAAACATTCCTCATGCAATAAACAACCCAGTCCAATTTGCACCCCAGCCACTGAGCTGTAATCTTTTCATTATGCTTTGCACATTTATAACCAAGATGCCTATTGCTCTGGTACAAACAAGACTGCAATCAGCCTGCCAAAGTATTTTCTTTAAATGTCAGTCTTCAGGGAGGAAAAACCCATCCCAGACATTGAATGCCCCATTAGCAAACAAATCCCTTTCCTCGTCTCCCTACCAGAAGACAGTCCACAAGCTTAGTCTTAAGAAGAGAGAGAATTTGTTTCTTTGCAGTAGTTCGTCCTCAGGTTTTCTTCAATTTGGTTAGATCAGTCTCAACTCCTTTCAAATACATTGCCTCGTGGGTGCCAGGCTGCTTGAGCTGCTACTGCAGATGCCAATTTTAGCTGCAACATTAAATTTTCATGCCCTGAAGGCCTCTTGTACTTTTCCTGATTCTCTTAAGTGAAATAAAAATAACTAAGGAGCCTAGAGCACATGACATTGATTCCAGTGTTTAGTCTTGCTACAGATGTGTTTGCTCATGCCTAAGCCCATTCTTTTATAATTAACACATATTAATTGTACGTAGGAATGGGATTCACTGTGATAAGCTCCCATTTTTCTATTCTTGACCCACACTCCCTTCCCACCAGCAGGTTCCTGGTTTCTAGTAATCACCATTCTACTTTCAGCTTGACTTTGTTTTTAAGTCCCCACATATGAAGGAGAATATGCAATACTTACCTGGCTTATTTGGTTTCATAGTAACTTTCAGCTCATTCATTTTGCTGCAAATAACAGGATTTTATTCTTTTTTGTGGCTCAATAATATTCCATTGTATATAGATACCACATTTTCTTTATCCATTCATCTGTTGACAGACTCCACAGCTTAGCTATTGTGAATACTACTGCAATAAACATAGCCCAAAATGAAGTATAGGTGTTTCCTAGATCTTTGGGGCTTAAATAAGGCAGTGAATTAGGAAGAAATGTTAGTTATCTTGAGCCCAGGTGCATTTACTTCTGACAATAGTATGTTCTGCTTTGGTTTCATCACAAAAAGAACTAATTAAAAGAAAAGTATACAATTGACATGGATAGATTCTTTATTCAACTTAGTGGTGCAGAGCGTAGGGTCTTACCAGGAGGTGGTAGGGGGACTGGAAAGCTGCAATAATGGGAACAACAATGTTGCCACTTGTCCCCAGTGAAAGACACATCTGGAGTTTTGAACTGGACTGGAAAATCCTGGACTCCAGAGATTTTTCTTAGGAGCAAAAGAATGCTACTTAGAAGTAGGAGGAGCCTGGAGAACCCAAAAAGACATTAAGAGAAACCACCTTCATTCTAGAACTAAGACTGTTCCAAGTCCCACCATGAATATTGTCATCCTTTCTATGGAGCTTTTAGGCCCTGTTTGGGGGAGAAGCAGAGTCAAAGAGTGCATTTCTGTTGCTATTCTTGCTCCTGTACCCAGCCAACCCTCAGTCGCCAATGTTTCTGAAACCATAGTTTAGCTGTGAATAGCCGAGATTTTCTTCCTGTGCTGACCACAGGAGTGTTGGTGGTCATGCCACTTTCTGGCATCGCTAGTCAGGCGGCCAGCCACCTTGGAGCCTCTGAGGGAGGAGAGAGAAAGAGTGCCTTTCCTTCATAGCCCAGAAGAGACTGTGGGTACCAACCGCCTGGACACTCAGACTAAAATCAAGCCAAATAAATTATAGGGAGTAATTTAGAGACAGGAGAGGGGATCCAGGCCTCAATCCAGACCAGTGTTTTCAAAGGCCTCTGTTTTATGAAGGTGCTGTAGTCTAAGCTGGTCTTTCTCTTTGTGAGTGAATTCATTTGTAGAAAATTCTGAAAAAAGAGAGAATAAAAAGGAGGAGGGAGAGGAAAGAAGGAAGGGAGGGGAAGAGACAAAATGAGGCTTTCAGTGGTAGTTATTGGAGTGTACCCTACAATTTCAGAAATTTAGTCTCCCCCACAGATTCTTCTATAGTTGTTACCAACATTTTAGGCCCTACAGTTTCTCTTTAAAATGCCAGGGTGACAGCCCAGACATTCTTCAGTCTTTTCAGAGACTTGCAATTGAGGGCAATACATTCGGTCACAGCCGCTGGGTATTTGCTGAGCAGGCGTCCTGCTTCATGTAAGGACTCTGCTCTTTTTTTTTGGAAGCTGAGATTTCCATATGTGAAGTGTTAGAAATGGCTTCAACTCTGAGTATTAGTAAGGGTGTGGATACAAGATATAATAAGACAATTTAAAGTGAGCAAAAGAGAAATCTCAGATGAAGGTTTGTGAGGTGAAGCATGGGATTGTGTGAAACACAGAATGAGGTTGAAAGTTTTAAGTGAATAACACATATCTTGATTTTTAGCTTCTTCCTGCCATTGGATCTTCCTGCATGTACATGTGCGCATGCACACACACAAGCGCGCACATACGCACACTCAGACTCACACGATCACTTTCCAATAACCTTCCTTCATTCCTTCTCTTTTACTGAAATCTCACTCATTCCCTTCACCACCTAGTTTAACCTCTTCTTCATGCTAGAGCTGCTCAGCAACATCAGCCACATTGATCCCCTTCCTGGAAACTTGTCCACTTATAGTCAATATCATGCAGTTAAGTGCTTAGTGGTAGCTATTAATTTAAGGGTGTGCTATGTTCCTATTGGTAAATGCTAAGGCCCTTAGTGGAAAGATTTGTCTTCCAATGGGATCAGAAATGGGAAAATACAGTGGAGCCACTTTGCAAACGCTGGTTTGATTGATGAAAGGTTCAGGGTCTTGTTTCCATGGGCACACTGTCACCAAGTGTCCTCACTGGGGCGACCCCTTTCTTTCTTAGCCATTTCATCAGTACTACTGAACACGCTTCACCCTTTAATGACTGTCTTCAATGGCTCCTCAGTGTTCTCTCTCCTGCACAGTGGGTGAGAGTACATTAGTTCCTTATAAAATATTTGACAGGAGTTGCATTGTTCTTAAAAGAGACAGAGCGAAGAGCAGTCGGCCTACTTTCTACACTTTATACATAAATATTTGTTTAAACTGGGAGAAAAAGCCAAACTTGGAAAGTGTCACTATATATTCAGGGTGGAAGGAGGGTTAGTCACAGGGTAATCTTTTCAGCTAATATTATATAATTAGCTGCCGTTTCAGGACCAGCCGACGTTAGTTAATCAGTATGTGGGGATCCAAGACCTTTGTTTTGGCTTAGATTCTCCTGCTTTCTTTTTATCATTTTTTAAAAGTTTCTAAGTTTTCTTCCGCAGAGCAAAGAGGACCAGAAAAAGAAAATTAACAAAGGCAGTGTTGTTAGTGGCGCCACTAACAATCCTAAAGATGTACAGGACTGAAGGCTAAAGCCTGATGGCCACAACAAAATTTGGGGTTTAGAGTTAACTTAAGACTTAGGACATATGTGCCAGCAATGTCCCCATTGCCATGGAAACGTACAAAATACTAGCCTAAGGTAAAGTGAGCCACATGCAGTATTTAAAATGTCCCATAAGTAGTTCACCCTTTGTTTTTATTTTTTTCTGAAGTGTAATCATATGAGGTGTTATTAGTAAATGTTTAGATTTTTTTTAATTGTTGCAGTAAAAGACTCATAGCCATTAAGCTCCCTCAAATCCCCACCGCCTTGCTTCAAACATACTTATCCCATTGTTCTTGCCACTTTCTGACGCAGTTTTGGAAGTCACTTTTCGTTAGTGTCTTTAGTTGAACAATTGTAGCTGCTCTGATATCTTGATCTGGTTCAAACGTTTACTTCTTATGGTCATTTTGACTTTGAGCAAGAGCCAGAAGTCACATGGTGCCAGATCCGGTGAATGAGGTGGATGAGGACACACTGCAGTCTTTATATGAGCCTGCCTTTCCATTGGATGGCACTTGGTAGTAGCATTCACTGTATTTCTGGCCACACCTCATAAAGATACGTGACCTATAGAACTGCTTCAGAAAGTTCCAAGAACAATGGGATAAGTGTGTTTGAGGCAAGGAGACTGTTTTTAGGGAAATTAATGGCAATATATCTTTTACTATAATAAATATTTTTAACTTAAATATTTGCCATAGTTATCACACCTTATACATGCCATCAGATTATTTCACCCATGTGACAACTTTTTACAGTGGCAACACTCACCTCACTGTACTGGTCAGGAAACTGAGTGTCTGTTACTTCTCTCATTACTGGGGCACAGTATTGGATACTAACAAATTGAAGGAGGAAAATTTATTTTGGCTCAGAGTTTGTAGTCCGTAGTCAGCTGGCTCCAAGGCAGAGGAGCACTGCAGAGAATTGCTCATAGCCTGGTTGGCAGGAAGCAAAGAGAGATCAAGGAAGAAAGGAGGGAAATATACCCTTCCAGACCACTCCCACAGCGATGCTCCTCCTCTAACCAGGATTCACCTTCCAACATCATATTTTGTCATAAACTCATCGGTAGGCTGAGCCACTGATGAGTATCATGCCCCCATGATCCTATCACCTCCCAAAGCCCCACCTTAAGCATATGAGGCTTTGGGTGCACATCTAGACATAAACTATAACTCTGAGGCTCAGAGGAGTAAAGGAAATTTCATCTGTTCAACAAATGTTGCTTGTTCACATGACTGACTTAGACCAGGAAAGTGCCAGACTTAGGGTCCAGGTGCAGGTGTCTCTGGATGCAGTGGCTATGTTCTTTCCGTTCTTTCCTCAGGACCACACTGCTTTCTGAACGAGGGCGGTGTCCAGAGGATGAAAAGCCTCTTTCATCCTTATTCTCATATTCACAGATAACTTCTGTGAATTCTGGAAGACCCTGGGTACAAAGTAAGAACTAAATCATAGTGACAATATTGGAATATATCTGCTTTGGTGGTGGTTGTTTAAAAAACAGACATAGAGATAGACAGTTTGTAGCCTTCATTTAATGTTTCTTAATTGAGGGGAAGAATTGAGAAAGAATAGACCAGGCAATTTTTCTCAAAGTAATATTTTGCTATTGGAACCTCTGCAATCCAGTTGATTGAACTGAGGGAAGCAGGGGCTTAATTCCTTAAAGGGACTTAGTTTGATACTTGCTATGGTTTAAAGAGGGTCCCTTCCCCCAAAGTTCACCCAAATGTAAGGGCTTGGTCCCCACAGTGCTGGAATTAGAAGGTGTTGTGGAGCTTTAGGAGGTGGGGCCTTGTGGGGGGTCTTTAGGTCATTGGAGCTGCGTCCTCCAAACAGATAGTAGATCTTTCTCTCCCCTCCCCCTCTTCTTCTCTCTTTGCTTCCTGTTTGATGTGGCATCTTCAATAGTCCCAAAACAATGGGGCTGCCAGACACTAGATTTGAACTTCCAAAACTCTTGAGCTGGAAAATATTTTCTTAAGTGGCCTGCCTCAGTTATTTCACTGTACTGACACAAAGCTGACTTATGCAGCACTTAAATTATATTCTTTTCCTCATGCTCTTCACAAGAAATCCACCCAATTTGCCACTCCACATGCCCAAATGTCAACACAAACTCCTTTATCCTATTTTACTGAAGGAGTCTACTTTCCCTATGCATATAACCATTCACGATTCAGATCTTGATTTTCTGGTCTATATTTTTGCAACTATTTGATCTTTCTAGCTCTTTTCTTTTTCCTCTCAATCTATTTCCCACACAGCTGCCAACATAAATTTTCTGATATGTAATGTAACATACAATGTGTAAATCAGGTCCTGTTTCTTACCCTGTTGCTTCACATTATTCATAAGATAAAGCCCAGATATGTTAGCACAGTGAATAATGTTTCCCATAATCTAGTCCAGTGTTGGCCAATATGATGTGAGTCACACATCTAATTTTGAATTTTCTAGTAACCGTATTTAGGTCATATTCTAAGAAGGGAAAATACTTTCGATATATTTTACTTTACCCAAAGTATTATCATTGACAGATACAATCAATATTTTTTTAATAAAGTTCTTCTTTTTCCTTTTCTTTTCTTTTCTTTCTTTCTTTTTTTTTTTTTTTTGGTACCAGGGATCAAACTCAGGACCTTGCACTTGTGAGGCAGGTGCTGGAAACTCTAAGCTAAATCCCTGGCCCTACAATCAATATTTTTAAATGAGTGAGGAATTTTTCAGTCATTTCTCCTTCATCAAAATCTGGATGCCAATTTTTTATCAGAAATACTTGATCTATGTTTAATTTTCATAAAATTTACAATTGAATCAATAAATTCACACTCTCACATAGTTTCAAACACATTTAAAATTATTACAATAACTGAACCAACAATTAAATAAAACTTAAAATTCAATTACTCTGTCTCATTAGCCACACTTGAAGTGCCTGATAGCTACCTGTGCCTAGTGACTATCATATTGGACAGCACAGATCTAATCTAACTCCTAGTTAAATCTCTAAAGGCAGAGACAGGTTTGAGTAATTTGCCCAAGAGATTGAATAATTTTCCCAAGTTCACACAGCTAGAAAGTTGCAGACATTAGGTTTGAACCTAGGCAGTTAGATCCCAAAATTTTTACTCTTAACCACAGCAATAACAAACAGCCTCAAATTCCAGGAGCTCCAAGATGCTTCCTCTTGTCTCATGACTATTACAGTTGCTTCTCTTCTCTAGTAGAGGATCAGGAATGCACACTGGCTCCTTTGGACTGGCAAAGTGCCATTTCCCACACTACAGCATTATTTTTCTGGTAATTATTTGGTACTTATCTGTGTAGATTGAGGATGCAGTGTTTTATGAACACAAATGTCAGAATTCATAACAAATTCCAGGGCAGAAGAAATATTTAATCAAATGTGCTTATCAAGGTTCTTTCACCCCTTCAGAAATGTCCAAGCTGTTTTTAAGCTGATACCGTCCCCCTGGCCTGCCTGAAATATTTGATGAACTTTCTGGGTTACATAACTTGGTATGAACCCTCTCTTTTTCTGGACATAGGAGATGACGGTCCTCAGAGTACCTACATGAACATTTCCTGTCTTTCCTGGCTAATAAAAAACAGTCTTTCCAGGAATTATGTGCTGTGCGAAGTCTGACATTAAGAGTGCACTAAGTCAGCCTGAGAATGTGGTGCAGTTAAATATGATTAAAAGTAGACAACTGAATATTACAACAGGAAATGGAAAAGAATGAAAATTATGGGGAAGGCAGCTTTCACTGCATTTTGACCTCAGAAAGAAGTTACCTAGTGAGAAGGTACAGGAATACTATTATCATAAATCACTATTAAAATTCACATTACCATCATTAAAAAATTAGAGGAGAGGAGGGAAATGTAATTGGATTCTGGTACAAACTAATCAGCATTCTTTTCGCAGCTAGAAAGTAAGATTTATATGGAGATACCATTGACATGTTAATGGCCACTGGTGAACAGGACCAAATGGTTTGGTTTAACTACTAGAGATGAGTCAGCCTCTGAATTTAACTTTACACATATGAGCCAAGAAAGATTATCATCTGAGACTGATGCCAGAATCTGGCCTTAACTTAGCTACATGTTCTAAGTAAAAGATCTGAGTGTCTGTTGAACCTCAAAGCCATGGGTGGATAGCCTATATGAGAAATCCAACGACAGAGTAAAAGATGATTTTTAGAAAAATAACATGTAGTTGGGGATGTGAAAATCAGCTTCTAAACTTGAGAAAAAAACCAAATCTTCCCCTCCCTCTTCTCTAGCCTATCTCCATGTATATTAGGGCTTCTATTTTATCCCAATCCACTATGAAGTTGACCTGTTACTTCAGCAGTATTACTGATTTCCATTCAAAATATTTTGCCTGTAGATCAGACATCTGCCTCCAGCCAAGACAGAGTAGCAGGACCAGAGTTACCCTCACTCTTGAAATAACCCCAAACTTTAAAATAGTGTCCAAAACACTGAAATAAAGCAATGAAGGATAGTAATCTCTGCGAGACAGCAAACAAACAAGGCAAGTTCTATAATTCACTGCTTTGAGACAATTTTCAGGCTGTGGTATGGGAGGGGAAACCCAGGGAAAGCCTTGAGAAAAGGAGATGGTGCTGAAGGAAGGGAAAGGAAGGAAGGTAGCTAGTCTTCTTAAGGCAGAATACTAGAGTGGAGAGAGAGCACAGGGAGAGTACTCCTTTGAGAAGTATTCAGCAAGTGTCGGCTTGATAGCCCAACCAGTTGTCAGGTTAATAGCCTGACCAGTCACTGGAGGATTCCCGGTCACCTAATGAGGGTACAGCAGGGGATGAAAGAATAATATACAAAGAATAAGGAATAAAGAATGATGAATGATAGTTTATTACTTGGGGAGGTTGGAATTGATCTTTAGCTCTCTCCTGACTAAAGACCACCTGATCTTAGCTCCGTCCTGACCAAGACCAAGAGTTCTGGATTAGTCAGTATTTATGATTATACAGCATAGCAAGAGTGTGTGAAGGCAGATGCGAGGAACAGCAGAACTAATGGACTTAAAGAGCCAAGCTTGGAAAAAGGAGAGTAACTATGTATACTTGTGGAGGACAGGTCAGAGTTAACAAGGCACCTGTGCTATCTTGCAGATCAAGCTAATGAGCCACCTGCACTGTCTTAGCTAATGTTTGATCTTAGAGAATGGTTGCACAGAGTTATAATTCCTCAGCTGTAGTGTTTCCTTGGTATAGAAATGTCCCACAACCTCATGGATCATTGAGACCTCAATTGTGACAGTTGATATAGGGAAGTCTATCTCCAAACACCAGCCAAAAGGTCAATTAGCAGTTCACACTTAGGCCTTCAAATGACTCATAGTCTTAATCAATAGCTGAATTATCAGCCAAATCAATATCTAAAGCATGCTCATTGTGGTCTCAAGCTTGTTTCCTGCAAGCAAGCACATGTGGAGCCACCAGAAGCCAAGGAAAGAACTACTCAAGAAGAGAGGAGGTGGTAGAGTTTCACAAAGAGCCAGAAACAGTGGTATTCCCACAGTATAGGCTGAAAATGTTCATGATTCATAGATAATTGGATAGAATACATAGATGGGTCTTGCCTCAATAGTGGTGAGTAATTAGTCTTTATTATTGAACATGGGACACCATTTCATTACCAACCAAGCCTTAAAACAATATTCAAAATTATCAAACTGTTTTCAGATTACTCTATCCCAGAACAAACTGAAAAAAGTATTTATAAAAAATATTTAGCACCCAATAAGATAAAATTTACAATGGGTGGCATCCAATAAAAAGATATTAAGAAGAAGAAAAATAGATGTAGAAAAACCAATTAAACCAAACCAAAACTCAAAAAATATTGAATAAAACAGCCAAAATACAGTACTTCCAAATTTGGTGATCAGATCCAAGAAACTCAAAGAACCCCAAGCACAAGACAATGATGAAAACTACACTGGGGTACATCATAATCAAATTACTCAAACTAATGATAATGAGAAAATCTTTAAAAAATCATAAATTTTCTGCTAGAAAAAAAGTATAAACAAAAAGATAGTAAAATAGCATCTTAATGTTTTGGAAAATAAAAGTTGTCAACAGCAAAATTATTTTTCTAAAATTAAGGCAAAACAAATACTTTTTCAGATATTCAAAAGGTTAAACAATTCATGGGTCAGGCATGTAGCCTAATGGTAGAGTGATTTGCCTAGTATACATGAAGCCCTGGATTCAATCCCCAGCACTTAAAAGTTCAAAGAAAGAATGCATCATTAGCCTGTTAATGTCATAAATAAATAAATAAATAAATAAATAAATGTCACTGTCATAAATAGACATGAAAGGGATGTTCTCCCTCTTTTTGCAAGATGAACGAAGAATGTTCTCCTATTGATTTCTTTCCTGCACATAAGTCAGCAAACTGACCCAATACTATATGTATCTTTTTCTTTTGGTACCGGAAAACAAACTCAGGGCCTCACACTTGCCAGCCAGGCACTGTGCCGCTGAGCTACATCCCCAGCCCCACACCAGAGTCTTTTTTTTTCCCCGGTACGAGAATCAAACTCAGGCACCGCTGAGCTAAATCCCTGGCAGCGATATTCTATATATCCTAATAAATTTATTTCAAATTTACTGGAATAAGTATGGCCTTTGTTTATATGGTGTGCCATTTGCTTAAGAAATGCAGGACTTTCCCTACCTCTGGAATTAGGAACAAGATTTCAGCTGTAGCTTATTTGTAGAGTATGTCAAAACATAACATGGTTGCTGACTAGGCTGTGATAATAACCTAAGCTGCTGGCCTTTGTATTCACTACACACGTCATATATGCTGTTTCTGTACAAAAGGGGAACTGTTTCCTAACATACAAAAATGTAATTGTCAGGCTTTCCTGCTCCTTCTCCTCCTCCTTTTTTAAATACAGGGTAGAATGAGAGAAAGAAAAGATGCCAGTTTCCATTTCTTCTCTTCTCAGAAAAGATACTAGAACACATATCCCATAAACTCTCCCAGTGAGAGTTCTGAGTTTCAGTGCATAGATCAAAGTAGGCACCAAACTCGTTTTACCAGTTTCCAGGGCCACCAAGTTGGCACAGGTGCAGTGGCAGTATGGGCTCAATTCCAGTTTGCTGTTTTGGTCTAAAACCTGTCCTTCTTGGTGACAATGAATAATGCCAGACCCATATGTACTTTCAGAATCACACATCTGTCATCTCCAGAATCCAGGTGTGTGCAACGACAATGCTACTCTTTTTGCTAGGACATCATCTGGACACCTAGACATTTGAGGAGTATAAGCATGTGTGAGGATATTGATATTCAAGAAAATTACTTTTTAAGTGAAGGATTCTTAGTCATGATTTAAAGATGTATATAAAAAGACAAGCATGAATGAAAATAGAATGTGCAAGTGACTCTAAAGATTGTTAGCAAAATACCAGAAAATTCTGGTCTCTCACTAGATTTTTTTTTTTTTTTTTGCCTCAGATTGCAAGGTGAGTGTCCACAATGCTCAAATTAGGTAAGTGGAAAATCTTCCTTAACTTGGTCACTGCTAATGAACAACATTCATTAAATTCATATTTGATTGAGTTCCTTCTTGAACTTCAGGATTTCCTTTTACCTACTGAACAGGCCATGTGGAAGAACTTAGAGTTAGAGCTAAAGAGATATTTCTTGTCTCTGATTGGTTTGTTTGGATATTTTGGCAGGGAACACTTGTGTTTGTTTGCCTGTTTATACAGAGTACTTTACTTCACCCTGTGTGAACTTGACAGTTCACTTTTCATATAAATAAATTGTAAATAAAGCAGTAGTCATTTAACCCTGTGCCAACCAGAATAGCTACATTCAAAGAGTCTGGAAGCTTCCAAATGTGATTGCTTGTGTTGGAATGACAACCTCCCTGCAGTAGCACAGAGCTAACTGGTTCAAGGAAATGGTAAAATACAATAGTGTTTTCAATTTCCTATTCATCCCTTCACTGTGGCTCACAATAACAGTAATAAAACCATTTTGCATCTTGGCTTTGTTAAATGAGCTTAAGGACAGAACCAGTGTTCCTGGTTCTGACCATTATTTGAGCAATGACTTGTGGTCTCTCCCCATCATCCCACACATGAATATGTGCTATCTGTCAAAATATACTAAGTTTTGTCAGACTTTTTTCCTCACTAGTGAAATGATACTATTTCTCTTGTAGGTTGTTATAAAGATAAAATGAATTGTGAATGTGTTTTGCCAAGTGTCTAGACTATAATAGATGCCAATAGATGTGCGCACCTTTTTGCCTGCATTTTCTCTTCTCTCAATGGCTGATTTCATGGTTATGTGACTGGTGGAGGCAGGGCGTCTTGCTTACATAGAAGAAACCCACTGTTATTTTATGCTCTGTTGTTACTCTTAAAATTCTCAACATTTGAGAAGGGGCTCATATTTTTACTTTGCACTGGCCTTCCAATTTATATAGTGATTCTCATCCCTTTTTTCTTTCTCCCCTTTTTCAAACTTCTTGGGTTAACCAGTTATTCTCTTGGTTTCCTGGATCAATCCATGTAGCCAGCTGCCCTCAGGGAGTTCTGGTGCTCAGAGTGGTCCTTGTGGCTGAACTCTATTTCCCTAGCCTTGACCTAGATGTTACCCAACTCCTGTCCAACACTGTATTGTCACCATGCTTGTGGTTAAAGAGCTCTTGAATTGGTCAAGAAGCACCTTTGAACAATTAAATCTTTTCTTAAAAGAATATTATTGTACACCAGTTCGATCCCCAGTACCAAAAAAAAAAAACAAAAACAAAACAAAACAACAAAAAAAGGAATATTATTATATTATTGTCCACAACTTCCAGCTGACCCAGCACAGAGATAGTATAGACCCCATCAGCAGCCAAATTGTCAACTCCAGGAATTTAGACCATTGTGGGTTTCATGTACTATCCCTGAGTCTTTCCCACCAGGGCAAAACTGAGTTTTGTGAGGCCTAAGCTTAGATAATTTGGAGGCCTTCTTTAGAAAAGAATTACATTACTGATATACCACTAACCAAAATTTTAATGCAGTGTGTTACCATAGCTTACACATGTGAAGAAAAAGTTCCAACTTTTTTCTAGAATTATTAACACTGTTGTATATAATATTCATTAGGATAGGAGCCAACCCATCTAATAGGTACCCAATAAATGTTCACTGACTTCATTAAATACCAGGAGTCAGTTCTGAATATGTTATCTAAGTGTTTATACCCCTAACTAAATGATAATTATTTTGATAGTAAAGATGGGGATAAAAGTGTTACTTCCTTAAATCCTTCATAGTATTACCCTGTTTCTTTTGTAGAGTGTTCAGTAAATGTTAAGATAGATAGATAGACGACAGATAACAATTTACATAATACATTTTGTTACATAATGGTTCCCATAGTTATGTAATATGTTCCCTTTCTATCTCTCTATGTCTTTATCCCTCTAGCTAGCTATAGATTTGTTATGTAACAGGTTCCCCCACTGTATGTCAGGACATAAAAACAGGTGATAGATTTTATTAGGGGTCTTTAAACTGGTAATCTGCCTTTCTACTAATTTCTAAGTAAAATGGATCATAAAAATTGCTTGATGAGATCTTCAATTTACCGTAGATGAAGAAGCAGTCCAGAGAAATTAATTTGACTTTAAAAAGCAGTATTACAGCTAGGTTAGAAGTCAGGCTGCTCAAATTGGGTTTTAATAATTATTCTACTACAGAATGCTAAGTGTATGTATAAAGAATAGAAAAAGGAATAGACATTATATGTGATATACTTGTGTTACAGAGAATGTAAGCTTCCTGAGCATTGTAGCTAAGTAGCACGTTGAAGCAATACTCTTAATTGAAATAAATAGGACACACATGTGTAAATACCGAATAGTTTCTCTGGTGTGAAAAACTAAAAGTGTAAATAAGAATCAAAATGTATAATTGATATTGTGAAATAGGAAGAAAAGGTCTAAAGGAGTAGGGGAAATGGGAGGGGTAGGGGAAAAGAAAGAAGGGAAAATAAAAAATACGAGAAAAGGAAAAACATGAAAACAAAGTCTTTGTAAATAGGGAAGGGTGGAAGGAGTGAACCAAGGGCAGGGGAATGGGGAAAAAGTAAGAATCAAGATACATCATGTAAAGGTACAAGATCCCAATGATGAATGTAACTGTATTGTAACCTAAAACGTACCAATAAACTTAATGGAAAAAAAAAGTATTTTTGTTTCATCAATTTCAACAGTAAAAGCAGGGAAATGATACCAAAGTTAATGCTAGATTAATTTGCCTTCTAAAGCATCCGTTGTATTGAAACATGGGGGAAATAAGCAGAATTAGAGTGGTCATATTTCATAGAGATAATGTTTATGATTTATGATACTGTCCTATTATTTTTCATAAGTCATAATATCTCAAAAATTTAATTTAGGGTTATTTTATCTTTTTCAAAGAGAAAAGAAGCATTTTTCCCTAAGAAAACTAAGTAGCTAGCATAGTTTATAAGGATGACTTCTAATCTTTCATTTGCCCTCTTTTCAGTTTTGGTAAATATTAAAAATTCCATGTTATTCAAAATAAGCCCCAGTTTCAGACGTAGGGAAACTCTGACAAAAAGCCCATTTGACCTAGGCTGACTACCTAATTAGAAGACTGCCCTACTGCTGGAAGGTTGGGTGTACTTATACTAAAAAGATCCTGAAAGAATAATTTCCCTCAGTTCTTTGGGGAGTTCTGTTCTCATCCCCTCCCTACTAGCTGTGGAACAGAGGGCCAGTCTAGGGGGTTATGAGTTCTGGGTACACAATAGTATTGTCTGGATAGTCTTTTAAAAATATCACCCAGGCCCTATTCCAGGCCAATTCAATTTGAATTCTGTATATCTGTATTTGAAATATTTTTTAAAAACGTTAAGTGTCAGGGCCGGGGGTTTGGCTCAGTGGTTTGTCTCAGTGGTTCTGCTGCCTGCCTTGCAAGCACAGAGTCCTGAGTTCAATCCCCGGTACCAAAAACAAAAAACAAAAATGAATAAATAAATAAAAATACATATGCAAAAAAGGGAAGGCAATCCCAGCTTACCAGGTGACTTTTCAACCAACAATATGGTGTTACAATA
>NW_004624759.1:16355713-16410577 GCF_000247695.1 Heterocephalus glaber
GCAAGCACAGAGTCCTGAGTTCAATCCCCGGTACCAAAAACAAAAAACAAAAATGAATAAATAAATAAATAAATAAAATGTTAAGTATCATGAATTTGAGTTGGGGATTTTGGTCCAGGCAGCAAGCAAAACTCTAAAGGTAGCAACTATGACTATGCCCCAGCAGGGGTTGGCAGGAAAGACCTTAGTGATTACCTTAAGGCTCTGGATGAAGAAGCAAGGTTAGGCAGCCAGGAGGAGGAGGAAAAGCAGCCAAGAGCCATCATGAAAAGGGAAGATAGCGATAAACTTGGCCTAAGTCTTCAGGAAACAAATGTAGGAGGGAGTCAAAGGATTGGGAGGGGCCTGGAATGCCACTTTTTTTTTTCCATTTAAAAAATTTATTATAGTAAGATACATTACCATTAATCCTCCTCAGAATACTCCCCCTTTGCCTTGAATATACTTCTCCTGTTATTCTTGTGACTTTCTTTTCTTTTTTTTTTTTTTTGGTACCAGGGTTTGAACCTGGGACCTTGCACTTGTGAGGCAGGCGCTGGAACCACTCAGCTAAATCCCCGGCCCTGGAATGCCACTTTTGAGGAATGGAAGTGTCCTGTTTGGATTGGACTATTGACGATTCCCAACAAGAAGAGCAGTTCCAGTTCAATAGAGCAGCTATTAAATCAAGGAAGGAAAGAAGAGCAGCTTTGCTTTGGAATCTCAACATTTACTTAAACTATAATTAATGTGTCATTATTCAGAGGTATTAAGATAGGACCTTACAAGTATTACTGTATTTCCCTCCTTTCTCATAAATCTAGTCATATTTATCTATCTATCTCACTCTCCCTTCTTAGATAAAAAAGGAAAGGGAAGTTGGAAAAAATGAAGAAGAAATTTCAGAAGCCTATGAGGAGATTAGTTTCTGACTCCACAGTTTAAATTCACATAATTCTACCATTTAGGCTTGGAAGGGACCAGTACCTCATCTGTGCCTCTCCATCATATTCTTCCACAGAAAGACACTGATTGCTTATACACTGCTGAAAAGAGTTATGGCTTTTGGTAAAACGATAATACAATTTTTAAACATTTGTACAGTAGATTCTTTGACAAGCAATGCTTACGTTGCAGAGTTGGTTCATATAATTCAGAACTTTTCCTTTTACAGAGAATCATAAATTTTAAAGCAGAAATTCAGAGGTTATCTAGTCCATTGAACATCCATCTTGATAAAAAATATCATTTATGAGAACATTGCATCACACAATTCCAATCTTAAAAGTACATATGGGCAAATATAAAGAATATTAACTGGCATTTGTGCTTCAAAGCAAGAAGAACTCCATAAGTCTCATTTCCCCTGCTGCCACATATAACTACCATTTGACTACTGCTCTTTCAATAGTTTAGGAAATGTACTGTTTATTCAGCATCTTCAAGTGATTCAATGGAAATAAACCAATTGCCATTTGGAAAATTTGTTGAAATACATGCACAGAACCTTACACCAAGGTTAGCTGATGGTATTCCAGGTCTCATATCAAATTCCAAACAGGCTGCTTTTAGATCAGCTCAGTTTCCTTTTCTCCCCTCCCCTCCTCTTTCTTTCTCTCTTTCTTTCTTTCTTTCTTTCTTTTTCTTTCTATCTTGTGAGGGAGCTGAAAGTTGGAAAACCAGATAGGAAACACAACACACACAAACACTTTCTTCACCAGCTTAGGGATAAGCAGGAAATCCAAAGAATACGGTTTTAACAATAAGACTTCAGTAGTAATACTGAATAGAAATTCAGCCAAATGGAGTTGACGCAAGCTCAGGCTGACATCCAGGAGATATTCTCTCTCTCTCTCTCTCTCTCTCTCTCTCTCTGCCATTTTTCCTCATCTGTTCATTGGAAATATGAACAACGAAGCTTAGAGTACTATTAAAGTATGACCTCATTTAAACATATCTTTAAAATGTAAATGCACATATCATTTCTGAAAGAAGCATTCCTATCAAGAGACAGAGATATAATTCATGCACAATCCCATATTTTGAGTGGTGGGCTGAGAAAAAATTGTGCATCACCATAATCATCTCTAAGTTTATTCCAAATGTATGACATATGTACTCCTACATAGCATCCTATGGACCTGATCTTGCCTGTCTTCAGATAATCCTTGTCCTATCACTGACTTGCAGTGAGATTTAGGGAAACTTGCTGGTGCTCACTGGGCATTACTTGAGTGGTCTGTCAACTGGAAAGGAGGAAACAGGTTGTCTTTGGGGCCTCCAGCTTGAATATACAGTGATCAAGGTAAGTCAGCTTTATTGTGGTGATATTGTTCCACTATCCTCAAATAAGGGTATATCATGCTATAAGTAAGAACATATGGGAATGTTCTATAGGGCTGGGCAAAAAGAAAGGCTGTGAGTGTATGACTGTGCATGTGTTTGTGAGAGTGCATGCCTATGAGAGAGAGAGAGTCAGATACACAGAGAGAGAGACAGACAGATAAAGACAGACTCAGAGACAGAGAGAGAATGGTATGGAGCAGGAAGCTACATTGCAGGTTGAAGCCCTTGTCTCAAGAGAATGCCCTGACAGGTGAAAATTACCCAAAAATCAATTCCAAGCCTGCTCCAATTTCTGTAGGTGCTAGATACACAAAGAATGTTATCAGTCCCTTTCTCATGTTAGGATGTGAGCCCAGAGACCCTGGACTCTGATTCTGTAGGCTGTGACCCTAAGCTGGAGCTGATGTCAGTAGACTTTCACCAAAAACATCCTAATAAGTGCAAGATGATTCTAAGAATGAATGTAGTTTGAATAAATGTTTAAAACACCAGAAGGAGACACCAAAAATGTATAAAGTATGATCTCATGTTTATATATTACTTTAAAAGATGTTTACAATGTATAGATCATTTTTTAAATATTACCTAAGAATTTGGGGAATAAGACTGGTGGGGTTGGAGAAGGTGAAAGAGAAAAAAGATTTACTAACTCTTACAGTATGTGAATAAATATTACGTGCCAATTTAACTGGTTTAGTAGACAATAAGGATACTAATGAATTCTGAACGAACAGCTTGTATATAATATGAAGGGTGTGATTTAAGTGGTTTCTGAGCCACTTCCTAACTAGGAAGTCACTGGGATGCACTGGGTTGCTTCTAAGCCACACGTCCTCTGTGAAAGTGTCACTCCATGGAAGGGGTTGGCTTGGCAATGGGATGAACATGATCTTGGAGCCTGGCTCCACACCTAATGTGCAGTTGTGGAGCACTGAGCATGTTAACCTCTGAGCCCACTGTTTTTGCAAAGCAAGGAAATAATATCCATAGTTTATTTTGTGAATGGAGTCAGGCAATAGAAATTATAACTTTTATTACTATTTTTAAATAGTAGGTACTGGCACAAAGATCATTTATGCTATCTGCCACTACCTATTGTCTTATCCTCAATCTTCCCCAACACAGAAACTAAAATTGATTGATTTCACAAACGCTTCTATAGTAAATTGCTACATGCCAGGTATTCTTCTAAATTCTACATAAACATGACTTATTTAGTCCTCATAAGATCATAGGAAGTAGGTACAATGATTATCACCCTCGTTTTACAGATGAATAAACAGAAGCATACGAAAGTCAAATAATTTTCCCAGAGTTGTAAAGCCTGCAGGCAGGGAAACCAGGATCCCAGTTGTTGATAGACCCAGTGCTTACTCTTCCCCACTGTGTGGTGCTGCCTCTGGGTAAAACTGGGAATATACGCTGAACTCTTCAGAAAATTGGCTTTCTCTGAAGGAATATACTGAAGTATCAGCCATAGAAGCTGCAGGAAATGCTCCCTGGGGAGTTCTTGACTTTTCATTTCTGTATCCTCAACACAAACAGTCAGTAGGCAATTGGGCTTGAATTTACTGCTTTCAATAAACACATGTTGACTACCCACTATGTGCTGGAGACCAGTGTATGTGACCAGCCAAAAGCATTGTGACCAGAGATCATTAGAGAAGAAACCATAGCAACACTGGGATAATAAATGTATCATGTCAAGTGAGTTGATGGATGTGATTCACAGACTTGCTGACTGCGAGGTTGTGAAACTGGACATGCATAACTGGTTAGGGAAGTACAGTGGACCCTCGAGTTACGAATGACCTCATATATAAGCAACTTGAGTTATGACTGGAATTTTAGTTTTAACTTATGACCAAAGTCTTGAGTTACAACCTGAATCCTGGCTGCTTGTGCTTCCGGATGGTCTCAGATACAGTTTTAATGCTTAAAGAGTTCTGGAAGGAACATTGCAATATCCTTTCCTGTGTGGGATTAATTGAGAAATCCTGGGTCATTGTCTCTCTAAGGGCACTGAGATCTGCCTGTATACAGGAGAGAGACTTTGAAGGCTGTGTAGAGGAGCCTGAGCCTTCAGTTGACCAACCTGAGTTACAACTAGCCTTCAGGAATGAATTGAGTTCATAAGTCAAGGGTCCACTGTATTGGAATATTGACGTAAGATGATGAGAGATGACCAAGAAATTGTCAGTGGAGAAGGAAAAGTAAGCAAATTCACCAATAATTAGAGGGAAAATTGACTTTCAGATAGAGAAAGGTGAATGAGGCAAAGATGACAATGTGGTTTCTGGCTTGGGTGACTGGGTGGGAGATGGCATTATTAACCAGCAGAGAGAGTCTGGATGAAGGAGAGGCACATAGCTTCAATTTGGGACATGCTAACTTTTAGGGTCACATGAGATCTGTAGGCACACTTATAGGTTTGGAGTTGAGGCTGGAGATATACATTTGGAAACCGCCAACCTAAATACAATATTTGAAGTCATAGGAGTGGTCACTCAGAAAAGTGAGAAATCAGAAGTGTCAAAATGTTAGTCAAGAGCAGAACCCTGGAGAACAATCTCAAAGGAGCTCAGAGCAAGGGACCAGTGAAAGAATCTGATAGACCCTTCTAGGTCACACCTCCAACCCACTGTTGGGAACAATTCTACATGATTTTGGGGAAAAATCATTTCACAGTTAAATCACGATTAGGGCCTAGATTTCCCACCTACAGGCCAGCCACAGCATGTTGAGCCATAACTTCATTTTCGCCCCTAGTCACAGCTAGACCTCAATGGTCCCGTGATGCTGTGATGCCCCAGGACAAGATTACACCAGCTGAAGACATCCTGGAAGGAACAAAATCTTCATCTACATAGATCCTCATTGTTCTAGGATTTTCGCCTCAGCTGCCACTGCTGCCCCCACTGCCCCTTGAGTGACCATTTACATTTGTTACTCTCCAATGTACTGAACTCCCTGCCTCAGTCATCTGTTACATTTGTTTCTCCTGATGTTCTGAATAAAGGTGCTGCAAGCTCAGGGGCTTTCATCTTTGCCGCCCAGAGCAGCACTGATCAGGCCCAAAGCTCACCTTCTTCTCTAAGTCTCATTTTTTCTATCTTTTCTAATAAACTAATTCACCTTGTGCTGTCATGGCTCACAGGAGACTAGGACTTACTGCAGAGGTTCTAGTAATGTCCCCTTTCCCTGTTCCCTACAACCTACCTCTTCCAACCAGGTCCCATCTCCTAACAGCTCACTCAGCTGCCAAACTCCTACTTCTTCCTACCAGATGCTACCTTCCATCAGCACATTCACCTATAACTCATCAGTGGACTAACCCTCAATGATATCACTCCCATGATCCAAACATGTGAGGCTTTGGGGGGACACCCAGATCTAAGACATAACAGTTCCAATATATCAATCTGTTTGGGGAGGGGCAATAAGCATTCATTCCATAGTACCCTTCTGGGGTGCATTTCTCCTGGGCCCTCTCCTACCTCTGCTCTTGTCTAATTCACCAACAGAAGTCTGCTTCCAACACCAACCCTCTACTGCTGGCCACTTTGTTCAAGGGTGACCTGGCACAGCATCCTTTCCCAGGCCCAAAAGACCAGGCCCTAAAAGATCAGGAAAGACATCAGGGTTTGAAATCACCTTCATAGAAGCTATAGCTGAAACTGTGAATGAGATGGTCAAGGTAGAGTTGAAAACAGGAGAGGAGAAGAAGGGAGAGAAATTTGGGCCATAATCTGCTTTCAGGAGACTAGGAGAAAGATAGGAGCCCACAAGGGAGGCTAAGAGTGATCTTAAGGAAGACTGACTACAAAAGAACCAAGAGAATATAGCAGTGTACAGACCAAGAGGGACAAATGTGAAATAAAGGGCAGGTTCCCTCAGTGCTGAAAGCTGCAGGCACTGCAAATGGTGGCCAAGAGCAGGCCCAGTGGACTGGCAAACACAGAAGTCACAGACAACTTGCTGAAGAGATGTTCCAGTCACAAGATGGCAGAACCCAGTACAGTAAGCTCCCAACTTTCTAACGAGTTCCATTCCAGGGAGGTTGTTCATAAATCGGATCTGTTCATAGCGCCGACAAAGTGAATCTTACACCTATTCGACACAAATATACAATGTAAAGCATGAAATATCAAATACACACACACAAATACTGTACATTCTTGCACTGTACAATAAGCATACAGCAGCACAACTGTGACAATGTCTGGCACATACATGAGCTACTTCTGTGATTTCACATTTACGTGAGCTCCATTGGTATCTGTGAAAGTTCATAACTGGAACATTCATAAGTCAGGGGGACTTACTGCAGTTAAAAGTAAATGACATGAAGGCAAAAGGAAAGCTTTTTCCAAAAGTTCGATGATGGAGGACAAATAACTAAAATTTTAGGCACCTAACTAGGTCCAAGGCACTAAAGAAGAAAAAAATTAAGTTTCCAAAGCTGCCCCCAGGACGAAGGAGTCTACAATCTAATTGAGAAAAACTACACACTAACTGAAAATACAAGTCATTTTAGAATTGTTCAGCATTATCTCTACTCGGCCTTGTTCTCACTTGGTGCTTTTGTCTCTAATTTCTTTTTTTTTTTATTGGTACATTTTAGATATACATAATGGTAATATTCACCATAGAGAATTTGTACCTTATGTGATATATCTTGATTCCTCTTTATTTCCCATTCCCCTCACCTCCCTTCAACCCCTCTTCCCCTCCTTATTTGCAAGAGCTTTGTTTGCATTTTTTTTTTTTTTATACCGAGGCTCAAACTCAGGACCTTGTACTTGCCAGGCAGGCAGGAGCATCTCTGAGCTAAATCCCTGGCCCTGTGTGCATTTTTTTTCTTTCTATTCTCTTTTTTCTTCTTCTCCCTTCCCTATTCTCCTTCTCATTTGAAAATGTTCTTCCCATTTCCCCATATCTCTTATACATTTTGGTCCTCATTTGCACTTTCAGTTTCTCACACCAGAGAAACCGTGTGGTATTTAAATATGTGTGCCTAATTTATCTCACTTAAGAGTATGATCTTGGGCTGGGGATTTAGCTCAGTGTTTCCACCACCTGCCTTGCAAGCACAAGGACCCGAGTTTGATCCCCAGTACAAAAAAAACCAAAGAGTATAATCTCAAGGTCCATACATTTACCTAGAAATGTCTTAACTTTATCCTTCTTTATGGCAGAGTAGGACTCAATTTTACAAAAAACCTCACATTTTCTTTACCCATTCATTGGTTGATGAGTATTTGGGCTATTTCCAAGATTTAACTATTGCAAACTGTGCCACTATAAACATGGGTATGCAAAATAACACTGTGGTATGATGCTTTTAATCCTTTCTGGAAGATACCAAGAAGAGAAATATCTGGGTCAAATGGAACCTCTAGTTTTAGTTTTTTGAGGAATCTCCACTCT
Organism: Heterocephalus glaber; assembly: GCF_000247695.1. The sequence continues at coordinate 16,363,469 of NW_004624759.1, forward strand.
GAATTCCACTATTCTACACTCTCACCAACAGTGGAGAAGTATTCCTTTTACCCCACAGACCCACCAGCATTTGCTGTTGGTTGATTTCTTGATAACAGCCATTCATTCTGGAGTAATGTGGAATCTCAGCATTGCTTTAATTTGCATTTCTCAAATGACCAACGATGTTGAACATTTTTCATATATTTATTTGCTATTTCTACTTCTTCATCTGAGAAGTGTCTATTCATTGCAGATGCCCATTTTTGCATTGGGTCTTTAAATTTGGGGAGTCTGAACTTTTTTTAGTTAATTGTATATTCTAGATATTAGTCTTTTGTCTGAGGAACAGCTGGCAAAAAAATTTCCCGCACTGTAGGTTGTTTCTTCACTCTGTTGGTGGTTTCTTTTACTCTGTGAAAGCTTTTTAATAAGGTGAAATCCTAGCTTGATTCTTTGTGATATTTCCTGTGCAGTCAGGGTTTTGTTCATAAAGTCTTTGCCTATACCAATGTCTTCAAGAGTTCTACCTGTTCTCCCTTCCGGCATGTTTAGTGTTTCTATCTTAATATTTAGATCTTTGATCCATTTTGATTTTAGTTTAGTGCATGGTAAACGATATGGGTCTAGTTTTAATCTTTACCATGTGGTATCATTTAGCAAAGAGTTTTTCCAATATCATTTAGTAAAGTGGTTATCTTTCTTCCAGAGAAGGTATTTGGCCTCTTTGTCCAAGACAAGGTGGTTGAGTATTTCTGGAAGATTTTTGCATCTTTTAATCTGTTCCATTGATACTCAGATCTGTTTTTTGCCCGTACCATGCTGTTTTTATCACAGTGGCTTTGTAGTATAATTTCAAGTCAGGGATTGTGATGGCCTCTGCCTTGCCTTTGCTGCTCAGAATTGCTTTTGCTATTCTAGGTCTCTTCTGGTTCTAAATGAATTTTAGAATTGTTTTCTCTAGTTCTGTGAGGTGTGCTAATTATATTTTGATTACGATTGCATTAAATCTGTATGACAATTTTACAAGTATGGCCATTTGCCCTCTGTTGGTTCTTCCTACCCATGAACAAGGAATATTTTTCCATTTTCTGATATAGTCTTCAATCTCCTTTTTCAGAGTACTGTAGTTTTCCATGTAATGGTCTTTTATTTTCTTCATTAGATTGATCCCTAGGTATTTCCTTTTTTTTTTTTAATGCTATTGTGATCATGGTATCTCCCCTGCCAGGTAAGTATTTTTTTTTAATCCTATTGTGAAAGGTGTTGTTTCCCTAATTTCTAGTTTGTTGTGTACAGGAATACTATTGATTTTTTTTTTTGTCTTTAATTTCATCACAGCTCCATAGCCCACCTGTGACATAGGCTCTATATACTAATGGTGACTTCTGAGCTATGCCTTGAGCCTGGGCCCTCCTTCTCCTCTCTCCTCTCCAGAACCACATCTCTCCCTGCACACTGAGGGATTCCAAGGCACCATTCGCTGTGTACTGTAGATTCTGTGATCATTTCAGTCATGATTCCAGAACACTGAAATCAAACTGGGGACCACTTTACTAAAAATGCTGATCTAGGGCTGGGGATTTAGTTCAGTGGTTCTGCCGCTGCCTGCCTTACAAGCACAAGGACCCAAGTTCAATCCTTGGTACCAAAAAAAAAAAGGATGATCTTAGCTCCAGGTCTTAACAACAATGGTTTTTCAGTTGTTTTTCCTGGAGATCTTTTACTATCTTTGGTTTATTTTCTAGAGCCTTGTATATATGAAACTCTTGTCCCTGGTATACTTTTATGTCTTTGTCTCTCTCCTTTTTTTCTTCCTGTGGAACATTTCTGTGCTATGCTCTTTCTTCTAGTAGTTTGCTGAGGGAAACTGATCAACCTGTCTCCTCCGGCCAGAGTGCTAGGTGACCTTCAGGTTCCAGCTGGGGCACCAAAGGAGGCATCAAAGGATCCTTTATCTGAGGGATCCAGGCACCTTCCTATGAGACAGGGGTGCTCATGACTGTCTCCAGTGGTGGAGTGAATGACATAAGAAAGAGTACAAATCTTCTTGGGCTTTTCACAAATACTTATGATGGGTTCAGTGTGCATCAGGAATTCTGCTAGGCATGAACTTGCTACGAACTCATGAGCAAATAAGTAAATTGTTTGAGCAAGGTGAAAATTAGGCTACACCAGGAGCAAGGTAGGTTCTATTCTAGAGAGAGGCAAGCAGTCCAGGGTGCAGAGATCTGGGTAAACAGAAGTGAGCTCTGGTGAGGTGTCAGGGGAGAAACAGGAGAGAACCTTAAGGCCTGGAGAGGAAAGGGCTTTGAGGGTAGGGAGCAGCACATAAATGGTTCAATGTGTCTGACATTGAGAGTTCTGGGTGTGGCAGGGCAGGGGCCACCTTGCAAACATGAAGAATATTTCTGTTTTTTCCTGAAAGCTATAAGAAACCAGTCTGAAGTTCTGTAGTCACTCCCACCAATTAACCTGTTAGAAAGAGTCCTCCATGTGGTTCCTGAGTGAAGATGGAGAAAGTGGATGAATCTAGATTAGACCAGAGGCAATGCTCTTCCTGTTTTCCACCATCACCTCTCTAAGGAGCTTTTGTAGACATTTTTTCCCCTACCACTCCCTATGATTTTTTTCAGTGTTGGGATCAACCCCAGGGCCATTCAAATGCTAGGCAAGCACTCGACCACTCAGCTACTACCCCAGCACTCCCATGAAATTTTAATACCACAGAAATGCTATCTATCCATTTATGTATAGCTGTGTTTAATAAAATAAATAAGAAGGGTTTTTTCCCACTCTTTTCACCTCCACCTGGGAACCAGTTTTGACTCCCTGGGGATGATCACATGACAACAGCCCTCTGGACTGAGGCCCAAGGAGTGCCTGCCCATTCCCTCTCCACCTGTTGCCACACTGAGTACCAGGCTTGTCATCAGTGTCCCACCAGGATCTCCTCAAATTGTTCCTAGGCAGAGGTTCTTTACCTTTGCATTTGGGCTGGAGAAGTCTTTGTTGGGCATAGTTATCTGTGTATCACAGGATACTAAGCAGCATCCCTGGTCTATGCCAGTAGATGCTAGTGGTGCTCCCTTACCTGGATGTAACAACCAAAAATATCTCCACACACTGCCAATATCCCCTGATTAAGAATTACTACTTTAGTGCTTTTGCCTCTCCTTCTTCCATTCTAACAAAGCAATATTTGCAGTTCTGGACACTCACTTTTCATCCCTGGTCTGGAGGATGAAAGGAAAAGGAAAATGAAAGGAAAGGCCTCGCCCCTTACTTTGTAATCCTCTCACCCTACGAGCTACTTCTATGTCTTTTCTTTATGCAACACTGACGTCTCCATCACAGGCCTCCGGGTCCTGAGTTGATAATCTCATTACAGCTAATCCTGTTTACGGCCATTCTCTTGGCAGAACAATCTTGTCAGGACCCAGGCTCTTTCCTTGCCACCCACTCTTCTTCATGCCCCATTGTTCCCGGTGACTGTGGCCTGGTTGCGGGCTAGGCTTTCATTGATAGAGTTTATCCTGTTTACGGAGAGTCTGCAGAAGGGCCTCATCAAATACTTCCATCTTTTCCTTGAATAAATGGCTCCCTTTGATCTGCACAAGGCAAAATCATGTTTATCAAAAGCTGGGCTTCCTCTAGCTAATGATGGAGACATCCTGTCCCAGAAAGCATCCCCAAAATAACACTTTCTAAATTTCAAATATTTTCAGGCTCCTCTTTTGTTTTGTAACTTTTTTTTTTGTATGCTATCTCTTGTCACAAGCAAAAGTAGAGGCTGCCTTTGGTTTGTGAAGCTCAGGATGACATGATGTAGAACAGGTTACTGGCAAACATGAAGGAAGGACAAGGTTGATGATAACATAAACATTTGGAGCCAGAACAGTACAAGATTAGTGCTGGCCAGGTGAAATCCCTTTTGGTATTGTCAGTTTAAGGCCTCACCATGAGTTATCTAATAAGGTGAAAAAGAGGTCAGGGGTGTTAGTCATCTGAACAACTGGAAGCTGGCTCATTTATGGAGATGAATAAGAAGTGGGATTTTACACTTCTGAGCTTTTAAGAAATTGCCAAGTAAAAAGAAATTCTTATTTGTTCTTAAAGTGTGGACCCTAGTTCACTGTGTAAATACACAGGCCCCACCCTGGATGCTGAATCAGAAATTCAGTAATCTATATGCTAACACATGCTGGAAGTGATTATGATGCCCCCAAACCTTGAGAATCACTGCTGTGCTTCCATAATCCTCAGACTTCAGTGTACAGCTATACAGAAGGATCGCTTAGGAAGCTGATTAAAATGCAGTTTCCCAACCTGATTCCCAGAGATGCAGATTCACTGGTTCTATGGTGGACCAGAAAAGCCCTCAAGGGTTAATTAGTATCTGCAGGTGATTTGGACACAAGTGGTCTAAACACCAGGCTCAAGAAAGCTCTGGCCTATTAAAAAGGAAGAATAGAAATTTTCCACAAATTCAGTTCTGCTCTGGAAAGGCTCCCTTAGTGGCTAAAACTGAGCCATATCACAGTTCAGCTCTCCTTTACAGGCATTCCGTGAAGCTGGCTACTTAGGTTACCTATTGTGGCAGGTGGTTCTTTTCAGGATTCCTCTGATACTAGAAGGTTAGGCTGGCCCTTCAATTCCTCTCATCCTGACGTCAGATGCAGGTCCCTAACTCCTGCCCTGGGATGGGCTCCCACTCCTGGCCTGGATGCAAAAACTCTTTATCCCATTACTACTTCCTTGAACCACAAGCCAAGACACGTGCGGTTTTCCCAGGAGTTTTGTTTTGCACAGCTGATGCATTCCAGGCATTGCTGGGATGCATTCCGCTTCTCCTCTTTCCCTCCAGCCCCTGGGCTGAGCCATATATATAGCCAGCCTCCCAGTGTGCACTCCTCAAACTCTTGTCCTCTCTCCCAGAGCCTGCCCAGGACTGCGTTTGCCAGGACCACCAGCCACTCCTGATTCTGGCTCAGATGAGGACCTGCTACCCTGCTAAGATGGCTTTCCAGGTAAACATGGCTGAGATGTGCTTCCTTCACTGCAGGTTTTGATTCTGTTCCTTTAGATGTCTTTTACCTCTACAGTGGACCCTTGACTTACAAACTCAATTCATTCACAAGTGCTGGTTGTAACTTAAATTGGTCAATTGAAGGCTCAGGCTCCTCTACACAGCCTTCAAAGTCTCCTGCATTCAGGCAGATCTCAGTGTCCTTAGAGAGACATTGACCCAGGATTTCTCAACCTCACACAGGAAAGGATGTTGTAATGTTCCTTCCAGAACTCTTCAAGGGTTAAATCTGTATCTGAGACCATCTGAAGCACAAGCAGCCAGCATTTGGTCATAAGTCAAGACTTTGGTGGTAAGTTACAACTAAAATTCCAGTCATAACCCAAGTTCTTCGTATGTCAGGCCAGTCATAACTCAAAAGTCAAGTGTACTTTAACGTCAATTCTGAGGGCCTCTAGGGCTCTGACCTTGGCTCTTCACTCCAAACCTATAGGACATTATTTCTCACGTGGTTTACATATTCTGAGCCAAACTCTTTCTCTAGTCAGTCCTTGGCACCCTACAGAGATGCCTCTCCTTTTCTGTCACTCACTAAGCACACAGCTTTTGTTTGGAGACCCACAGTAGTAATGGATTGGGTCCCAGGAGAACCATAGTGTACAGTTGTTCAGTCTACACATTGCACAAAGACATTTGAGGAAGGAGGCTGTGCTGTGGATACCTGGAGAAAGGCACACTGTTTTTTTATATGAGAAATATTCATGTAAACACATATAATTAAGTTAGATAACCAGCTGAACTAGAATAATGTGTTTCATTATCATGTCACTATGTGAAAGTGAAAATTCTTAGCATCTGAAAATATTTGGTGGAAAACAGTTCCTTTTCATTTGTAATGAATCAACTTTAGTTTTTAGAGCTGTTTAAGATTTACAAAACAACTGAGCAGAAATCAGAGTTCTATATAACCTTGCCTACCCCACTTCCACCCCACTCTCAGAGTTCGATGCTATTTACACATTGCATTAGTGTGATGCTTTTGCTGCAACTGATGAGTAAATATTGATAGTTTACAAGAACTAAAGTCCATAGTGCACTCCAGGGTTCTCTCTGGGTCATACATTCTATGAATTTTGACAAATGTATGATGACATGTATGTACCATACAGAAAGAGTTCTCTTGCCCTAAAAAATACCCTGTGTTGCACCTAATCAAAACTTCCTCTATCCTTCCCCTTCCTCAGGCCCTGGCAACAACTAATCTTATTACTTTCTCCTTTGCTTTGAGAAAGGTATACTTTTTGTCTGCAGAAGGGAATAGCCACCAGCCAAAATCACAGAGATACTTCTGCCAGAAGGGCACCACTTTTAAAACTGAACAAAGATCTTACAGCAGCTAGCTAATGCCTTGAGTCCAAGATCTAATCCAATCACGATCATAAGGTCTTCCCCTGAAACATTTCAATATATCCCATCTCCCTGTTTCCCTTTATCTAGTCCATTTTTTTCTTGGTAAACATTTCCACCCAATTCTGTTTGGGCCACTATAACAAAAATTCTATTGACCAGGTGGATTAAACTATGAACATTTATTTCTCACAGTTCTAGAGGTTGGAAAGTCCAAGGTCAAGGTACCAGGTCGACTCAGGATCAGATAAAGGCTACTTCCTGGTTCCTAGACTGTCTTATCCCTGTGTCAGCTCATGGGAAAATGGAGAGAGCTCTATGGGGCATTGCTCATGAGGGTACTAATCCCATTCATGAAGGTACCCCTCCTGCCTCAATCACATCCAAAGGCCCTACCTCCTAACACTATCACCTAGAAGGTTAGGATCTCGGCATATGATCTGAGAAGACCCAAACATCTAATCCACAGCAATCACCTTATGCCCCCCTCCCATCTATCAACCCAACCATCTCCTCTTTCCGTGCTGCTGCTGCTATCGCTGTCCAAAAGAACTTTCTGCAATGTCACAAATGTTCCACATCTGTGCAGTCCCCTGCAGCAGCCACTGGCTGAAAGTGGCTCATAGTACAGAGGAACTGAATTTTTAAATCCTATTTCACTTTAGTAATTTAAATTTAAATGCCCCCATGTGGCAAAATGACTATCATATTGGACAACACAAGTTTAAGGTTTTACCCCTGCTATTTTTCCCATTGCGGTAGAATTCATAAGCTCCTCCTACCTTCAAGCTTGACATTCTCCCTTCTCTGTGAGTCTTCTCTGACTATGCAGAATGAGATGATTCCTCCTGACCCTTCTGGAACAACTGGCTCTCAAGTTACTCATATTTTATTATCATCAAATATGCACATGTGTAGTTCTTTCTTATATGTTAACATGTCTTGTAAAATTTCTTTAATTTATGAAACTATTTTAGTGTTGCTTGTCTGTACCTTTTTAGCTTTCCTTCTATTGAAAACTGCGCAAAACTCTTCAAACTCTGTGCCCTGAGGAAACAGAGCAAAGTTTTGTAACTAATGCTTCATCTGGTGATAATTGAAAGTGATGGCTGGGGGGCTAATTCATGCCATTTGAGATGCCAGGGCACCATATCCAAGGTATAAAAAATGGGAGAAGAAACAATAACATCAAAAGAAATTGAAAGTTTACATCTAAGATTCAGCAAGGAATAGAGGTAAGGAGTCACAAATTGTAGCTCTTAGATGGCTGGAGTTATTTCTAAGCACATCTGTCCCACCAACAAACTAATAACATTGGCCCTATCACTTAATCTCTCACAGACTCAGCTTCTCTTTTATAGAATTCAGGGTTTTGACCATATACACAAATTTGAGGTGTTTTCAGATTGCATTTCTTCTTAGGTCAAGCATATTCTTAGAAATAACTAGGAAAGTTGAAATGAAATTTGGCCACAGATAATATTTCACATAATTCCACCCATGTGCAATATCCCCTTCCCCCACCTAGCAATATTTGTAATGAACACACCAACTTTCCAGAGAATAAGTCCAAAACAATATTTTAAGAAGAAGCAACACTCAGTTTAGAGTGAGTCATTGCTCCTGACTCTGGTGGCTACACTGACCACAGAAGTTTGTGAATAGTCTATAGGGTTCCTCAAAACATCTGCACAAACCTTTTATTTCCAGTGCTTTGAACAGAAATAAACATAGTTGGTAAGGCCAAACTCTACATTCCACAAGCAGATGAAAAACTAAAGCATAATTCTGAGTCCCAGCCTCAGTGTGGGCTCCCTCGCCAGCCTTCTCTGCCCAGCATGCCCATTTGAGTGGCCAGTTAAATGCCTGGTTCTGTTGCATAAGCAGTAGGACATCTTTGTACATACATTAAAAAAGCACGAGCTGAGCTAAAGTAAAATTAGTATTCTGGAACTTTTAATGTGCACATAATTGCCACTTAGTCTTCCAAGCTAAATGATTTGCTAATGACAACTAAAATATGACTTACCTCAGAGTGAAATAATGGATTCACAATTAAGGAGAGTCTGAGCCAATTGTCCTCAGTCAACTGCCTAAACAGTTTTCCTCTAGTCCAAGTTTCCAACCTAGAAGATTTAGCTCAGGGCTTTTTTCTCTTTCTAGGGACTCCATTACTAAGTGATAAGGCTTCTTCCTGCCTGAGGACAAAATAGAGAAGGACATACACACACACACACACACACACACACACACACTTTCTTTTCTTTGCCTTCTGACTCCTTGATATTCATACTTTAATTTGAGAAATAAATTTTAATAATGCTATAATTTCCATTTCAGTGTTTCCCATGTGCTGTTCTTTAATGGAATAAGGTTATCAAGTCTTATACTTAACCCTTGTCTTCTTTTTTTGGATTTAATTACACAAGATTTGGATTTTATAGCATTTTCAGGAATAGGTTTTTGCCTGTTTAAATTGAGTAATTTATCATTTATTTGAGAACTGTTGTAAAATTGCATTATTTTTAATAAGTAATACTTGGACCAATTCAGTTCTTTTTGTTACAGAATATTACACTGTAATATTCATAGCTCTTTAAAGTATAATGCTATGATTACTATTGCTTGTTTAAACATGATCTAACAAGATTAATAGTTAACTTGTAAAAAATGAGAGGAATGATTACATTATACTTAAATAAGGCAATTTCCTAAAGAATATAATTTCAACAATGAGGTCAGTATCATTGAGCTCCTTAATGTTAAAAGATCGTAAATATTAAGAAATATATGCATTCTTTGATCCATTCTAGTCTGCTAGGTAGAATGTATATATTACTAACTACAGACAGATGATTTGGAAAACAGTGAAGAGTTCAGAACATTTCCTAGTTTTCTAGATTAAGCCTAGTTCTAAAGAGAACGTTTAGTACAAGTTCATATCTGAATATGACATTTACCCCATGGGGAAAGCCACTCCTTTCAGAAGATCAAAAGGACAAGATCTGGAATATTCTTGATTAATCCATTGAGATCAAAGACTTTTTTAAGAAGATCTTCAAAAATCCAGCAAATATGGTTTCTGGATTTTGTGAGTGTTTTATTCTTTCTTTATTTTAGCCAAACTGAATATTCTAGTAACAATTCTAATGGGATATAGCATTTAAAATTAAATAAAATAATAACTTCAGTTTGATTAGAACTGAAAAATTTGTTTCTCCTATCTGTAGCATTGGCTTTTGTAGGCCTTTGTACCAAGAAGATGGGTTAAGAATATTAAAAGCCTTAGGAATGCTATCCAGCATCCAGCGTTCTTTATATTAAAGCCATTTCCTGTAAGCCCCTCACTTCTCTTTCTCTTTCTCCCCTGTCTTCTTCCTAGGAGGAGTACTGATCAGAAAGAACTGCATAGCTGTGTGGCCAAGAGTTTGGCTTCCCAGAGGACAGACTCTGGCCTACCAGGCTAGAACTTTCTGTGAGACCTTGTGCTAATGGTTTAACTTACAGAACCTCAGTCTACTCACCTGTAGCTGGGTGCCCGCCTACATGTTAGCATTGTCAGCATTAAGTTGACCAATGAGGATTTTGCCAGCAGAAGAATGGCTTCTCTAGTCGCCTTAATTTTTGTTTTGACAAAACTTTGCTATCGTTCAAAATGGGCCTCGAGACCTGTATAAATGGATGCGGTCAGAAACAGATTCCCAATTCTAAGTGGCCAATGAAAAGGAATAAAAGGTAAGGCCTAGCTCTAGGCCAGACCTTTGGAAACCTTACCCCTAACTCGGATATGTCCTAACTGGACTGTCCTTCGATGGATTTGATAGTATTTATGTACCTGACTGAGACAAAACTACTAAAATTGGAAGATGGGAGAGATTTGTGGGTTAAGAAATTTGAGCTTTAAGCGTCTTCAGCCAAAGTTACTTAATTTCTTTAAATCTGAGTTTGAATCTGATCATTCTCGCTAATTCATCCCTGCCCACATAGTCATCCACACCACTATCTGTAGATGCCCTTGCATTGTATTTAGGATAATGTCCCAACCACAGCCCTCCGGATCTGCCAGCTGCCTGTCTCACTAGTCTTATCTCTCACACGTTCTCTTAGCTCCAAAAATAGTGGCCTCATTTTCAGTCTGTCAGAATTGCTACTTGACATATTTTTGTTCCTGGGTTGTCCAACAGCATCTTTTTTTTTTTTTTTTTTGGTATCGATGATCAAACTTGGGACCTTGTCCTTGTGAGGCAAGCAGCAGAACCACTGAGTTAAATCCCTGGCCCCTCCAACAGCAACTTAATCATCTGTCTGCAATGATTTTCACTCCTAACATCAGTACCACCACCCCCTTTGCCTTCATAAACCTTAATAACAAGGCTTACCTTAGTTGCCTTCTTTTTTCGTACCCATTGCTTCACAATGCCTCTTCCCTCAGCAGACTCTGAGATGTCACCATCTGTGCAGAGCTTAGTGCTCAAGTGAAGTGGGGATATGAGATTTATCTTTTTCACAGCTACATCCCAGAATCTAGCCCCTGGCTCCTCCTAAAACACACTAATGGTTGAGTGAAACCCTCCCTATCTACCTCTGTAGACTGATAAAAAATGGAGATGATGTCTGTACAGTGCTTAACATAATTCTTGGCCATGGCAAATGTCTTAGTGTTGGCTGTTGTTAATGATGCAAATATTTAAGTGATAAATTTGTTTCATTTCTAAATTCTTTGGTGGGCACATCTCTAAATGGGAGAGTAAAAAGAAGATAAATAATCTGGTATTTGGTACCCATTCTTCTCAATACCATTAAAGTTTTAAAGCAGAATGAGATGAAATAATGTCCCAAGCCTACAATTGAAGCCAGGACTTTGATCTGTTGGATCCAGTATAATTGTATGTTTCCAGAACCCTGGAGTCTGGCTGTGTACCAGGTGCAGGCATCCATAACCCAATCCATCAATCAGATGTCACAAATTTAGAAGACTTTTTTCTCTTTAAATAGAAATATGAGCTATGCCTATGGGAATCTACATGTTAGCACTTGGAAAATGACTACAGTGAATATCACATAAAAACACAATTTACAAAAGATAATTATGGAGTCCACATGAAACTCTTACATATGAATCTTCTCCCTGAATAATCAAAGATAAGTACCTTACTTACAGCTGTAATCTAAAATAGGATTTTCATAGTAGAAACTAGGTTACACCAACATTGGTGCATTATACTGTTTTAAATAAATGTATAATTTATTTTCAACTTATCAGGTCTCTTACATTATAAACTTTACTGGAAATCTAACACAGGCAGGATAGTAATGATTCTTAGTGTTGGAAGAACTTTCATATGTTAGAAGAAAGAAGGTGGTAGGCCATGTGTCAGGGTGATATTTTAAATTCTATTTTTAAAGGCTGGCCCAAAACTGTGTGAGAAGGGAGCAATGGGGGACATTTGAGAAAGGGAATGAAAACTGGAATACTTTCTACAAAACTGGAATACATTCTCCAAAGTATTATTCCTTTACTCTTAGTATCCCAAGACTCTGGCTTCTTCTACCAGTAGATTTGGTGTATCAGTGAGGGATGCATTTGGCTACAAGTAACAGAAAACTCCAAAAGCAATGTCTTCAACAAATAGGAGATTGTTTTTTACATATTACAGAACACCGTAGTTAGATGGGTGCTGGCATTGTTCACAGATCATGATGCCACGGCAGATCCTGGTTCTTCTATCTTTCTCATGGGCCCTCAAGAGTGCCTTTTAGTCCAAGATGTTGGCTTCTAGTTAGGGCATCACTTCTGCTTTCAAAGCTCAAGGAAAGAGAGGAATCCATCTCCTTTTAACAGAAAATCAAAAGCTTGTACCAGTACCCTCAGGTAAATATCTACTTATTTCACAGGGAATAACTAGCAGTGATAAGCACTTGAGTTAGTGCTTTTATATTATCCTAGTTGCAGATGAGAAGCAGGGCAGGGGAGGGGGTGGGTGGGTGTTGCTGACCTGGAAGAATTAATCATGCTCTCTTGTTAAGCAGTAGATGAATAAAAGATTTGACAAGCCATTTCTGGCAGCTCCCAAATCCGTAATTGTTTAGCTAGCGAAAGAACTCATTGATAATATGTTGCCACTCCCGTACATTTGAAAAATCATTGATATTTTGAATAAGATAGCCATTTTAGGCCAGCTAGATGCATTTCTAACAGAAAGAAGATAAGAGACTGGGTGACCCCTGCCAGTGGTTCACCTGGATGCCCACATGTCCCTGTACTTTATAACTATTCAGGCCTTCCTTGTGTCCAGGTTGGCATGTAGACTTTTTGCCAAGTAAAAAGCAATCTGAAAATCTTCACTCTCTCCCACTTACAGAAGCCACCAGAGCATTTCTTCCTCTGCCCCTAATGGGAAACACATGGGGATCATTGAACTTTGGGAGCCCTTCTATGCTCAAATTATGTTTCTAAAGCAAGGGCTATGATAAAGTAACCTCTAAACATGACTCTGGCAAAAGTCAGTAGTGTTGCTTATTCTGGCCATATTTCTCATGCAATCCAGGGCTCTGGGAAGATTTGCTTTAATTACAACCTCTTCTTCCTCTTCTTTCTCTGACACTAATGATCTCTTACATAATGTGTAGTACACTCACCAAAACTGAAATTTTTCTTCTTGAGCTAATTAAATGGATGCAATTTGCACTTGGCTTGTTTTCTTTTAGAAGATCTGGTTAAATTAGCATGTGGAATTGTTTTTCTAAAGCATGTATCACTTAAACTAGCTTTCTTTAATTTAGGGATCTGAGTGAAGCTTTCACTTTTCTGTGACAGTGATAACAAAAAGATTTATGATAGTTTCTAATTTTTTTAGCTATATAATACCCTATGAAGAACATTTCTTTTCAAAGCATCTTCTTTTATAAAGATAAATTTTGTTGTGTATATTTGATGTTTGCAATATGATGTTATGAGATACATATAGATGGTAAAATGGTTACTACAGTAAAGCAAATTAACATTATCACGTAGTTACTTGTTTGGGCCTCAGAGAAGAGCGTATCTACTTATTTAACAAAAATCCCTAGTACAGTATAACTTTATTAACTTTAGTCATGTTAACACATGTTGTACATTAGGTCTCAAGACTTGTTCGTCCTACATATCTGCTGTGTTGCATCCTTTGGCCTACATTTCCCCAGTTTTCCACCCCTTCTCACCCCCTCCTCTAGTAACTATTATTTTATTCTCTATCTCTATATGTGTTGTTATGGCTTGTGTCTAGATGTCCCCACAAAGCCTCATGCAGTCATAGGTGGGACATTTTTTGAGGTGACTGAATCTAGAGTGTGTGATTAATTCTTGGAGCAATGCTAGGCTCAAGGGCACTAAGATTAAGGTTGTGAGTGCTACACACCATAAGTAGTCTGGATAAGATATAAGGGATAGAAAGAGCTGTGGTTGTCCCTTGTTGTTTTTGCTGTGTTCCACCTCCATGAACTGTTGCCCCTCTGCCATGTGTCATCCTCCCTTGGACCCACCCAATTATGAACTGAAACCTCCACAAACTGTGAGCTAAATCAACCTTTCTACCTTTAACTTTGATGTCAGGTATTTTATTTCAGCAACAAGAGAAAAGTAACTAAGACATGTGTTTAACCTTTTTTCCAGATTCCACATATAAGTGAGATTATGTAATATTTTTCTTTCTGGTCTGGCCTTAGCATAATGGTTTGCAAATCCATCCATGTATGATAAAGGGCAGGATCTCCTTTTTTAAGGCTGAATAATACATTATATTATACACATTTTCTTTATCCATGTGTCTATTGATGAACAGTTAGATTGTTCCCATTTCTTGGCTATTATGAATAATACTGCAATGAACGTGGGAATGTAGATCTCCTTACAAAGTGGTGATCTCTGTTTCTTTAGGTGTATATACTCAGAAAAAGGGTTGCTGAGTTAGGTAGTGGTTATATTTTTAAATTTCTTTAGGGGCCTTCATAATGTTTACCAGAATGACTGCACCAATCTACACTCCCACCAAATGTATAGGGCTCCTTTTTCTTCAGATCCTTGGTAACATTTGTTATTTCTTGATCTTTTGATAACAGCCATCTTAATGGGTTGTGGGGTAGTATCTTACGGAGCTACTGCTTTAATGTGCATTTCCCTGATGACTAGTGATGGTGAGTGCCTTTTCCCATCCTGGCTGCCCATTGATAAGTATTCTTTGGAGAAATGTTGGCTTAGGTCTTTCATATATTTATTAACTGAATTAGTTTTCTGCTCTTGAGTTGTAAGAGTTCTTTGTAAATTTTGGATATTGACCCTTTATCACATATGTAATATGAAAATGGTTTTTCCTAGTCCTCAGTTTGTCTTTTAATTTTATTTTTTTCTTTTGTTGTCCCCAAGATTTTCAGTTTAATGTAATCCCATTTATTTATTTTTGCCTTTGTAGCTTGAGCTTTTGGTTAAACGTTTTTCCCAAAAAATATTCAAATGAGTCCTCATGAGAATTGGTTAATTTCCAAAAAGCTTTGCATGAAACATAATTAACAAAAATTAACATTTTAGTTAATGCTAAAAAGACTCCATTATTTATGAATCATGAAAATATTAGCATGCATTAGAAAACCAGATCATATTATTGACCACAAAATGCATAAATCTTTAATTTTTGCCTGCAGTCCAATAGCATCTCAATGTAACAGGTATTAACTGAGCACCTTACTTATGTGCCAGACAGTCTGCTCTGAGCATAGAGAAGAAATAGACACTGAAGAGCCTGATCTCAAAGGACTCATTAAGAGGAAGCAGACATATAAACAGATAAGCATTGATCCTCCACTTACAATAGGATGAAGTCCTGAAAAAATGAACTTAATATGTTTGTCAAACATCAGAGCTTAGCTGTGGAGAGTATCGGCTTACCTTTGTGATTGTGTGGCTCAGTAGGAGCTGCCACTTTGCTGCATCCTCTGAGTTCATACTGCATATCACTAGCCCAAGAAAAGGCCAAAATTCCAAACTGGAAGTATAATATCTTCTGAATGCTTACCACTTTGTACCATCATAAAGTTGAAATATCATTAGTCAAGACATCATAAGTCTAGGACTGTGTATATTAACAATGGGATGTGAGCAAACAGGCATGAGACAAAAACATTGTGAAACTGGGCTCAGCCCTGTTGAAGGATGGTGAAACAGAAGATGGGAGAGAGTTTAGAAGGAAAGTGATGCCCCATAGTGGGACTGAGAAAGGAATGAGGAGGGGCATTCTTGGCAGAGGGAAATCAAGTAAAGGGTGGACTAAAGTGCAATTAAGATGTAACAAACAGTTGAACTAAGTGCTGGAGAAACCCGGGTGTGGGATGAATTTGCAATACATTGGAAGTAAAACTGAACACCCCAAGATTTGATTTAGTATCTTCCAAAAAGGTCTCCAAAGATGAGACTTCACTTATGGTTCAAAAAAATCCAGCTGTTTTTGCCTTCTTCATAGATCACCTGATTTGAAGCAAAGTTTCAACAGACACTAAATGGACATAATCTGTTTGCACTTGAATATTGTATACACTTAGAGCCTATGGCTGTATGCACAAACAATCTTTTCAAGGTATTTGCTCTTGGTACATAGCAACAGGCTGAGGGCAAAATAAAAAAAAAATGACATAAGTATTTGGTATTCATGGAGAAGAAAACTAACCAGCTTTTTCATTAGCCTTTGTATCTCCTCTCTTCCTAAATGGAGGAGTTACTTGGTCACCTACCACTGCTTATGCAGAAAAGCCTTCCCAATTCTGCCTGAGAATGGCCAAGCAGCAAATTGCCTTATTCATTCATCCTGTCAACATGTTCTGAGATGCCTGGAACCAGGGAGATAGAAATCAAGAAATGATCCTTACCCACAAGGGAGATGTAAACAGATACTCTTAGTAGAGTGTGATAAGCACTTTATTAGAAATAAGGCCAGAGTTTTGAAAGAATGCAGAGAAATGAGCTAACTCTATCTGGTGGCCAAAGTAAAACCTTACAATAGAGGTGATAATGAAGCTTTGCAGACTTTCAAAGCAGGGAGAAAGAGGGACATGTGGTAGCATTTCAAATGCAAGAAACTATGAAAGATTATATTATTGTTGTTGATTCTTCCTTCTACCTCTGTGTGATAGGTTTATATTTCTATGATCCAATTAAGGTAAGATTTGGTAGTGTAAATTCCTTAGGCCAAAATAAAATGTTGGTAGAAATGTTTTCTGCTACTTCTAAGCAAAACCTTTCAGATCCATGTGTTAGCTTTTCTGTTACTATTTCAGGTTTCAGAGGTTTCTGTTCATAGTTGCCTGGCTCCATAGCTGTCCAGGTGGTAGCAAGGCAGAAAGAACATTGTGGGAAGGAGTACATGGTAGAACAAAGCTGCTCACCTCATGGCCATTGAGAGGGATAGAGAGACAGAAAGAGAAAGAAGGAAGAAGAAAGGGAGGGAGAGATGGAAAGAAAGAGAGAGAAAGGCCTGCGGCACCATATACCTTTCTGGGGCCATGTTCCCAGGGACCTACTTCCTCCAACTAGGCCCCACCACCTGAAGTTTCCACCACCTTCCAATGGCCCATTAATCTCATGATCCAATCATTGCCAAAAGCTCTAAATCTAAATATTGCTACGATCTATCACAACAATCCAATCTGATCTTTTTTGCTGCTATGTGAGAAAACAGTTTCCAGGAAGAGGTTGCTCTGATTTTTTTCCAGAATAAAGACTCTTGGAGTAGAGCTGAGGCTGACCTGCATCTAACCTTTAATACAAGCAAGGGATAAACTTATGATGTTGAAACCACTGAGACATGGGGACAGTTGTTACAGCAGCATACCTTAGACAAGCTGACTAACATACATAATAAATGCAAAGTTAAAAAAAGACAAAATGTTTAATGGCAAGAACTTCAGTGTTTAGAGAATAGATAGTTAGAAATAAGCCAGAAAAGTATCTTGGGGACAGATTTTTGAAGGGTCTTAAATGTCCTACTAAAAATGTTGAACTTTAATCTTTAACTACAGTTTGTCTCTTTGAAAAATGATCCTAAGAGGAGTAGAAAGAAACCAGTACCAGGAAAATCAGCTGATAGTTATATCATTAACAACTACCACTTATTGTGCACATACTCTATACTAACTATTAGTAACTATACTAGTTACTTGGTAACTAAAATAATCCTCCAAATAATCCTATGTGGTAGATATGGGAATGCTTGCTTTTTTCACTGTGCCACACCATAAATGGTGATAGAGTCAGAACTCCATCCCAAGCAGTCTGGGTGCTGAATCCACCCTATCACCACTATGGTACATAGCAGCATCTGAGCAAAAGAGACATGTGAAGGGGGTATGAGCAAAGGGGGCATGAGTTGGAGATTAGGGGTAACAGAACTAGAGAGACCAGAGATAATGCCCCATTTTTAAACTTGAGATGCAGAACAGGTGATGGTACCATTAATGTAAATGAGGAATGCAAGAAAAGCAGTTTTGGAGAGGAAAATGAAGAGTTGAATTTGGAATACATTAAGTTTGAGACAAATGTGCAGCACCAGGTAGAGGTTACCTATTGGCTATCAGAATATAGTTCTGAGCCAGGTGTGGTCATCCATCCCTGTAATCTCAGCACTTGGAAGGCTGAGGCAGGATGATTGCTGTGAGTATGAGGCCAGCATGGGCCAGCCTGAACTACATAGTGAGACCCTGTCTCAAAAAACAAAAACAAAAACAAAACCAGAATATAGTCCCTAAGCTCAAGAGAAACATGGAGTGGAGACAGATCCATCTGGGGGAGAAGGGTAGAGAGTGGATTAATTCACCTTGGCATATATGGAGAGCAACTTGAGAAGAACATCGGGAACAGAAATTAGAGCAACTCCATCATCTAAGAAGTAGATCTGGAAGGAGGATCCTGGGAAATTTTAACTGAGAGTGATAAAAGAGAGGAAGGTGTCAGAGAATAGAGGATGGATTTTCAAGATAGTCATCCTCAATGACTTCAAACTGGAAGAATTGTGAGGTAACCACAGCCACCCCTGTGGTATGCTCCTGCCAGGATGACTGAGAAACAAGAACCCCCACTCATAGCTGCATGCGAAGTGTACATCATGAACATCTTGATGATCTCAGACTTGAGTGCTTATTTATAACTCCAGAACTGCTTATGAACTTTTAAAATAACAGGTTCCCATAAAATAGGGGGGAGGTGTTGCTTTAATTTGCAGGAATTGCATAATTCCAAACATGGTAATGAAAGAATTTGAAAGTAAAATCTCTGCTGGAAATCTCCATTACCTGGAAGAACCAGATTTTTAGATTCACTTCTTATGTGTTCTCCATTAACACTATTAAATTTCAACAGCCTATAACTAGTTAGAATAATAATAAAGATATTAGAATATAATAAATATATTTATTTAATAGAATTCCTGAAGTTTTTTACAAGAATTTTTTGCATATGAGTAACTCAAAATTATACAGAGTGTATTATGGAATATTCTATGGGGAATGTACCACATGCATGCTTTATACTAGAAGAAAATGTTATTGTGTTCATTATACAAATGAATTCCTTGGCTAGGGCATCTCAAATTGTTGTGGTATATTGATATGGTATTTGAAAAATGTTCCATGGGAACAAAGCTTGGAAACTTGAAGTTAAACAATCTAAACTTTTAAAATTTTTTTCTGACTCTGAGAGCCTTTATGTTGATTTACATAATATAGCTGTAGAGATAAGTATAGTATATAACAGGTACTAGGCTTATCTGACCATAGATTCCTTCTTTTATTTCTTCATAAACTCTTGACCTACTTTATTAAATGTCCTATGTGGTAGATTATATTTCTGTTCAAAATGCTTGCTGCTCCTCCCTCTTGTATTCTTTTCTATAAATGTTTTATCCTTTCTGCTCCACTGAACACAGGAGTGGTCATCCAACCTGTTTTGGCCAAGGTGGCTAGAGTTCATCTGTGTCACTTGTGAGCAGATCCTTCAAAAGACAGCTGTTATTCACCTATTATTTTCAGCCTCTGCTATAAGACCAACTATATCACAGGAAGTTTATTCAGATATCCAGTGCTCTGCCATGTCCTATGATGGAAATGTAAAAGCATAGAAAATAAATTGTCATTAATATTTTGAAGCACTTGCTATCACACATCACTTAGCCAAAGTTGACTAATATATACTTCCTCTAAATTACCAGCTCCTTTCTCATTTATGACACATACACACTTTCTGTGTCAGACTTCGAAATGATGAAATGTTCTCAGATTTTTATTTGAGTCAGAGCAGTAGTTCTTGAAGGTAAATGGAAGAGAAAAGAAAGAATATATATATATGAAACATAACTTGATGCTTAAACTCTTAAACTCTTAAATCTAGGAGTTACCTAAAATTTTGTCAAAAATGGGTATTCCCAGACTCAATTCCCAGAGACTCTGATGCAATGGACCTGAGGTGGGTCCAAGGAATCTAAATTAGAAACCAGTTGTTATCAACCAATAAATGCAAGTGACCCATCAGCCAAACATTAGGGGATGTTGTTCTAAAGCCACTCATTTGCTTAGCAGTCACATGATGACATGTATTTAAATAAGTACCATTTCAGTAGAAGGAGACAACATGGAAAGTTCTCTTTGAAAACACCATAGGCATGAATGAAATCAGTTTAGCTTATAGTCATGATATTTCAATGCAAAATATTTTATGTACAAAATAGTACTTTCATGTTTGAATGCCTTTCTTATTCAAAATCCTGGCTCTAAGGGATTCTTATCTCTTTAAAAAAAATAATAATCTGCTTTAAAAAGTTTAAGTTCTGCTACCAATGAAGAATAAGGATCATTTCAGCTACATGTTACAGAAACCTAATTCAAACTGATTTAAGCAAACCAAATGTATTGGTTACAAATCTAAACCATCCATGCTTTTTGAGAGAATGGAGTTTAGTTACTGGTTGACAGGGCCAGAGGAACTGGAAGTAAGAATTGCTTTTGGGAAGGTGTTGGGGATGAGGATGCTATCAGCAATCATGCAGAGCGAAGATAGTGTGCAGATTCTTATGGCAGAAAGACCAGGTAGTCAGGATACTACCTCTCCAGCTTGGGGCCAGGTAAAGGGTACTTGGCTACACATGCAAAAGTTGGCTTCAATATCTGTTTCTATCTCTTGCCTCAGCTTTCTTCCATGTTTGCCTCATTCTCAGCAAGCTCCTCCATGAGAAACAAGGTAGTGATCACCAATTTAGTAATCTCCAAACTCTATCTCCTTTGGATCCAGAGCAATCTTGACTGGCACTGAGGCCAGAGATGTCTACTTGAACAGGACTGGGCCATGTATCCATCCCTGGAGACAGATAATAGGTTACAATGACATGATTTACAAAAGTTCCCCAAAGCAGCACTGTTACCAGCAGAAATGGGGGCAGGGAGACTATGGTTTAGATGTACTTCCAAATGTTCATGTGTTGGAAACTTAATCTCCAAATTCATGTTAATGGTATTTTCAGGTGAGGCTTTTGGGAGGAAAGTTAAGATTAGACAAAGTCATGAAGATGATGTTTCCATGATGATATTAGTGGCTTATGAGAAATGGAAGAGAGAGCCATGCTAGCATGCTTGTTCTGTCTCGCCATGTGATACCCTCCAGCATATCATGAGGCCCCAGATGCCAAACAGATGCTGTCACTATGCTCTTGGAATTCACAGCCTCCAGAACTATGAGTTAAATAAACTTCTATTCTTTGTGAATTACCCAGTCTTGGGAGTTTTATTATAGTAACAGAAAATGAACTAAGTTAGGAAGAAACAGGGAAAAGTTTCAATATGGGGACAATATTGTGTCCCCATTACTGATCTGACAACACATCTCTCAGGATCACCAATCTGGCAGAGAAGGAAGCTCAAATGCCAGAACATTTTTCCCCAAGGGAGATTTTCTCTAAAATGAATGCAACCAAATTTTTTATTCCAAAATGTTTGAAACAGGAAAATAATCTCTATTCCTTGTGGGGGGAATAAAAGAGAGGAATTCCATATTATAGACTGAAGTTAGGTCTAACTGCAGTCATAGGAACCTATATTTTCTACTACAAGGTTGTTAATAAATGTTTTCACTAGATACTTTGAACCTACATACCTATTAACCTGGGTTTAAATTTGTAATTATTTGGCTTGTATGAAAGCCAGATTTTCTGCAGATGCATAAAGGTTAAGGAAAAAAATGCTGGCAACTTCTTGTCCCTGTAAGCCAATTACTAAAGGTCAGAATCAGTGCCATTTGTTTCAGTTCTCAAACAAAATATCACTGAGAAAAGTAGTTAAGTCTTTATTATGATTTCCATTGACTCTCATGACTATAAACCAATACGCTCCATATTAAGTCTCTTTACAGAAGAGTTTTTATTTTGTTGTGTCTTTCTATTCATAGTTCATATTTTCATTTATTTATCATCATGCAAAAATTTTGGGATAAGATAGTTCACAAGTAAAGTTGTTTCTCCATTGACCTATTCCTTCTACCCAAAGAAAACTTCCTCTGTTTTTGCAAAACCCTGGGAGAATCAGTATTTTGAAGTGGTATCGTAGAGGCATGACATCTTGCACACAACGAGTCTTCAACAAATGTTCATTAATTAATGGCTCGGCACAGGATCAATGTGTTTTACATCATGCTATAATTCACCAAAGCACCGTGGGATCACTCTTGAGACAACCCAGAGCTCTGCCAAGATCTAGATGCCAAGGACTGGGGAAATTCCAAAAATGAGATTTTGATGAAGTGGCTTCTTTTTAAACAATATTTTAAATTTTTAATTGACACATAGTCGTTATTTAGTACAGTATGATGTTTCAATACATGTATACACTGTATTCTATTTAAAATCAAATGATCTGAGCAAACATTTTTCAAAAGTAGATATATAAATGGTAAATAAGTGTATGAAAAATTGCTCAAACATCACTAATCATAGGGAAGTGCAAGTTAGAACCACAATGTGGTATCATCTTACCCCAGTGAGGATGGCTATAATAAAAAAAGAAAAAATAACACAGGTTAGCTAGGATGCAGGGGAAGGGTAACTCTTATGCACTGTGGGTGAAAATGTAAATTAATATACCCATTATGGAAAATAGTACAACTTTGTTTTTTAAATTAAAACATAATAGCTGCTTTTATTCGGTAATGCTCAAAATATAAAGTGGAGCATGACTGAAGTTTATTTAGGAAGAGAATCAAACTGCAGTTACTTGTGATGGAGAGCTTTGGCACTGGAATCTCAACATCTGACTGTCCAGAGAAAAAACTGTGATGCAAATAATCCTCATACAGCTTGTATGATCAAGCAGATCAAGTATTTCTACCCTTTCTCATTTCACATTTCATCTTCCGTAGGGTTGATATGGTAACAAGTGTGTTTATCAATTTCAGACCATTGTAGAAAACATAGACCCAGCCGGAAGCCAAGCTCCTAATTCTGCCAGCCTCCTGGCCATGTGGAGGTGATAAAGGGCTGCCACCCCACCCAGCATTCAGGAACTGAAATGGCCAAGGACGTGGAGGGCTTCTCTCTCCCTCCCTCTCCCTCTCTCCCCTTTCCTCCCCAGACCCAGTAACTTGTAGAAAAACTATTAGACAGGATGGGAGGAGAAGAGAGAGAAGAAAGTAAGTTGGCTGAACACCATAGCCAGATGTCCAGAAGCCAAATCATAATAGTAGTCTTTTTCACCTGATATCTTTGAATAACTTGACCTTTTCAGGAAATTCTTATAACTTCGAATATCTGTTTATGTCATCAGTGTCAATTTAAATCATTGATCCCACTAACAGCTTGATAAATGATCTTTAATTTTATCTCAGATAAATGTATCAGGTTCAATTAATGGTTTTGCTTATATGAGGAATTGGGATTG
The DNA here is from genome assembly GCF_000247695.1 of Heterocephalus glaber. Next base: position 16,386,822 of record NW_004624759.1, read on the forward strand.
TGTCCACTTATCTATTTCTTGTTAAAAATTTAGTTTTCAAAGTGTTACCTTACTAAGTTTCACAAGTTTGTAATTTGGGTGTATCTGGATTTTCATTCAAATCTCTTCCCCCAGTAGGCACACAAGAGAATCCAAGGTAGAAATAATATATATTTTGGTTACTGGATCCTTTCTTATCGCAGGTAACTAACTACTGTATCCAGATAAGTCTCTACTGACATTGATGTGATGCCAAAGAAACTGTCTAATGTCACGTTAACACCTTAAAAATGATGACCAACCTGGCCTCAGAGCCCTCTTTCACTGGTGGCTCTGATGGCATGTTGACTCTTGGCATTTGCAGTTGTTTGCTTTTTGAACAGTGTCATGTTTCTATGGCTCCAAGTGCTGGCTCACATTACAGTCAAATGGAAGCAAGAAAATTCAAGCAAGGCTTTCATGGAAAGATATGCCTGCCACAATTTTAGGCTTCTTGGTAGATGAACAGAGAAAGGGGAGATACAATCTCTGTTGACTTTTTGAAGGTTTTCACAGAAGGCAGGTGTGGAGCTGATTGACTTTTCAAAGGTTTTGATAGAAGAAAGTTGTGAAGCTGAAGACATAGGCAGATCATGTTAGAACTGAAAACCAGGCTGGACTCCGCCTTTGTGGAAGTGGTAGAAGCAGGAGAGATGAAGATAGTGCACAGGTGTGTCTGTAGGGGTAAGGACAGGTAGCAGAGGGTCACAGAGCCTAGAAAGTTTGGGACAGGGAACTGCACTATGAAGATTAGATAAATATGTGAATGTCTTGGCAGATGGGCTCAGAGTGACCATGGAGGTTGTAGGAAGCAGTGAGGTAGTTGGATTCAAGAGTGTTAGTCAACCAAAGTTATGCCATCAGCTGGTATTAATGTAAAAACTCTAATTTGGGGGGGGGGTGCGTGGAGCTTACAGGGAGAGCCTAAGACAGAAGCAATACAGTGATTAAATCCTGAAGCAATTTAGCTGTAACAGTAGCTTCACTCACAGGAGAGAGGATAGGGGCATTTATACTCATTAATTTTCTCCTGCGTGCCTGCCAGACATTGAGCTGGACTACAGAATATAGTCATCTGTGTATTCAACAAGTCTTCATTGAGTACCTGTCATGTGACAGGCACTGTTCTAGGCACTGCAGAGATCAGGGAAGAAAACAAAATCACTGCTCCCTTGGATCTTACATTCTCACAGTGGAGGCAAATAAGCAAACTAAATAAATAAACCTTACCCTGAAGTAGAGGGTAATAAGAACTTTTTAAAAAGATTAAGCATGGAGAGATAGGAAGTGTACTGACCCAAAATTTTAAGGGGCATGCAGAAAGGGCTCACAAGAAGGTGGCATATGAGGGAGAACACCATGCAGATATCAGAAGGATGCTCATCAGAGGCAGAGGGGATAGCACAGGAATGGTGAGGAGCACATATTCCTAGTGTGTTCAGAGAGCAGCAAGGAGGCCAGAATGGCTCATCTGCACGAGTGAGCAGTGGGATAAGAGACGAGGGAAGAAGCAGGCTAGGGATGAAGTGAGGAACAGGAACGCACCTAAGCCCTTTTCGGGCACTGGTTAACAACAGAGGTCAGTTTGCTCCTCAGGAGACATTTGGCAATATCTGGAGACATTTTTGTTTGTCACACTTGGGGGCTACTGGTGCTTCTGGCATCTAGTGGGTAGAGGTCAGGGATGCTGCTAGGTCTCCTGAAATCCACAGGACAACTCCATTCTATCCAAGATTATCCAGCTCGAGATGTCAACAATGCTGAGGTTGAAAAGCTTGAATATGTGAGAACTGTGTTTCTTACCTGAGGAAAAATGAAAGGTATAGTCAGGTTTTAAATAAAGAAATCACCCAAGTTACTTTTTTAAACAGGACTGTTCTGGATGTTATGCTTATCATAGACTTCAAGGGAGCCAAGTGGAAGCAGAGAGCACAATTAGAAGAATATTGCAAATAATAAATAAGAGAAGATAGTGACTTAGAGCAGCAGAAGGGTCTTTGATGGTCATAACTTTAATATTGGTTTTACTACCTCTAAAGTAGAAATGAGGACTCAGGCTCAGAGAGGAATTTAACCAGGTACCGCAAACGATTAACCACAGCACTGGGATGTGCAACCAGGTGTGCAATTTCAGAGCTGTGCTCTCTCCATAGCTTTAGTATCCTTCCACCTCATCTTTCCCTGTCTATCAAAGTAAAACGCCTGTAACTCAGATGTAAAACTAGCCCAGAAAAATGAAAAGAATAAGCTTAGCCAGCTTCCTTTTCACACCTACCATTCCGAGTGTCTAAGCTAAACTGACTGGAGACTGGACCACCTCAGTGATCTGAATTTATCTTTTAAACATCTCCTAAAGACATTTAAAGGTTTCTGCACCTGGAACAAGTATAAGGCTATAGCTGGAGATCGCTAGATCCTGCTGAGAGTAAAGAAGATATGCAAGAGGCAGGGAGTGCAGAACATTTCCTGGGTCAATAGACTGGATAAATATGTTTATCAGCTTGTGTCCCAAACCACAGCACAGTAGGTGGGGCTATTCATGGACTGAGCAGTGGATCCCTGACACCCCATAGAAGGCAGGCCTGCAATCCTTATACTTGTCATCATTTAGACATTAAACAATACAGAGTGGCTCTTAATATGTATAGGAGCCACTCTCTGGGCAAAAAGTGGGTGGCTAGCACACTGGACAATGAAATTAGATTTCAAACTAATCTTTATAATTGAAGTAAAATGGGTTCTCTGTACCTGTGGGTTTCAGATCCATAAATTCAATGAATTGCTGAACCAAAATACTTGAAAAATTGTGTTTTTGCCAAAACATATACAGACTGTTTTCCTGGTCAGTATTCCCTAAATAATACAATATAATGACGACTTCCTTCCTTTACATTGTAATATGAATTACAAATAATCTAGAGATGATTTTAAGCATACTGAAAGATACATATAATTTATATGTAAATTCTGTGTCATTTTACTTAAAGGGCTTGAATGTCCAGGATTGTGGTGTTTGCAGGGGGTCCTGGAACCCGTCCCCCTCAGGTACCAAGGGATGACTGTTCATATTTCTGTTGATTGTATGTCTAGGTGTTCAATAGTAAGGTTGTCTTATAGGATGAAAAGTAACTTATTGGAGTTAGCAGTCGAACAGTGAGTACAGGTACAGTAGGAAAGCTTTGACAGCCTCAAGTATAAGAGAAAAAGTCCAGAGCTCAGGATAGAAAAGGCTATGACTGTGAGGACTCAAATAGAGTAGAATTTAAACTGAGGAGAACAGTGGTGTGTGTAGACAAGCATATAGCTTGTAGAAACTAAGTGACAGCAGTGTGGGCTACTAAAAGGCATCTGGTAAGAGCCAGGAAGACCTGAGTTTGAACCTTGCTCTGCCAAATCTGACTATGTGACTGGGGTGTATTACTTGACAGCTCAACCTTGTCTTTCCATGACAGAAATTATAGGTTATTAATAGGGTTATATACATTCATCCATCAACTATGGATTGAATATCTACCTATGTGCAGAACACTGGGGATTCAGAGATGTACAAAAAAGGAAGGCTCCTTGTCCTTCTTGATTTGACTGGAAAGGAACACGGTAAACACTGGTCATTTAATTACAATTATGGTAAGTGTAATGGAGGAATCTAATCAGGCTAGGGGATCTGGGAGACTTCTCTGAAGCCAAGAAAACAGGAACCAGGCCAAGAGTGGTGGTGGGGGAGTGAGAAATTCCAGGCAGATGAAACAGTATGAAGGAAGCCTGTGGAGGGAAGGAGCTTGGAATGTGTGGGGAAAGGTGCAGTGAGTGTGGCTATGTGCAAAGGAGAGGAGACCAGATTGGGTAGGTGGGTTTAAATAACGGGCTTTGCCTTACTTGCTTTTTAAGCATTTTAAATTTAGATAAGAAAAGGGCTGGGAAATGGAGAGAATGGTGACACAATTAGGTAAATACAAAAAATAAGTTAATTTGTGAATTTGCATTTCAATATTTATTTATGTATTCATTAATATTCATGTATTATGAGATGAAGGGCTAAGTAAATCTGGTGATATCTGAAATTATTTGGATGTCAGTAACCACTGAACGAATGAAGGCATCAGTAGTGACTTACAAATTTAACACAACTTACAAAAAACTTCCGTTACACATTATTTAATTCTCTTTTCTCTGATACTAATTTAGTTCTCTTTAAGTAGATTTCCATTCTAGGAATAGTAGCTAATATTTGAGTGCTTACTATGCACCAAATTCTATTATAAGCAACATGTAACAGGTGTATTCTCTCATTGAATCCTCATCACAACAGTCCAGAAAGGTAGGGTTTATTATTTTCCCTATTTTCCTGAAGAGGAATAGACATTGAAAAGCACGTGGATTGACTGACCTGAGATCACCTAGTAATAAGGGCAGAGTCAGAATTCATACTGAGACACTGATCCTCATTCACAAGCTTTCAATAACTACTCTTAAAACTTCCAAAAAGAGGCCACAGACAAGAAATTAAATATCTGGTTAGTTTGATCACTCCACTTCTCATTTTAAATTCCTAAATTGGCACTGTGCCTTATGCATTAATCTCTTGTGAATTGATTGATATTATTCCATTGTCTAGGGTTCCATTTCCTTCTATGGAATCAATAAGTCTGAGCTTCCAAACCTACACATCCAGATGTGGGTCAAGGGCTAGACCACAGAGAGTTACAGGAGAAGAGATTAGAGAGGTAGGAGGGGCAAAATCTTTCAGGTTTTGTAAACCATGTAAGTATTTTGGATTGTTTCTTGGCATAGAGGGAAGTATGAACTCCTTTCAGACTTGCCTGGAAAGAGTGATGTTGAGGAAACATTTAATGATTTTTAAAATAACGATAAGCTTCTTGATTAGATAATTTTGTGTCATTTTTCTCTATAATAATACAAAAAGATGAGGGGGCTTAAACTGTAGCAAGGAAAAAATTGTACTCTATTAGAAAACAGCAATACCTGGTTGACTGTGGATTATAGAAATTTACTGAATTGACCTTGGTTCTGGATGTAGTCACAGTCAATGCCCTGCAAACAATTTTGCAAGCAAGTTAGTTTAACTTAGGCTAAATGCTTTATCTTTCTCTTAGATATTCACGATGAAAATTAGTGTATTAAAGTTTCAGGAAAGTACACACACTAAGAGAAACCTTTTCAATAATTAACCCCAAATGTATTTGACCATGAAATTTTTTTCATCAAATGCCCTTTAACATCCTATAGAAACCCGATAACATCTGCATTAATACTGAGTTACAGTAACATGGTACTATGCTAAAAAATTTGTAATACCATCATGTGTGGTTCTGAATTTTGTAGAACTCAATCCATAAGGAAAGGAGAACTTACAGTCTGTTTTTTGGGAACCATTCTCAGATAATGGTAATCAGTTGCACTTACGATAACTTGGTGCTGAACTTGATTAATGATTTTGTGACTAATAACGTTTGATCTTTGGTTTTTGAAGACCAATTCCCAGCCTGTACCTATGTTCTGCTATTGTTTGAACTTGGGCTATCCAGCAGATCACAGAGTCTATAGATGCAGGCCAGTCACAAAACACTAGGGCTTATTCATTTTAACAGTTTCAGATTTTTAGTTCAATGCTCAATACATAAAAAATACCTCACAAATATCTTCTGAGTAAATGAATTAATATATAATTGAATGAATAATTATGATAATTATTTGTTCTCTTTGAATTAATATATAATTGAATGAATAATTATGATAATTATTTGTCCTCTTGAGAAAGGGTAATTATGAAACCAGTAGGTATCATGCCAAATCTAGGATAAATTTTAAATGAGACAAGTCTTAGAAATAAACAAGGTTTCTTTTTTGTTGTTCTATAAAAATTTAACAAATGAGATCTATTTTTGTCAAAATTGCACATACTGAAGAGAGTAGCCTCTTCTAGCAAACACTGGGTAATGTTATTGAATAGCATTGTCCTTTAAGAACTTGGATAAATTTGTGTCAATCAGGCAAGTCACTTAATCTGCTTGTTTTCTTGTCTCCTGCACTAAGTAATCTCTAAGGTCATTTCCAGTTTAAAAGTGTCTATGAATCTATTCATTCATAAATATCATGCTTTTTGCTTTTTTCAAAATTTCCACATTGGAAAAGTACATAATCGTCATTATAAAACCAAGTCTGAGTCCAGATTTAAAGGGCCCCAGGAAAGCACAGAATTCCAGAATGTTTTGCAAGAATATTCTCGCTCATTAAAGGAATGCTTCTAAGAGGAAAACAAGAGCTGTAAGAACAGATTTCCCCACAGAGCAGCTGTGAAAAGGCTCCTTCATTGAGCATGTGAATCTCAGCAAAAGCAGCACTCTTGTCCAGGGCGGTCTTGATGACTGTGGGCCACCATGAAGACTGGTGACATAGAAAGGTCCTTTATAATATCTGGGTATCATTATGAAGCAACACTTATATAAATGCTCTACTTAGAATTTGTTGGATCCTGACCATAATCCTATGCACTGGCTATTGTTATTATCATCATTGTTTTAGAGGTAGCAAATTTAAGCATAATATGTCTAATTTGCCCAGAGTCATGGACCTATTAAATATTGGAGCCAAATTTTAATCTAGAGTCCTTCCTCTTAACAACTCTGCTATATGTCACCTTGGGGTACCAACCAGCCCTGGCCAAAGCTGAGATAGGCCAAGGCAACCAAACATATTAGAAGGCTTATATGCCAAATGGAGTTAGGAACTGAGAGAGATAAAATAATAAGGGCCTTCTTGCTGTTCATACCCATCTAACAAATCTGTAACTTACTCTAGGGAGAATTAAAGGACTTCTAGAATAGATATTTCCAGAGGAAAGCAGAATTTGAGCAACCTTTGAAGAACAGAATTTTGATAGATAAAGTAGGAGGGAAGAATTTCAGGTTTGAAAAACAGTGTGAATTTTTTGATGTATCAAATAGGTTTGTCTGCCCAGATTAAGACACTCAGTGGAGAGATGATATTTCGCTATTAGAAGGTTCTTAATGCTTCACTAAGGAGTCTAAATATTATTCTGTAGGCAATAAGAAGCACTTAGACTTTTAGTTTGGAGCATGACTGTGGAGATAGCATAGTGAGCTATAATCTAAGCAAGAAGGGTGACAAGTTATATCAGGGCAATTTCAGTGACAAATGCAAAATGGGTGTCATGGTAGATGTTGTGTTGTGGCGCTCATACTTTGCCTGCAGGAATAAAGATCCCATTATCAAGTCACTGGGAATGCTGCCAACTCAGCTGTGATCTCCTTTACCCAATGCCATGCCCTCTTCCTGGGAGGGTGGTATCCAACCAATGACTGATCTGGTTGTGGGGGAGGAAGGGCTCTACCTCTCACCATAACTTGGAACAGTTCAGAAAGGTCATCCTAACTTCAGAACTCTGTGCACTGCAGGAAAATTCTTTTCTCTGCCCCATCCTGATTCCTTCCTTTCTCCTTAATCCCAAGACCATACTCTAAGCAACCTCCTCAACACTAACCTGTCTCAGAATCTGCATTCTACAAAATTCAGCCTGCTTCTTGTGGTTGTAAGGTGCACAGAAGAAACTAAACCCACAGGTAGGCACTTAGGGAGGAATGTAGCAAGTGAAAAGAAGTCAAAGATGATTTCCAACCAGGGTAGCTAGAAAGATGGTCATTTACATAAACTAGCATGTCCCTCCCTTAAACAACTGTAACTGGCCGCTCAATGGCTTCTTTGCTTTTCTTCTCTATGTTTACAGCCTTCTTTAATGTATAGGCCAGAAGGATCTGTGTTCTAAACCCTCCCATCACGCACAGAAGAATGTCAAAAGTCCATATCATGCCTACATGGCTCTACTTACTCTGGCTTCAGATAACTCTCCTATGTCGCCAAGATTGCCGCATTCCAGCCACCATGTCTCCCTCACAATTCTGGAGTAGGCCAGCCCTGTGCCTAATGATACCATATCAGTTCCTATGGCCCTTCTCTCATTTCATTTGGCCCTCTCTGCTCCAAAACTCCTTCCCAGTAGGCCTCCTTCAAGTTTCCCATTCAGACCATCAACCCCGGTCATTCTCAGTTCCTTAAGCCCATTTTATTTTTTCCCCAGACTACTCACATATTTGCTTTTCTCTCTACTAGAGAAGCTCCATGGGGACAAAAACTTTGTCTTTTTCACTCTTTTATATCCCTACTCAGGGACATAATGTGGGTGTGCATTAATGAAAATCAGGGACCTACAAGGAGTATGTTTTCAGCAGAAAATACGATTTTAAATTTAAACATGTTTTGTCTGAACACCCTGTACAGGAGTCACTCCAGATGTTTAGAAAATGGTTCCCAATTCAGGTTTCATGATAAAGACAGAGCAGAAGGAGTTCCAGAGTATCCAGTGCTCTGTGCAATACATGGGAGAAAATGAGCTGGACCAGCAGTTCCTGGGTTGTTCTGGACAATATTAGTCTCATTAAAATCTCTTAGAAATAAAAAATAGAATGGTCATATTCTTTTAATGAGACAAATTCCAATTCAAAGAGGTTGAATAAAAAGAAAATCTAATAAATGAACAAAGAAAGGAAAAAGAGAAAGAAGAAGGGGATAAGAAGGGATTAACAGGCTCAAGTCCAGAGGTTCAGTCTGGATCATTTGTTAGGATTCAAGCTATAGTCCCAGAGGTGGGTCTATGTCCATTTCTCAGGTCTGCTTTGCTCTCCTCTTCTCTGAGGTGACTGCATTCACAGCCAGATGCTTCCTAAACAAACTACTGGCAGTAGATCACCAGAATTGTTTGCAATCCTTTCCTATGAGCTAAAGTTGGTCCCTCTTCTTTTGGACACTTGTTTTAGGCCAAACAGGCCTGGGGTGATGAATGGTCTGATTTGCTAGTTTGGGTCATACCTGATATGCAACAGAAAGGCTATGCTTTTCTTTCCAACTCCACACTCAAATATTTCAGCATTGTAGCTTGAAATTGGCCAAAGTGTATTTCCACAATGGAAACTGGCAAATGCTTCTAATCAAGGATATTTTCCTTTGGAAAATTGATTGCTGCACACTTAAGCACATCACCATATGACCACTTCTAAGGCCAGGGAATGGGGGAGAGACTGCCCAGAGTTCAGGCACTAAGAGTAGTAGAGGGGTGGCTTCCTAAAGGACAATTAGGATATTGTTACTAAGAAAAGGGTAATGAATGCTGGAAAGTGGCCTCTCATATATTATATTTTATTATCATCACATCAGATTATAATTAAAGACCCACAGTAAACTCAGGGTTGTAACTTATAAAGCGGCTTGGTTTTATTTAACTCAGTATTACCCAATCTTCTTTGATAAGGGAGCCCCTTTTTCATAAAACTCTAACTTCTCAATGCCTTTGAACAATAATGAACCAGAATACAGAGATACAAAAGAAAAGGAACTAAGGCCAATTTGTTAATATATAGATCTATTGCTGCATTAGCCACCGTATAGGGGATTCTTTATGGTTCCTCCTCCTTGAACAGCAATTTAAAAACACTAAAAATGAAAAAAATATTGATTTCAAACCAACTGATATGTCTATAAATTTTAACTTTTAGCCACCAAAAAGGTTTAAAATCAAAGGAACAATAAATTTGCTGTGTCTTTTAGCCTAAATATTATATTTTAATTTCTAATACTTTTATGAGCTATAATTGACCTTGGGTTATTGAGAAATTAAAAATTCAGGCTTTAAGCAGTCAGATCAAAAAAACTTCATCTATTGTTGATAGGAACAAAAATGAAAGAGTGATTTTATAAACATTAAATTAAAAGGAGTATCTATATTTCTGGCAACTCAGATTAATGAAGTATATTCTGACCATGTTTGAGTCTCACAATGTAAATTTCATGAGAATAAGGTCTTTGTTTGCTCACAGTCATAGCCCGATTATCTGTATGTAACAAATACTCAATAACACTGTTGAATATTGAATTTAAAAATCTAATAATGATAGCAACAGCACATTTTTATCCCCCATCACTTCATTTCATACCTCTGTAGATACATAAAGGCACTTCCTGCCCATCACACTTTTCTTTGTTCAGGAATGGATCTTCCTTTCAAAGCTACATAGTCATTTGGGACTTCTTCTTTTGATCTTCTCTCTCCTCTTGTCTAAATTAATTAGGGTTCTTTTTCTCTCACTTGTAGGGAAGGAATCTTCATTGAACATCGCTATGGTTTAAATCTAGACCCCCTCCCCCTGCCCCGAAGTCTCATGTGTTGAGAGGTGGAGCTTGTAGAAGGTGATTGGATTATGGGGATGATAAACTGATCCGTGGGTTAATTCACTGAGTAGTTCATAGCTGAATGTGCTGTTAGGAAGTAGAGCCTGATCAAAAGAGGTGAATCACTGGGGATGTGACCTGGAAGGGTCTATCTCCTCCCTCCCCCCGGCTCCTAGCTTCTCTGTCTGCTTCCTGGATCCCATGAGGTGAGCAGTTTGCCTCTGCTGTGCCCCTTGGCCATGATGTTTCTGTCTTGGAGACAGCTGACCATGGACAGCAAATGTGAGCCAAAATAAACCTCTTCTCTTTTAAATTATGGTGTGTCAAGTATTCCGTCCCAGTGACAAAAAAAAGAACAATCTTCATTCATGTTAACTATATTGAAAACTATGGTAATAGAATACTGATATACTTTGTTCTTCAAGTGAAAAATTGTATTATTTGCTGAGGATGAACAAAAGTATTGAAAATTCAGGAATCATTCTAGTATAATTCTAACAAACCACTGTTATTAAATTGCTCTGTGTAAAATGAAGATATTATAAAACATAAGAATACTATATAAACCCAGGGGAAGTATCTGGGAAGTGTCCTGGCAGGTTGGGGTTTTGAATATAAAGATACTCTCAAGTTGAAGAAAGGAATGATCTATCAGAAGGCAATGGCATTTGTAGAATCTAATCACGGGGTCGCAATGTAGAGACAAGTGGCCTGGGGAAGGGGCAAGTGAGGAAGAGCCATATAAAGAAGCAATACTAAATTCAAATATTTAACACCCACCAGAAACACAAATCACTGGTCTCAATGGACTACGAAACAGGAATGTACAAGACAGATTCATTCCAGCAGAGACAGAGAAGAGCAAATTGAATGAAGGAAAAATAGAATTCAGAGTACATCCTTCAGGCTGGAAAAAGCTCCACATGGCATAGTCAAATGCCAACTGTGTAAAGTCTCACCTACAGAGGCAGCTAGATGTAGGTGACAGTCTAGTGAAGCTCCTGAAACTGGGAGTGACAGGAGAGGGTTTAGAGGCCAGCACTGGCAGTGGAATACAGAGTTCAGGTTTGTAGTGCAGGCCTCGGGGGCCAGACTGCAGTGGTGTGAATGGTGCTGCTGTCAACAGCTGTGTGGCCTCTGGCAAATTACTTAAATGTTTGCCTGGTTTTTAAACGGAGATGACAAGTCCTCCACAACTCACAGGGTTATAGGAAGTGTGTGATGACCCGGTACACAGTACCTGGCATGTTATAAATGCTCAATAAATGTTCATAGATATTATGTAGTGGCTGAGTATTGTGAGCCCTACTTTTAGCCAATGTCTTCTAGATTGTTATACATTACGACTTTGGAATTAGGCAAATTCGTGTGCTCAAATCTTTGTTATTTTACTTCTTTGAGGTTTGGACTTTTCATCTGCGGAGGGAGAGACTAGCATCTATAACAAAAAGAAAGTCCCAGTACAGAACAAGTCATGTTAATAACCAATTAATATTAACCTCTCTCAACCAGAGAGTCAACAGCACAATTATGTCTTCTTTTCCTAGAGTTAATACATGTGGATGGAACCATACATGGTGATGCACACCTGTTATCCCAGCAGAAAGAAAGAAAGAAAGAAAGAAAGAAAGAAAGAAAGAAAGAAAGAAAGAAAGAAAGAAAGAAAGAAAGGAAAGAAAGAAAGAAAGAGAGAGAAAGAGAGAGGGAGAGAAAAGTAGGAAAGTTACACTAATTAGTGTACTGCAGGTCAGGTGCACTGAGGTGGACTAAATGGGATGCTATGTGCACCCAAGTTTTGATTAAATACTATCTTGAAATGTAGATCATGTCAAGATCTTTGTTAGCAATTTGAGCATAAGATTCTGCAGTTAAACAAAACAGACCCAAGGTTTCTTGGTCATGTCATGGAAAAGAAATTCCAAGCTGCAGATTTTCCCTTTGAGAGCAGTGTCCTCAGTTACCTTAAGTTCCAGTGGGGAAAACAGCAGCACAAATGTCCCTGTTTACCAGAGCTGTCATAGTGATGGCCACTTTCATTTTCCAATAGGAAACCCAGGCAGTGCACCAGATTAGGTATCCTAAGGAAACCCTTGGGACATTACTGTTATTTAAATTAGTTATTTAACTCGCTCATTATTTTTCAGCTACCCCATGTTTCAGAGACCTTGAATCATGCCTGTTGGCAAATGTGTAACCACTGAGAATTCTTCACAGTCAGAAACTGGAAATAAAAACTCACTTTCTTGGAGTCATAGGATTTTTGGTTTTGTACAGAATATTGAAGGCTGAAGATTAAGTGCATCAGTTAGAATAATATATTCAAGGATTTAAGGAATTTGGGTCTGATTTCAAGCCACTTCACTACCTCTGGCTGGACCTCAGCTGAATCCCTTAATCCTTTGGCTTCTTGCTCCATATACAAAAGATGCCTCTGGCAACACATTGAGTGCAATAGCTGTAGGAATGAATTAAATAATGGGTTTAATATCACCACTGAGAATGGAGTAAATTGTCCTTTAATGGAATCCATTAATTTAACTGAGAATATCAGCACAGGATTCTGAGTCTATGGTACTTGTAGGAAATAAGGTAGCATCCATTTTAGTTCTGTGCTTTGCTCCGCAATGACTCTGGGAAATGGATAAAGAACACGAAGAGGGCTGGGGATTTAGCTCAGTGGTTTCACTGCCTTCTGGGCAAGCGCAAGGACCCAAGTTTAATCCCCGGTACCAAAAAAAAAAAAAAGAACACGAAGAAAGAGACAGAAAAGCAGTGACAGGATAGTGTCTGGTAAGCCAAAAGAAGGGGGAAAGAGATACAGAGATGGGAGAAGACATGAGCTAAGAGTTAAGACATGGTTGGAGAGAGGGGCAGGAAAGAGAACATGGGAGAAGTAAGTGGGAAAGCAAGGTTACTGAGTGAGAGGAACAGTGAGCATATACAATGAAGTTTCCAATCAGACGAGAGCTCACTGAGACTGAGTGGGGAGTGCAGAGAGGGGACAGAGCAGAAGGGACGGGGATGGACAGCAATATGTTAGGACTGTCCCCTCCTTCCTTTCAGTAGCTTTCTCTGTTCTTTGTCCTCCAGATCCCAACCTTAGGCTTCTGGTTCAGGGAGTTAGCTATAAAAGTTTAAGTCATTTAATGTCCCAGGAGTATATGAAATTGAAAAAGGGTTCTTAAAAGTGAAAGATCTCCAGGACCTAGGGAGTTAACTGAATGTTAGTCTGTTGAGAGAAAGTACCCTTAGCTTCATGTTCCTCAAATCAAAAAATTAAGTGAAGTCATAGAGGACAAGGGGTGACGGCAAATACAAGGGAATTAACAGGAATATGCTCTTTTATAGGTATCTCAGTGATACCCATTTGTTCCTCATAATCCTCTAAAGTTTACCCTCTAAGAACAACTGAATGATCTAACCACCTCATTAGCACCCTAACCTCAAATAGGCATATCCATGTGCTTTGAAGGATTTAGGAATGGTAGCAAAAATTAAAATAATGATGTTTCAAAGCAAATATTTATTGCTTACTTCTTACCAGTCACATATGCATTCTTCCTAAAGGGATTTGAGGTGATATACAGTAAAAGACATGTCCAAGAGGGGAGGAAAAAAATATACTACTTACACATCCTGTCTGAGGATAAAGGAAACCTGACCCGGAAATGAGTAGTTTTATAGAAATGAACTCATTTTATCCTCTCCACAACCTTGTGAGGGGAGTACTTTTAATAACTTTTTTTTTTTTTAATACCGGGGATCACACTTGGGACCTTGCATTTGCAAGGCAGGCGGTGGAACTACTGAGCTAAATCCCTGGCTTCATAACTTCTTTTTAAGAATGAGAAACTGGGAAAAGCAAGATTAAAATGACATCCATAGCTTGACTTCAAAGGTTAATATTAAAAAACAGCAAACAAACTGTCAAAATCTCACTACTATCAACAATAGCAAGTTCAAAGTTATTCACCCCCAAAAAAATGTATTAGCTCTGCCTGTTACCTAAAGATGATGGCCAAACTTGGGTAGAATCCTTCTCTTAGCTTAGACTTTTGAATATCTGTCATATAGGGACCCTTATGGCAAATGCCTCTCAGAGCTTGGGCAAGGAGAGATTTCTAAGTGAAACTGTATGATTCCTTCCACTTGACAATGAGGGTTATGAAAACATTTATTTCCCTTATTTTGCTGCTATGAGGAAGCTTGGAGCTAAGTTTTATGCTCAAATACTATAGTTTGTCTCAGTCAGTTTTTTTCAAAATTAAAAACAAGTTGTCTTTCATTGTGCAAAATGACCTTAAGTCCCTTTTAGAGGAAGGCACATTATAAAAAAATAAAACACAAACAAAATGCAGTCCTATTAGGGGCTATGCTGAGGATTTAATAAGTTACCAAAATATTTTACATAACACCCCTGAAGTCATTTTATCTGAAAGGAATATTCTAAATTGAATTCTGGGCAGATACTATCTTTTGTGGTGTATACTACATTTTTCATGACCCATAAATAGCATTCCAAACCACTTTGTTTTATTTTTTTATAATGTTTATTCTCACAGGGATCTAATTATAAAGTTTGACTCTTTTTTTTCTCCCCAAATTCTTTTATTTTAGGTGAACAATACATTTACATTTATCATTTGGTGGTTGTACTTGTACATGGTGTATCTTGGTTCTTATTTTTTTCCCCATTACCTGTGCACCTTTCACCCCCTCCACCCTTCCCTATTTATATAGACTTTGTTTCCATTTTTTTTCTTTTCTCATAATTTTTCCTTTCAGGGAAAGTTTTGACTCTTGTCCAAAACTATACTCTAAAATAAATCTACTATGTTGGTTCTTCCTACTCAAGAGCAGGGGATATCTTTCCATTTTCTGATCTTCTTTTTCAGAGTACTATAGTTTTCAGTGTAAAAATCCTTTACTTCCTTTATTAAATTGATTCCTACATATTTCATTATTTTTGATGCTATTGTGAAAGGTGTTGTTTCCCTAATTTCTTTCTCAGTGAATTTGTTATTTGTGTACAGGAATGCTATTGATTTTTTAGTGTTGACTTTGTATCCAGCTATACTACTGAATTTGGTTATTTTTAAAAAATTCTTTTATTGGCACATTTTAGGTATACAATACATTTACATTTCTCATTGGGAACTTGTACCTGTACATGAGGTATCTTGGTTCTTATTTTTTCCACATTCCCTGCACTCCCTTCAACCCTCTACCCTTCCCTATTTACAAAGACTTTGTTTCCATTTTTTCCATTTCCCGTAATTTTTCCTTTCCCTTTTTTCCTTTCCCCTACCCCTCCCACTTCCCCTACCCCTTTGGACCTTTTCTTCCTATTTCACATTATCAATTACTGAATTTGGTTATTAAATCTAGAAGTTTTCTGGTGGAGCTTTTGGGGTGTTCTATGTAAAGAATCATGTCATCTACAAATAATGATAATTTAACTTTTTCTTATCTTTATTCCTTTTACTTCTTTCTCTTGTCTAATTGTTCTGGCTAATGTTTCCAGAACTATAATGAATAGGAGTGGTGACAGTGGACATCCTTGTCTTATTCCTAATTTTAGAGTGAAAGCTTTCATTTTTTGACCATTTTGTATGATATTGGCTGTTGGTTTGTGATAGATCCCTGCTCTTGGGTCAGAAGAATCAACATAGTGAAAATGGCCATACTCCCAAAGTTGGTATACAGATTTAATGCAATCTCAATTAAAATTCCATTAGCACACCTCAGAGACATAGAGAAAACAATCTTAAAATTCATTGGAACCAGAACAGACCTAGAATAGTGAAAACAATTCTGAACAACAAAGGCAAGGCAGGGGCTTCACAATCCCTTACCTAAAATTATACTACAGGGCTACTGTGATAAAAATAGCATGGTACTAGCAAAAAACAAACAAACAAACGAACAACAACAAAAAAAAAACCCAGACCTGAGGATCAATGGAACATACTAGAAGATACGGAAATAACCCCAAACACACTCAGCCACCTTATCTTTGACAAAGGGGCCAAACACATCAACTGGAGGAAAGATAGCCTCTTTAATACATAGTGCTGGAAAAAGTGGCTTTCTATATGCTGAAGACTAAAACTAGACACATGTCTATCACCATGCACTAAACTAAAATCAAAATGAAGCAAAGATCTAAATATTAACACAGAAACATTAAATCTGCTTGAAAAGAGAATAGGTAGAATTATCAAAGACACTGATGTAGGCAAAGACTTCATGAACAAATCCCAGACTGCATGGGAAATAATACAAAAAATCAGCAACTGGGACCTCATCTTCTGAAAAAGCTTTTGCATAGCAAAAGAATCACCAACAGAATGAAGAGACAAACCACAGAGTGGGAAAAATTTTAGGCAGTTGTTCCTCAGACAAAGGACTAATATCTAGAACATACAAAGAACTAAAAAAATCAGACTCCCCAAATTTAAAGACCCAATGGATCTGAAATGAATATACACATCTCAGATGAAGAAGTACAAATGCTAATAAATGTATGAAATAAAGGTCAATATCACTGGTCATTTGTGAAATACAAATTAAAACAATACTGAAATTCCATCTCACTCCAAAAAGAATGGCTGCTATGAAGAAATCTACCAACAGCAAATGCTGTTCGGGCTGTGGGAAAAAAGAAACCCTTCTCCACTGTTGGTGGGAGTGCAGACTAGTGCAACTGCTGCAAAAATCAGTGTGGACATTCCTAAAAAAACTACGATTAGATGTTCCATTTGACCTAGCCATTCCCCTTTTGTGTATCGTCCCAAAAGAATTAAAAGGATCATACCACAGTGATATATGCACACCCATGTTCATAATGACACAGTTTTTAATAGCTGAAACTTGGAAACAGCCCAAAAGCCCCTTGACCAAAGAATGGATTTTAAAAAATGTGAGGTTTTTTTAAATACAGTGTAGTACTACTAAGCCATAAAGAAGGATAAACTTGAGACATTTATAGCTAAATGGATGCACCTTGAGGCTATACTCTTAATTGAAATAAATCAGACACACACGTGTAAGTATCACATTTTCTCTCTGGTGTGAGAAACTGAAAGGATAAATAAGGACCAAAATGTATAACAGATAATGTGAAATAAGAATAAATTGTTCACTGTTGTTGTCATATAGATAGGTTGTCAAGCTAGGAATATACTTTCTTTAATAGGTGCTTTTCAAATTTTGTATTTCCTCCAGAGTTAGTTTCATTAATTTGTCTTCCAAGATACTTCTTAGACATTGTCAAATTTATTTCAAAAAAGATTTTTGTAATATGCTTTCTACATCATTTTAAATTCTGTAAAATCTGTGATAATGTCTTCTAGATCTTGATATTGTAATTTTAAAAATGTATAATTGATATTGTGTAATAGGAAGAAAAGGTCTAAAGGAGTAGGGGAAGTGGGAGGGGTAGGGGAAAGGAAAGAAGGGAAAAGGAAAAATATGAGAAAAGGAAAAAAATTGAAACATTGTCTTTGCAAATAGGGAAGGGTGGAGGGGGTGAAGGGAGGGCAGGGGAAAGGGAAAAGAATAAGAACCAAGGTACTCATGTAAAGGTACAAGATACCAATGATGAATGTAACTGTATTTTATACCTAAAATGTACCAATAAACTTAATGGGGAAAAAAAAGAATAAATTGCTCAAAAGGAAAGGGTACTAGGTGGGGAGGGGGAGAAAGAGAAAAGTAAAGATTTAAATATGGAAACAAAGCTTTTGTAAATAAGGAGATGAAGAGGAGTTGAAAGGAGGGGAGAGGAATGGAAAAAAAGAGGAATCAAGAAATATCATGTACAGGTACAAATTCCCTAAGAGGAATGTGATCATTATGTATATCTAAATTGCACCGATAAAATTAATAAAAAATAAATCTACATTCATCAGTCAGGCTTAAAAGAAAGAATGGTTTCACTCATTTCAGCTACTCACCAGTGAATAACTATGATTAATTCATAGATTCTTATTCATTTCTAAAATTTCTTCTAGTCATCCAACTATTCCTTGTTGCATTGGTTGACAAAGAGTCTCCATATTAGATCAAGCATCAAAAGACATTTGTTTAACATCTTGGTTGATAATTTACTAAGAAAACCCCCATCATTTCAAGTTTGCAGATTAATTTTTGCAAATGACAAAGCTTTTCTTTCCCAGAACTCTTATTAGAGGTGTGATACTGATTTTTGTTTTACTTAAACATCATTTCATATTTTAAAATTTCAAATAAAATCTTACTTAAGAAAAAATAAAAGCAAAGAGGCTCTTCCTGTGGCATGGTGCCAAAGTGCACAGCCTGAGTGCATTGCTAAGAGCATCCAGCTGGCTAGATCACCTTTTTCTGTAACTTCTACTGGCTGTGGACTGCATTCAGAAGATCCTGGGAGACCCTCAAGCCACACATTGTAGGCAGTGACCTGTGAGGATATGGCTATGAACTTCACCATGAAGAAGTGGGCTTTGCTGAGTCCAACCCAAAAGAAGGTCTACAGAGATGTGATATGGGAAACATTTATGAATACGACAGCTATAGGAAAACCTGAGATAACTAGTAAATTGAAGAAGAGTACAAAAATTGCTCAAGCAGCCTAAGAAATGATGAGTATTTGGGATGTGAAGAGAGGCTGTATAAATACAATGAACATAAAAAAACCTGCAGTGATTTGCAGTCCTTTCAAAACCATGTGAAGACAAAGACCAGAGAGAAACCCTATCAATATTTTACAATAATTCTGTGTAATGAATGTTTTCCCACATTGCTTACAGGCATATGGTTTCTCCCCCATGTGCCTTTTTTCACATACTTTACATAACTGTGACGTGAATGCTTTCCCACATTGCTTATATACATAGGCATTCTCTGCAGTGTGAGTTCATGTATTTTACAAACTCTGTGTGATGAATACTTTCCCACATTGCTTACACACACACTGTTACATATGCAATGTGGGAAAGCCTACTCTGATCTCAAACAACTTACCTTGGAGGAAAACTATTCATAGGTTAAGAAAAGTGTGAAAGCCCTAGCACAACCAATGGTGTTCAAATCTGTAAAAGAAACCACAGAACATACGAATGTGTGAAAGCATTAGTTTATAGTAATTCTTTTCACAGACATAAAAGGATCCACCTTGCAGAGAAACCCTATGTATGGAAAGCAATATGGGAAAGCATTCATCACACAGTTATTGTAAAATACATGAAAGAAATCACATGGCAGAGAAACCCTAAATATGTAACCAATGTGGGAAAACATTCACTACATAGAGTTATTATAAAATGCATAAAAGAAAGCACACAGGGGAGAAACCATACACATGTAAGCAATGTGGGAAAGCATTCATTATTGTAAAATACATTATTGTAAAATAATAAAATACATTATTATAAAATAAAATACATTATTGTAAAATAATAAAATACATTATTATAAAATAAAATACATTATTGTAAAATACATGAGAGAATTCACACTGGGTAGAAACCTTATGTGTGCAAGCAATATGGGAAAGCATTCACTGCATAAAAATATTATTGAATACAGTGAAGAACTCACACAGGTGAAAAACCCTATGTATGTAAGCAATGTGGGAAAGCATTCACTAGACACAAATATTGTAAAATACATGAAAGAAGGCACACTGAGGACAAACCCTGTGCACGTAGGCAGTGTGGGAAAAGATTTGCTACGTGCTGTCCATTTTGTAGAGATAAAAGAACTCACACTGGGGAGTAACTACGTATGTAGGAAATGTGGGGAAAAATTCAGCTGACACAGTGTCAAATGTAAAAATGAGGTTATTCCGGGAAAAGCCATATGTATGTAAGCAACATGGGAAAGCATTCAGTATACACACTTACTGTCAAATACATGAATGAAGTCACACTAAGTAGAATCCTTACATATATATAAGACTATTTTGAAAATCCGGTAGAATTACTCATGTAGTAGAGAGCTGTAGAAATAATATGAAAAGTTTGATGTCAATATTTCTTCATAAAATTTCCAGTAAATACACTCACAGATGGAGATATCCTCAAGTATATTTTGTGTTTTCAATAAATTACTTGTAAATATCTGAACTATGTATATGTAGTCTTTATTGTAAAAAATATTGACTTAATATATTTTGTGTAAGCCAGTGTCTTTGAGCTTAATACATAGTGTCTTTTAATTAAACAAAGTGAATTGAAAGATATTTTTCACTTTCAAGTTGGGGTAGTAGTTACGTAGTTTTTATTTTGTTTTTAAAATAGGGAGGTATAGGCCACTAAAAAATAAAATTTTTAAATTTTTTAAAATTAACTTTATTGGTACATTTAAGGTATACAATATAACGACATTCATCATTGGAAATTTGCACCTTTACATAACCCATCTTGGTTCTTATTTTTTTCCCCATTCCCCAGTGGGAAAACTCAACAATTAAAAAAAAAACTTTAAAATGCCCCATTTTTGAGTTTTTCTTTATTGTTGGGTTTTCCCACTGGCTTTGATTTAAATTGTTTATAGACTCCATATTCTGTTTAACAAAATATATTTGGAAGTTTGATATTACATTTATATTAAGATATATATGTACAAAAAGGGATATATATGTACATAGAATAGACTTCTAAACATGTTTATGCCATGTATGTAACATGATATAGTATGTGTGAAATATTAAGTACATAATTTTGCCTATTTTGCTTTCATGTTGGAGTCAATATTATGATTTACATAAAATTTTATGTTTTCTTAAAAAAATAATAAATAAAAACAAAGAAAAAGAAATGAACAAAACAGAAAAGCAAGGAGCAGAGCAACAGCTAGGAAGACTAGCACAAATCTGGAACATAAAATAATTAAAAAAGAGCCAATTCTGCTTACCCAGCAATTATTTACAGTTCAGTATTTTGGTGCTTTATTCTCATTCGATTTCAACTTGTTACATAACCTACCTTTTTATTTCTACTTTTGTGATTTTTTTTCTATTTCATTATTTTGTTTCACAAACATTTATAAAGAGGTGCTATTGTCAGGCTCTTTGTATTACAAGGTATAAGCATCAGACAAAACAAATACTTATTCTGATACTTATTTTGCAACATTTCATGATATTGTGAATAGTAAATATATAAAATAGTATTTACAACATAGACTGTTCTGTGACACAGTAAATTAAAAATGGTGTAAATCCATGGCACTTGAAATACAGTTGAAGTTTCTTTAAATTACTTTAAGAATCCATACTGGTTAATTCATATATTTATACAATAGATAAAAAATTTACTCTTGACAGCAGAATCTTATCACATGTTCCAAACTGGGTTATTGCCTAGTCATAACCAAAAATACTGCTAATGTATTTTTAAAGCCCTTGCTTTATGGAAGGCAAATACATTATTTGGTGGAAAAAATCTATTATTTCTAATGAAAATGTATACTGCAACTGTTCAGTACATTCTTCAGTGTTGTGTGGGTAAAATGGTGGTTGGTCCTCAGAAACTGACAAATTCCTGTTTCTTATCTGTAAAACAGATGTACATTGGAGGCAGGATTTCTGTGAAGCTCATAAAGCACAGGCATCTTCCTAGGCCCCTGCCCAAAGCTTTAGCAATACATTCACATGGTTGTGTTTTTGTATGATTTGCAAAACTAAGACATTTTAGTCACTGTCAGCTGAGACCAAAGTCTCCTTCCTTTGGTGGTGCTGGAGCAGTTTGGAGTGGGCTGTATTTGTTTTTTTTTCTTTAATGGCACCACTCAAAGTGCATAAATTTCTGCCCCCACAAAATGTATATCAGCCTGTAGGTGTAAAACAGCACCTATTTCACGGGTGTGTTGGATAAAAATAGTAAGTATACATAGAACAAGGCCACAGCATTTTATATACTGTGAAAAATCATGATGCAGTCCTGTTGCCTGGGGCTAAAGTTTTTCCACGGAAAGTATTCTTCCAGGCAACAGGGCTACCTCATGCTTTTCTTGGGCCCTAGACATTTGTGAGTCCCTTTCAACATAAAAATTTTTAAAAAATTATATTTTCAGTTTGGATTGCTACAAAGACAAATAAATTAATATAAACACTTCTTAAATCTAAATGTTCTTTCTTTCTTTTGATTTGAAAGAAATTAGAATATTTTTGTGGGCCCTAAATGTACTGTGGGCCTTTAGGTAGTGTGCCTAATGGAAAAGACAGTTGCAGGATTCTCCAATATGAATAATGATAAATTTCCAAATCCTCTAAGGACACAAAAATGGGAATACACAAAAAATAGTGTTGCACAACTTAAATGCGATTTCAAGTACACATAATAGAAGCATGCTTTCCAAACAATGTCTTGGGGATAACACAAAGCATTTAGTATTGAAAATATGCACATGGGTGGAGATGGGCACTAGGAAACCAGCAGGGATATTTTCCTATGAAACGTATTTTCGTATACGGAATCGACTTTTCAATCAGTGTATGTACTTTCGGGTGTTCTGTTGCCCACTTTAGAATTCCATTATTAACAAAGAAAAGTTATTTTAGGAAATAACCTTCATTTTGCTAATTTACAAATTGCTTTGGAATCTCATCCAAGGGTCTCTAAAAAACACATTGGCCTTGGTGCTGGTGCATGAAAAAAATCACAGATGAAACAAACAAGCAGGCTCCTACTGAAGGTGTGTCTGCAAAGCTCGAGGCGCAGCCTGCCAGGGGCTCTATCTGGCACATTTCTGAACTTTGCAAAATTAATTGTGCCGACAAGAACGCCTTCAAACGCGTCCGGCTTAGGGCGTAAACATCTTCAAACCATGATTCTGTGCCATCAAACGCTCTCCAGCTAATTTTATTTGGTGCATTACTCTGGAAGAACACCGAGGCCAAGTAAAACTGCGGAAATGGGAACAATGCATGGAGGAAAAATCTCACCCCATTAAGGGATCCGTTTCTTCTCCGCACAAATAAGTCCACCACGCCTTGGAGGCAAGACTAGAGGGTTCCAAGATATTCTCACCCTGTCCCCGAGGGCCCTCTCGGGCTCGGGGAGCTCCGCACCTGGGAGCAGGAAGGTGACCTGAGTGGAAGCGCCTCAGTCCTAGGGGCAGTTTCGGTAAATCCTAACATCTACCGTCTAAGCGGTGGTCTCTGCACTCCCACCCCCAGCGCAGAAGCTGGAGTCCGGTGTATTTACAGGAGCGGCCCCACGTTTTCTCCTCCACAAAGCAGTGTTCGCAAAGCGCGGTGACAGCATTTCGGGCGCCGCTGTCCTTCCTGCGGGGCCGCCCGGCTGAGCCCGCGGGTCCTGAGGCTCTGCACCGCCTCGCCGTCCCCGGCTGTTCCCGACCTTCTGAGGTCGGCCTCAAAACTGCGACCGGCGTCGCTGGAAAGGCACCACCCTCGGAGCCCGGGCCGCGCAGCCGCGCCGCTCCGACTCCTGCGGCGGCCTCGCGGAACCGCGCCGGGAGCGCGCGGCAGGGCC
>NW_004624759.1:16410677-16503401 GCF_000247695.1 Heterocephalus glaber
GCCCCCCGCCGAGCGGCGTGCAGGCACCGCCCCCGCGCGCCGCACTCGGCGCTGGAGCGACTCGGCGGTGGCCCGAGCCGTGGCCGTGACCGTTGCGTCGCGGAGGCGCCCGCGGCGGTAGCAGCGGCGGCTCTCGGGGTTCGCAGAGGGCAGCGGGCAGTCTCGAGCTGCCCAGCGCCGTGCGGCTGGAGCGAGGAGGTGTCGGCGCCTGCGGCTTGTGTCCGGCCCCCTCTTCCGCGGCTCCCTCCTGGGCGGCTACGGGCTCCGGCTACCCCGGGGCGGCGGCCGAGGCGTTCGATCCGACCGTGCGGGATGGCGAGGTAGCGGCGCGGCGCGGCCGGTGAGTGCCGAGGCCGGGTGGGCGCGGCGGACCGGGGAGCGCGCTCGGCGGGCCGGGCCGGTCTGGAGGCGCGCGGGTGAGTGACCCGGGAACGCGGCTCTCTGCGGGCACCGACTCCCCCGGCGAACTTCTGCCCCACGGAGTACGGAGGCCAGAGATTACCTGGGGGATGGGACGGAGCTTTAAATGTTTTCTCTTTGAAGATGTGAGCTGCCAGGCGACTTGGTGGCTCTGTCGCTCAGCGCCTCATTAAAGCAGTTCCTTGTCCTTTTTGTATTTATAGTGCGTGCGACTGTTCTGTTTTTGTGCTTCTGTCCAAAGGCTCCGTACTCACTAAACTCAGCGTTAAAGTGTTAGCGATCAAAGTTACGCGTTCCGAAAGATATTTCTGATGTATTAGTGTCTAAAAGCACAAAGCCGAAACCTCGAGTTCAGACGCAGCAAAAACTCTGCACATCAGTTGTGAACTCAGTGAGAGATTCACTAATGTGATTCTGGTTCCCACCTCCAGCTACTGAAAATAGGAGATTTTTTATTCGCAGTTAGGTATCTGTGTTCCTTTGTGTGTATGTTTAGTGCAGTCAGCTGTTGATACAAACTGTGTACTGTTATCGAATGGTTTATGTGGAAATGAGTTGCTTGCATTTCTTTTATGTGTTCTTTTAAGATACGTTTTTCAACAAAAAGTTTCCGTTTAAAGTTTGCCTTCCCATTTGTTTTCAGTTTCATGTTTGTCTTTAATGAAAGAAAGTATTTGCTTGGAGGCACATTAATGTGACTTGGTATCATTTAGTCAGGGATCTAAAAATGGTGCCAAAGTTAAATTTAAAGCAATTCTTCCCTGCCCAGAAATTAAAATGTAAAAGTGAGGTGGGGTTTTTTTTTCAGTGCAAATGATGCTTTGCCTCTCTCCTCCACTGATGATTTTGCTGCTAATCTGAAGTCCCATTTCACTGACATCAGAGAGTTCCTTGTCTAAGCCCAGCAGAGGAAAGGAAACCTAAGTACAGTCTGTGCTTTTACAAACATGAGACTGTCCTCTTAGTTGTTTCTTAAGTTGCCTTTCTGTTTTATAGCCACGTGGAAACTGTTCATTTGGAGGCTTCATTAGAGAATTACAAGCTCAATTTAAATAAGAGATGTATTTTCAAGTTGAACTGAGCAGCTATTTCCCCTCCAAGAATGGAGTGGAGGCATATTTGCTTTGTAATAGGTGAGGTCACGCGCACACGCCTGATTAGCCGAGACTTGGATTCTCTTGTGGGAAATGAGAAGCAGGGACTGCGCTGATGAATGGAGCAAAACTTGTGCTTTGTGAAAGCATTTGCTTCTAGTGATCATCCTTGATGAATATGTTGGTAATAGTATGAGTTATGTTCAAATTTATCAAGTTTATTTGTGGGACAGGCAGTCTGTTCACATTGGAGAAAAGTCAATGGATATGAAAAGAGACAGAGTAGCAAGTAGAGTCCAACTCTCTCCTGCACATCCCACAGCTCCCATCCCCCCCACCCCAGGGATGCAGACTCCTCTAACTTTCCAGTCCTAACCTACGCTCGTATAAACATTTTGAATGTGTTCTTTTGGCTTTCTGCAAATGAGAATACACTGTAAAGTCTGTTCTGACACCCCCCACCCCACTAAGTCATGGCAGTCTTTATCAGACCTAAGAGAGCTGTCTCGTTCTCCAATAGCAGTTAAGTACTCCATTAATGATGAACTATAATTTATTTAACTTCCTCTCCTCCCCCTCCCTCTCCATGTGTATATATAGTTTGTAACATTTTGCTATAACCTTACTGTAAAGCATCAGTTTTTGAGGTTTGTAAGTGGATTTAATTTACTCCCAAAAGCCCAAAGGCAGTAGTACAGTAATTTGCTTCTTCACTCACATTCCAGGACTGCCCCCTCTCTCCAGTGCGCACTGTTTCTTTATTTCTAACTCCAAAGTGATCCATAAGGATCTTTTGCATCTTTTCCTTTGAAATGTGAGCCAAGACAGATGGTCAGTACCTAAAGTTCTACTGCTGTAATAACAACTTAGCTAAAGACAGGAGCTAATATCAAATTTTAAGAATTATTTGTAAGAAAATATATTTTAAATAATAATTTAAATGTTTTTGACCATGTAGTGAAGGCACATACTTTTGGTTAAATTGAAGATGAGGGCAGTTTTTTGTTTCCTAAAACTTACTTGCCATTAAGCACTAAAATCTCTGACATTTCTATATGATCACCAGTATCTAATACTTTAATGATGCTAATAATATAGTTATAAAATTAATGGTGTGAGAGGAGGTTATTAACAATTCTTGATGGGAAGGATGCTTTCAGAAAATATTTGGCCTTGCTCTTTTTTCAAATGAACATTGGGATCTCTTTTAGAGTGCTTTTAAAACAAACTGTAGAAGCAGTGCTAATGCTAGAAATTAGCCTAATTCATTATAAGGTTTAGCATTAGCCAGTGTTGAGCTTTAGTGTTTCCATTATGCTTTTTGTTTGGAGGGTTGTAAGCTGTGATCTTTTACAAAACAAAACTTATTTTTTAAAAAAATGATTTAGCCTTTTAACATCTAAAGTGTTCTTTTCCCCTTTGTTATTCATTTCCTGTTATTGTGTTGCAAAATTGCCAATATTGTCTATATTCTTCTTAAAATATTTATTGAACATCTGTTAATATTCAGGCCATTTTCTAGGGACTGAGATAAAGCAATGCACAACACAGATAGAACTGGCTCTGAATTCACATCTGAGTTGGGGAAATGGATACAGAGCAAAGGAGTAATAAAGGAGGTAATATCAGATAGTGTCAAGTACCCGGAAAGTAATAAAATAGGTTTGCTGCAGGAAAGAGGGCCAGGGTGAGGGCTACTGTTTCAGATTTTTTGGCCAGAGAAGTGTTTCTGGGATAGAAAGGTTTGAGCTGGGAGTTCAGTGAGGGGCAGGAAGCCTGTGATTTTGGAGATCAGGAGGCAGAGTGTTTCAGGCAGAGGGAACAGCAAGTGCAAAGGCCCTGAAGTAGGACCAAGCCTTGCATGCTAGAAGGACAGAGGCAAAGGAGAACGCTGCCAGCAGTATGCTGGAATCATGCCGTGTGTGGTATAGGTCAAGGTTGAAACCAGTAGATGAGAAGTAGGATGGTGGAGTTCCTCCATGGGCTGGAGGCTCCCGGAAGACCAGCAGATTTGCTTGTTCCCATTGCATCTGCAGCAAGAGCCATCACCTTGCTCACAGAGTAGACTGTGATTGTTTTTTGAATAAATGAGTAATTAGAGAGTTGAAGGAATCATCTTGCTTGCTTTGGGTCACAGTACTTGATTCTGGAGTCTTATCTGAGCTTTCCAGCTTGGCTCTGGCCCTTGATGGATACCAAATCTATTACACTTTTAACACTCCCTCACATTGTTACCCTCAGTTGGTGGCACACTATTGCTTTTTGTGTGATTTTTTTTTTTTTTTTTGGTACCAGGGATCGAACTTGGGTCTTTGTGCTTGCAAGGCAAGCGGCAGAACCACTAAGCCAAATCCCTGGCCCACATTATTGCTTTTTTATAAAATTCAAGTATGGGATCGTAAAAATACATTTTTGTAAATGACAGTGATTTCTGAAAGGTTTAGTTAGCATTTTCATCTTTGGTTTCAGTGCAGAAACTATTGGCTTACATGTAAAATTTTCAAAGATAGATGTTTTGCATAGTGAATGTTTCATTTCTTTTGGATAGATGACAAGCTGATGAGCAGATAAAATGCATGTACTTTGTGCAGGTACTTTAATTCTCACAGGAGGAATGTGTGCATGCTTTATTTTAGGAAATATCAGGAACTTGTGGTATTTCCTCTTCCCAATTTATAATCTGTCATTCTAAATATGTGTTGCTTTATATTAATTGAAAGCTTGAGAATTGAGTGTTATGCCAAGCGAGTGTTGTAGATACCTAATATGAGTCTGTTGTTTTTCTTTAGACCCTGACTTTTGGTCTCTCATTCCATATCAGGAGTTTTGTGATTTTTGTAGACTGAGAGTTTAAATTTCTCATTCCTATTCTGAACATAGTAAGTTGTTTCCAGGTAAACTTTTATCTTCCAGCTTTCTCTCATAAGTTCTTTGCAAACTGCACTAGGTAAAGAGCAGATTCTTTTAGTCCTTGATCTTAAGCAATTCGCTTTGTCCTTTTGTCCTCTCTGCTTGCAGTGAAAGCTCTTCAGGCAAATAGCCGAAGTAAGGAAGCAGAGAACTGGCTGTGGTAAACTTAAAGAGTTAAAAACGTGAGTGAAAGTGTTTTTACCAACTCCTTTACGTTTATTACCTCTTGTGAATTATAGAAATTCAGGAATTCCACATTTGTCTGACATTGTCTAAAATGATAACACAGCATTCCTAGGAATATGCTGCTGCTGATGTTGCTCAAATGAGCAAAGCTCATGTTTATTAGTTAATGTTTTATTGCCTGATGTTCAAGTTGAAGAAAAACTTCTGGTGGGTGATTTGTTCATGTGCATTTCTGCAGAGATGGGAAAATCTTGGGTGTTAACTATTCTTCTGGTGTATAAAGCAGATATAGAGAGCAAATTGGAATCAGCATATATGCCTAGAGTTGAGAACTTGTATCGAGAGTTGAGAACATCTATCTACATTAGTAAGTAGCAGTATCCTGAAAGGCCACGGCCAGGTGATTTTGCTTCTCAAGGTGTGTATCGCTTGGGTGCCTTGGGATGTTGAGACCCCTAGCTATGCCTTCCTCTGACTACTCCCCAAAGCAGTTTTTTCCAAGGAGTCCCAGGTCTGAGGACAGTTGAGCTGGTGGCAGGAACACTGGTGGAAAATAACAAGTGGTGACAGAAGTAGTGCTTCCCGTTTCTAATATTAGAAATGCTAATGGAGTTAGTGAGTTGTAGACATTCTGTAAATAAGATTGCCTGTGCTTGTTGCATTGAAGTTCGGGGTAAGCTGGAGTAGGGTGAGAATCTACCACCAGGACTTAAGCCCCTCCCCGGGCTCCTGAGCGCCAGTGTAAACACTACTAAGTCACAGGTATGGCTGCCAGCTCTTTCAACGAAGCAGGCTTGGAAAGCTAACACCAGGCTATGCTTCATGCCTTTGCATTTAAAGCACAAAGTGAAGGAGATGAGAATATTTGAGAAATCTCTTCAAAGAAACAAAGTTGGGAACATAAATCATCTTAACTGGAACTTCATCTTATGTTGATTCCTGAAAGGTGCCTGGATGGCCAAATTTTTACTGTAGATATAAAATTGTTTTTTTGGAAGAGTCTAGTTCTCATTTTTCTGTGGAAGAACCTGATGGAATGTAAAATGCAAAGCTCTGGTAAAAATTAGACATTCAAACTAAACCAAAGTATAGAATTTGCGAGCCAGAAGGGTCTTCAGATTATCTGGTCAACTTCTAACATTTACAGATAAAGAAACAAGACTCAAGGGTGTTATAATTTGTCTAAGAACCCAGAAGTTGCCTGCTGGAGTCATCATCCTGGATTGCTGACTTTCAACTTAAAGGCTGGAACTCCCCTCTAAAACATCAGCTCCCCACAGTTTACCACTGTCAGACTCCACTGTGTTTGCAGCCTAGAACAGTGCCCAGACCATAGCAGACACCCAGATACGTATTGATAGATGAGTATCTAAAAGAATTTTGAGAATTTCAAATTGCTACATTAGCTGTGAGATGTGCATATAATGCATTTTATGAGTTTCTTGTTAAAAGTCAGAGCATGTTGCTATTAAAAGCTAAACTGTTAGGCCTGATAGTAGCCATATCGGCAAATATAGGTTCAGTGTTTCGCTTTCTAGCTTGGTATAGTTTAGAGCATCATTTCACTATATTTTCTAATAGCCAACCTGTCAAGTTCAGTCTGATGGTATCTGGTATCATTAACATTTTATATTTCATATTTGCAGACATAGATACTTTAAAATTGAGCACTTGTTGCCTAAATTATTTGCTGTTTTCTCAGATGTATTTTATCAGTAGTTTTACTGTTTTCAAAACTTATGGTCATAGAGTGGTTTGGTTGTTTAAAAACAAATCTAGCCAGCTCTGGAGGGTTTTGGAAATTGTCACTTTTGGATATTGTTGGTGGGTGTTTCAGTTGTTGCAACTTTCCAGGAGGGCAATTTTGTATTACTCATCAAAAGCCTCAAAAATGTACCCTGTCCATTAGTCAGACATTCCCACCACTAGGAATTTAAACCAAGGGAAAAAATAATAGTAAAGCATGTGTATAGAGACCAGTGTATAGCAGTGGTCTCGCCTACATAGTACAAGTGTGCACCACACTGCTGTTGGGGGCTTTGTCCTCCTCAAGTGATTCATAACTTGATGGGAAGTCTACAAGTGGGATATACCAAAATCAGGAGGGGAGCTCTGTGAAGTCTGGAAAAATCTCTCCGGATGCTGATGAGCTCTGCAAAAATCAAAAAGCCCCCTCTATTGTAACTGTTTATACTCGTTATAAACTAGAAACAACTTAAATGCTCAGTAATAGAGAGATTGATTAAAGGAATTGTAGTGTATACATACAATGGAATACTCTTTCTTCATTAACAGCCATGTGGGAAGTATTTAGTGATGTGGAAAAATTCTCACGCTTTGTAAACTGAAAAAACAGATCTCGAAGCATCTAGTATAAGTTGGCCTCAGTTTGTTTTGTTTTGGTTTTGTTTTTTGAGGGTGCATGTGTTTGTGTATACAATTTTCTGCATATGACATAGGAAAATTCTAGGAAGGGCTATATGCCAAATGTTAGGTGGGATTGTGTCTGTGAGTCGAAATGGCAGCTGTTACTCTTGTTACTTTCCTGAATTTCCAGCAGGTAAAACATGTCATATAGTCAGGGGGCAAAGATCAGATCCCATTACTGTCTGTCACATTCAGTTTGTGGGAGCTTGGGAAAGTTCTTGGGCTTATTCCCTTGTCTGTAAAATGGGAATGATATTATCCAGCTCCTAGATGCATGCAGGGGCTGTTTGATAGTTATCTTGATTTTACCAACGTGATATGACGACTAAGGCAAAGTGAAAAGCATTTCAGAGCATTCTGGCAAAATATTTCTTTGTTTCTGGTCACTGGAAATATTTACTGAATTTTTATTTAAAACTAAAATGCTTTCTGTTGCCAGTACTTCTTATTTTGAATTGAAAGCATTTTCTTCTGTAGTTGTTTTGAATGGTCCTGTATAAGTTCTTGAAGGTCAGAGTCTAATCTTCTTTTCCTTTTATAGAAATATCAGGTGATTTATTCAGTCACTGTTGAGTGCCTTTGCTTAGCTTGGCTCTGAGAAGGCATCAGATATGCAGCAGTGCCCTGGGAAGATGTGCCACATGACATGTGGGGAGTCACCAGAGCAGTTCATAACCAGGAAGTCCACTCAATCAATGATAGTTGCCACAGTTAGCACTCAGGTAATTCTGGTTTTCCTCTCCTCCAATTTTAAAAGAAATTTTGTTCTAATGTTACTTTTCAGTGAACACAAACATTTCCTCGTGTTTATTCATCCAACTATATGAGCAATAGCTAGATTATTTCACCTGGTTGACAGTTAGTGATAACGTATATTAAACATGTGTGAGAATGTCCTACGCTAATAGGCTTAGAATTGCTACTGTATCTTCTGTGAAGGACAGTCTTTCATGACCTGAAGTAAAACTTCATGCTTTTTTGAGATTATCTGTTGTAAAATTGGTGAGAGTGGGGCTCCTCCAACAAATCTAGGCTATATGAAGTTCACAGATACCCTACAAGAGAAATGCCAACACACAGTCTTACTGAGAGACAAAGGCAATAAAGCATGTAGGTAAAATAATCCTTGCATTTAACAGTATATAAAACTACATTTGTTCTGTATACTCAATTCCATGTAGAGACAAATTGTTTTAATGTTGGCAGTAGTTAGTTGTAAATGATATGCAATGTGTAAATCTATAATATATGCACATATAAGTTGTAGTGATAAAAAGTAGTCAGGAAAGGTACATTCTTAACCTTCATGAAAAATATTGATTTTTATTTCCCTATACAGCTAGATAAAACAATTTCATGAGTCACAAAGCTGTTCTGTGTAGAACTCCTGGAATGTTAAGCTGTGTCACAGGTCAGGTTACCAGGAAGGTCAACATTGTATTTTTTATTTTATGTCACATTTTCTGTCCATACCATTGCTTTCCATGACCTACTTTACTACTCCCAACTCCATTGAAACCATCAGTTACCTTTATTTTGTGTATAAGGGGTCACTTTCCACAGAGAAACACTGTTTCTCTTAGTGAGGTACACTAGGTGGTGACAAGTGGCATCCGAGCTGTTTTGACGTGCAGCTGTAGGGCTGTTGGCTAGAAGTAGTTCTTAGCCAACTCGCCCTCTCCCAAAGGCCAGCCTCAATAAAGTTACAGATGACTCTGTTTTGGAACTTGTCAGCTCATTTACACATAGTCAGTGAATGCTATACCCACAGAGACCATCATTGCACTACTGGACTAAAAAATGCAAATGCTTCTGTGTCAGTGGAGGTCAGGCAAATTTCTGAAGAGGATTTGATCTGCCCTTTATCTTGTTTTTGATAGAAAGTGAACCATTAACAATGTCGCTCTGGTTCCACTGCCTGCCTCGCAAGCGGAAGGACCCGAGTTCGATCCCCGGTACCAAAAAACAAAAAAAAAATGTCGCTCTGTCTTCTTACCTCTGTAACAAGATGAGCAACAGTAACACTCCAGGTAAATGGAAACTGAAACGTCTCAATGTTAGGAACGCCTATACGGTAATTTAGAGTTTGAGTATCCCCCACAGGTCCCTGTGCAAGAGTTAGTCCCCAGGGTGGCGCTTTTGGAAAGAGGTAGAACATATAAGAAGTGGGGCCAAGTGCGAGGTCATTGGGGGCTTTGAAGGGGATTGTGGCGTCCCCTCTCTCCCTTTTGCTTCTGGCAATGAGGTGAGAGGTTTTGCCCCACCATATGCTCTCACTAGATGTGCTGCATCTCCACAGAGCCAGTGCAAAGGGGCAAATAGATCACGGAGTGGAGCCTCCAGGAGTGTGAGACACGATGAGTGTGTTCTCTTTTTAAGTCGATGTCTCAGGATTTTGTTATGGTAATAGAAGCAACCAGTAAGGAAAAGTGAGAAGGTGAAAAGGAGGGAAGACTCTAGAATAACAGGTTGTTGCCCTGTGGGTGTAGGATGGATGTTTCCAGAGCTTCTGGATTTAATATTTAAATGCTCTATTTTAGAATTTTGGCATATAATCAATATAATTCAGCTTTTGTTGTTGTTGTTAAACATGTTTCAAACAAAGCATTTCCAAGGTCATGGCCTGCAAATTACTAGTTTTAAACTGTGGTGTATCATATTTCCTTGCCCATATTTTCCCTCACTTTTCACATAGTTGAGGTCATTCTGGATATTCATTTTTATTCTCTCATTTTGTCACTTAACATTTTATGAAATGTTTCCCCATTTACTAAAAAATTCTTCAGTATGTATTGATACCTGTGTAACATTCCATTCTATGAGTGAACGGTAGTTTAACCACTTACATTTTTTTAAACTTTTCTAATTCTAATTCATAATTAAAGCCATAGTCTTTGGGCATAAACCTGTTTTTTTCATTCAGTATCTTAGCTGTTTGTCACTATAATGAAATAGCTGGCTACTTACGAAGAATAAGTTTATTTAACTCACAGTTTTGCAGGTTCGAGGCATGTTGCTGGCACTGGCTCAGTTCTGGGGAGGGAGGTGAGGTTCCTCCCCCTCTGCTACATCCTATCATGGCAGAGGTGTGTGTGTGTGTGTGTGTGTGTGTGTGTAATTACATTGCCAAACAGGAAATTAAAGAGAGCAACTAGGATCCCACAGTGCCTTCGGGGTACATGCTTCCAGTGACCTCAGGACTTACCTCTAACCTAAGGACCTCTTATGGGTCTTACATCCCAGTACTACCACCCTGCAGACCAAGCCTCCAGTCACAGTGGTTCCTTGGAGGACACAGTTAAACCATATCACAACCATAGCATCTAGTAAGTTTCAGATTCTTTCTTTAAATTGATTTACCGAGTCAAAAAATTACTTTTATGGGTTTTTTTTTAATATAGCTTACATCATTTTGTTCTATATTTATTTGAGTACTAAGAAAATATTTGTTCACTTTGTTAGCTTTTTCTTATTTTGTAACTTATTTTTATACTGAATTGTTATAGTTTAAAAGTAGAAATAAGTTTTTTAAATTTGTAAAAATAAAAATACTTTCCTTACAAAAATTTAGAAAGTTTGGGAAATATAAATACAAATTTTAAAAAATGTTTTTACTCTCAACACTCAGTGGTGATTCCAACATTCCACTGTATATTTTTCTAGATATTCTTTTTTTTTTTTTTGGTACTGGGGATCGAACTTGGGACCTTGCAGTTTTGAGGCAGGCAGCAGAACCGCTGAGCTAAATCTCTGGCCCTCTATTTTTCTAGATTAATTTCTGCACATATGTACACATGTATTTGCTATCCAAACTTGTTAAATCATGGTTAGAGTGTATACTTTTTGTAACATGATTTTAAAAAATTAAGTTGATCATCTTCCACAGTAATGTAATTATGCACTCACTATGTTCCACTTATAAATTCATCCATTTATTCAATTTATTCAGAGACTGTTTCCTGTATACTTTTTGTATGCCAGGTGGTTTTATCTAGCTAATGGGTGAGGGTGCGGTTCAGTGCTGAAGGAGAGAGGCTGTCTTTGCTCTCATGGAGCTTACGTGCTCCTTAGGAGGGACAGAAAGTAAACCCAGAATCGTGTGCAACAATTTCTCCACTCAGTGATGAAAGCCTGGAAGAAGTGAAGCAGGGAACTATGGTAAAAGTGAGGGCTGCATGGGTTGTGTTGTGGGACACAGGGGCAAACCACAAGGATGGTCCTTCCTCCTAGGGTGATGGAGAAAGGCCTTTCTGAGGAAGTGAGTGCTAATTTAGAGCTGATGACATGTAGGCCCCAGGACCCACCTGGAGAGCCAGGAAGGAGGCCTGTGAATGACAAGTGCAAAGACCTTAAGGCCGGGACTGGCTTAGTGTGTGACAAATGGAAAGATGCTCAGGGTCAAGAAGAGTGGAGCTGTATAAAAGGGCATGCAGGGCCTGACAGGGTCATGAGACAGTGGAGAGTGTTTATAAGAAGAATCTGCCTCCATTTTAAACCAGGGAGTGACATGATCTGCTACTTATTTTTGGAAGGTCATTCTGTTGACTTTGTGCAGAGTAGACAGTTGAGCACAGATGGAGAATGAGGACCACTTCAGAGG
The DNA here is from genome assembly GCF_000247695.1 of Heterocephalus glaber. The sequence goes on from NW_004624759.1 coordinate 16,422,315, forward strand.
CTGTGACAGTAGTTCAGGCAAAAGAAATAGGTATGGCCAGGGGTGGTCACGCATAGCTGTAATCCCAGCACTTGGGAACCTTGATTTATCATCATCATTAACTCAAAGGCCTTTGATTAGAAGGCCATCATAGCATAATGGCTCAGAGTTCAGACCCCGGATCACAGTCACAAGCCTGGTTCAGATTCTGGCTTTGCTCTTTAACAAGCTGTGACACTTTGGGCAAATCATGTAATCCCTCTGCTTCCTCATGTATAAAATATTTAAAAGATACTAAACATTTTTCAAGGGTTATAGGAAAGCAGGTAGCTGTACACAGCTACAGGTTGGGCTCCAGTGTCTCCACATTCTCCCGAGACACATGCTCTCCTGTAGCACCACTCAGATTTTTCTGCTCTGTGGTAGAAATATGATTTCCTTTTGTTTTCATGGCTATTACCTATTGATATTTCTTAGTGTATGAGTTACATGGTTTTATTGAAGGTATCTATCTTTAATAACTTTCTTGTCCATTTCTATGTACTAAATGTATTAATACACTCATACTTGTTGCACGTATTTTTCCTCAAGCAAAAAAAAAAATCTTCATTCTCACTTTGGTGAGCAAAAAAACTTCTCACTTTGGTGAACTATTATAACACACTTAGAAGAAGCATATGTAGTACACCATGCGAACACTGAGGAAGTGTGAGCTGAGATTGAAGGATGACTTGACATTTGTTTAAAAAAAAAAAAGGAAACAAAGTCTTCATAAATAGGGAAGGGTGGGCAGGGGAATGGGGAAAAAATAAGAACCAAGATACATCATGTAAAGGTACAAGATCCCAACGATGAATGTAACTGTATTGTAACCTAAAATGTACCAATAAAGTTAATGGGGGGAAAAAAAGGACAGTGAAGAGTAAAGGGAGAAAATATCTGGGTAGAGCAATGACAGAGGAAGACTGAGCCAGGCATGTTGTGGGAAGCAAGCCCAGGGGTAGTGGGAAGAGGTGGGCAGAGATGGAACTGGAGAATTAGGCTGGCATGAAACAGTGAAAGCCTCATGATTTACATTGGGATCTTTTCCTGAAGGCCAGGGAGAGCTTTGGAAGATTTCAGGCATGTGAGGTAGACATTAGTACCACCAAAGGACTGGCATCTGGAGTCTAGTTAGGAGCATTTCAGTGAGCTGGCTGAGGGAAGAGGCCCAGCCAGGCCCGACTCTGGAAATTTGCCCGATTTCCCTAAAAATGTTCAAGCAGTGACACAGACGGTAGTAATGACCCGAAGTGTCTCTCATGCTTATTCAGCCATGTCCTTTGTATAAAGCTTCTGATTAAACTTGAATAGTGAGAAAGCATTCCACATTTTTAAAACTCTGAAACACAGATTTATTTACTATACTTAGATAACTAAATGTTCAAGTGATCCCTAAGTGAGAGTGATACTATAAATTATATCTCCTCTAGCCTGGACTTGTTCACTTTCTGTTATCACTGTCATTATTTTACTTTGGATCCTGAAGTCATTTATGCTAAGTTTATTTTATTGGATTATTTTATTAGATTAATTTGTTAGCATTTTCATTATTACATAGAGTATGTTTGCCATTTTTCCCATGTTTTCGTCCACAGATTTGATGAATGTGATTCTTTTATTTTTATCCAATTAATTCATTGATGAAAAGGGCAAGAACAGCAGAACTGTGTCACATCTGTCTATATCACTTTTGTTTCAGTTGGCATCATCCATTAATTAGCATTGTCTTTGTATAAGGTTATCACATAGTGAAAGGAACTGCTTCACATTCTGTTTATATAATTTGAATTTCTTCATTTGCTCATAAACATCTTATTGGGATTTAAAAAGATTTCATTCAAAGCAAGACAAAACACATTTTGTCTATTTGTGACTCTTGCTTCCCCAGTTCAGCAGCTTGTCAAAGTAAGGGGTACAATTGGGTGGATGTACATTGGTCTGTGATCCTCTTATGGAATCCCTTTCTTAATGCCCTCTGTAATCTTATCCAGGATCACTATCGACCTTACAGGGCTCTAGGCTCTAGCATCTGCTTTCTTGACAAGAATGCCCCTTTCTGAAACATTTTGGCCCAAGATAAATTATTTCAGATTCTATTACGTCTTTCTTTCTCTCTTACACTCCTAGGTAGGAGACTCAAATGGACCTAAAGTAAAATACATTCTCCTGCCTGCTTAGAAGACTTTGTAGACCATGGTTTGAAGCTAAATGTGTTATTTTAGTTTTGTTATTATTCTTATTATTATTTTTCTTCTTTCTTGAGAAGCGTTTATAATCTAAGTTTGTTCTTAGGATTTTGAGGTCTGGGACTAAGTAATACCATTAAGATGGGCCAGGGATTTAGCTCAGTGGTTTTGTTGCCTGCCTTGCAAGTGCAAAGTCCTGAGTTCAATCCCTAGTAGCAAAAAAAAAAAAAGTAATACCATTAAGATAAAGAATTGACCTCTTTTGGATGGAGAGTTCTCAGATTCTGATCCAAAAGATGGTTAAAATATTCAGGCACATATTGGTCATTATCTATGCATTGAAATATAAATTTTAAAAGTGTATATTTTAAGATTATTTTACTTGCAAGACAAGAACTTTTTAATGCCAATATATTTTGAGGCAGGTTGTTAATTGGCACCCTGAGAACTCTATTTGGCCTGCAAATGTATTTTGTTTGGCTCACATAGTGTTGGTTCTTAACTTGGAATTCACATCTTAAAATAAGGCAATTTCATATTTAAACAAAGAAAAACAACAGAACCCTTCTGCATGTAGCCTTTTATTGGGAGAGATGAAAGCCTAGAAACATCTCCAGGGCCTAAAGGTGAAGGCTCCTACTCTGTTGACAGAACCTTGCCTCCCCCTTCTCTTCAGATTTAAAAAATAAAAAGCAGCAGCAACCTGGATGTTTTGAAAAGCTGGCAGGTCCATGATGATACTGTACCATGTTCTGCCGTGCCGTGGTGTACAGTAAACATAAGGAACCATTACAGGCTGCTGTCACTGTGTGAGGGCCAGTCAGTCTCACTGCATCTGGCTGCTCCTGGAGTATGTTTCAGTTTCACCTGCTGAATTAAGATTTTAAGTTTCACCTGCTGAATTATATATTTCCCAATTAAAAGTGTACTTAGAGTTGGAAGGAGAACAGTTAAATAGCAGTTATTTTCCACTTTATCCCCTGAACACAGTTAGTCTGGTCTTTGTCATGATGTGATTATTGGTAGTGCTTTGTAAAGCAGGTTGTATTTCCCCTAGTAACCTTAATGTCGCCAGAGATGGACAGCACATTCCTGATTATTCTACAGTCACTAGTTCCTAGTGGTAACAAACAAGATCTCCTAAAAATGAAACAACTTTAAGTTTCTTTATGACACATAAAGTAGGGAAAGCAGGCCTTGGTGTCATAGTGTGATCTGAGATCTAAGACCTGAGAAATGTTAGGTGATATGTCTAAGGTCCACATCTGCCCCTCTTCAGTGGTGGAGTAGGCACCAGAGCCCAGGATTCCTGACTGCAGTTCAGTGAGCTTCCAGCCCACCATTTAACAGTTGAGTGCATTGGTCTAGAGCTGAGATGTATAGGCAGAGCTACATTCAGATCTCCCTGCTCTGCCCCTTCCTAGCTGTGCAACTTCTCTAAGCAAGCCTCAGTTTCTTATTAGAAAAAGAGGGAGAATAATGATACTGACTTCTTAGAGGAAATCTAATCCAATGATATATTTAAAGAACTTAATTACTTGTCCCATAATGATATATAAATAATGATATCTGAAAAATATTTATCAATTCTATATTACATGGCAGAGTTAGACAAAGCCAGCCAGCATTTTACATGAATGATTACATAATTAGCATTTCTACCCTCCTACTATTTCTAAAGGCATTTGGGAATAATTATAATCCATATGTTAAAAATTCTAGCAGTTTGAGCCAATGCTGTCTTTTTATTCATTAAGTTTTTCTATAGCAAACAAGTAAGTACATTGAAAAGTATGCTGTTTTCTCCTCAGGATGTAAAGAAACAGTGCCATGGCATCAAGATATTTTTGGTACTGGGATCTAATTCAGGTCCTTGCGCTTACACAATAGGTGGTGAAACCACTGAGCTAAATCCCTGGCCCCCAAGATATTTTAAGTCCTCACGAAGAACACCATTGGAATGAGTTTGGTTACGTCATCAAATAAATCTTGAATATACAGTACTGTATAGTGGGTATAAAGTACTCTTAAAGTGCAAGGATGCTAGAAAAAGCTGCACTTTTAGAGTTTATAATTAATGGGGAAAAGGAAGAAGAAAATGATCTCTATAACAATTGATATAATATGATAAACACTCAAAGTGGAAATTAACAGGCAGAGGTATATTAACTCAGTGCTGGATACATCCAGATGTGGTAGTCAGCAAGAAGGCCAAGAGGCAGAGATGCCCCTAGGAAGGCGGAGAGGAATGGATAAGAATTGTTGGAGAAGTTTAAATTTGAGTTCAGACATAATGTCTGAGGGGTTAGTCGGACAGCTTCTGGCCAAGTGGCCTGCCAAGGAGCCTGATTGAGAAGGGTTGGAGGGTAAAACCTGTTGGTGCCCTCTTGGAGGCATGAAGTTAATTAGTGATTTAAATTATGTGTTTCAAGAGGCCTGATCCAGAGAAGTAGAAATAAAAATGGTGGTAAAGGGCAAGGGAGAATCAAGGCATGTTTTGGAGATAAAATTGGCCACTAGGTGGGAAGGTTGAGGAAGGAGAAGAAATCAAAGGCTGTTGTAGCTTGGGTGATCCAGGCTTGGATGACCCAGCAAGACTGGTGCTATATAGCAGGGCTTGGGGGGTGAGAGCAGATGTAGAGAGAAAAGAGAGTTTATTTTTGTATGTGTGGAGTTTTTTAAGGAATCTGTGAAGTATCGAAGTAGAATGTAACATTATAATATTTTGTTATTCCTGAGGGGATCTGTTATTATTGAGATCCAAACTGTTCCCCAGAAGGCTCATGGTGTTGAAGGCTTTATTGCCTGCTAATAGGCTCTCAGAAAGTGACTAGATCATGAGGGCACTAGCTTTAAGTGGCTTAATCTATTGATGAGTTTATTAGCTGAATGGAAGTGAGGCCTAATGGATGAAGGAGGTCACTGGAGCCATGGCTTCAAAAGGTACATTTTGTCCCCAGGCTCTTCTTCTCTGGCTCTTCCCCTCTTCCTGTTTTTCCTGGCTGGCATGATGTGAGCAGCTTTGTAAGACCATGCCTTTCCATCATGATTTTTCTGCCTTCTCTCAAGCCCACAACAATGGAACCAGCCCATCATGTGCTGAAACCTCTGAAACTCTGAGCCAAAATAAACCTTTTACATTGATTTTCTCAGGTATTCGGTCACCATAATGAAAACCTGACTAATACAGGACCTGACTTGAGTGGATTTATGCAGATAAGCAGGAACTTGTCCAGCACAGGGTTAGTCTGTCTGGGAAGATGCTAATCCTGAGAACATACATTTGGAAGTAATTAGTGTATGGGTGGTGGTTAAAACCACAAGAATAGATAACATTGTTCAATGGGGGAACATAGAATGAAAAGAGCGGTGGGCTCAGGGAATCCTACTGTGCAATCTGGGAAAGGATATCTTAATGGCATTGAAGTCAGGGAGGGAAGGAATGGATTATTTAATAAGTGTGGTTGGATAAGTGGTAACCATTTGTGGGATGAGGAGAAAGAACTGAGTCCGTGACTCACACTCTACACCAAAATTTATTTTATATGGATTAAAGCCTTGGGGAAGGAGTGTAGCTCAGGGTCCTGGGTTCAGTCCTCCACAATTTCTCCTTTAATCAGTTACTCCTGTACATTGTGTAACTTTAGTAACTAATATTTTAAGACACTCCATGAATACATTTTCATCCTAATAAGTAAGCTTGGTGATACCAGAGAATTAACTAGAAAGTTGTTTATTCACCCAGAAAATAACACATTTGAAATGCTTCTGCTTTGTCTGTGTCTTGGTTATAATAAAGCTGTTCAGGATTCATTTACTGAGGTTTTCACAGTGTTTAACAATAGCCAAGAAAAGAATGAACCATTTTCTTTTACTAAGAACTTTATTTTAAAAATTCTTTCCTGGGGCTCTGGTTACTGAGACAGACCTGGCTTCCTTTTTTAAGTCTGTTTTCTCATTTGACTTCTCACGTTTTATATTTTTGTTTGTTTTCAAAGGTTATTCAGTATTTAAAAATTTAATACAAGTCAATATAGTTAACTTCTAAGAGCTATTTATTTCTTTTTCATTGTATACTCTTTGTTTTTAGGCTGGCTGCATTTGGTCTGAGGATACAGTTAAAGGTTTTTGCCTTTTTGTTTTCTTTTTGTCCTTTAAGTTTTCCTCTTTGCTATATTATCCCTGGTTCTTGTAGGAGTAATTTTTATTTCCCTTTTGGTAATCCTTTTTATCCTGAGTTTCTCTTCAACATGTCAGGCTTTGCTTGTATGTTTTGTGATCCTTGGTTTTCTGTCAGTATAAAATAAAGCAAAATGAAGTTGGATAAGTTAGTGCATTAGGACTTGGCAGCTGTCAGATTTTGCTCTAGAAAGAGTGAACAGGAACCTCTTTCCTCTGGGGAATCCCCAAATATCCTATGTGGAAAGCTCCCATGTTTGTGTTAGCTGCCCTGGTTTTTCTTAGGTAATTTTTTTCTTTAAGTTCTGTAGGGAGAATGCATCTGTTTGGAGTGAGGAGTGGGAGCACATTAAGATCAATGTCTGTACATAGATCTTTGAGTCTTTTAGTTTCACTCTCATACCTCACTGCCCTCTTCTTACTGCATGCACAGAGGACTTAAATGGCACTATCCATCTGTCCATCATTGTTTAATCACAAATCTAGTGGTCCTCCTTGCTTCCTTTCTTGTCCTTGTACCTCACATAGTACACACAGTAGCACGTAGCACGTAGCTCTGACCATGTACTGGGCACTATTCCAGGCACTTCACACATGTGCATTCACTTGATCCTCATAACAAACTTAGGAGGAAAACACAGTTATCTCCTCACTTTGCACATGAGGAAGTGTCATGGACCGTACCAGGGTCACACAGTAAATGGCATATGTGGAATTCAAATAATTAAGATTAAAAATACAATTTACATATTATTTTAAAACATCTATACTTTAATTGTGTGAACTGTTTTTCTGTTTAACTGTGTTACTCTGTATTTGAGCAGAGTTGACAAATATGTGTTCAGTCATAATATTAATTTAAAGCCTGTGGTGGATTGAGTAATGGTCAACTTGTAACGCCCAGCTGAACTGAATCAGCATGATCTGGGTCTGGAGGATCCACCTAAAGATTGTTAGCAATCGCCATAAAAAGAGAACTGGAGGGGAAGATCTTGGCCTGTTGATTTTCTAGGAGAGCTTGTTGCTGATGGTTTTCCTGATGCGAACTAGGCTGTTCTCATTGGAGGAGGAGCTCGGGGGCCTTACTGTCTCTGAGAATGGCTGCTATTTTCATCAGGCGAGCTCTAATCTTCACTGTGAGCATCACTTCCTGGCTCCAGTGTGGATCCCTAAGCTTGGTGGCACAAATTCTTCATCTCACCAGTGTAGGTTTTCTGGCTTCCACCATTGGTTTTTGGGCCTTCCAGGTGCAGATCCTCAGTACAGACAAGCATGAGACATTGCTGTGGGCTCTAGGCCACTGGCTGGACTCATGGAGAACATTGCCTTGGACTCTAAGCTTTCAGCTGGATTTGTGTGGGACACTGCTAGGATCCAGGCCCTCAGCTAGATTCTTTGAGCCTCTAGTGTGTGGCTAATCTCTCTTGCACTCCTTTGCATTTGACTCTTTGGGTAATTATCATAAAATAATCTTATAAATTATATGTCCTGTATTTAATGTAGTCCATTGCCTAAATCCTGCTGACTACAGCAAAGCCCATCATTTGACAAACTGATGGCAGATCTCACAGCAATAGCTGTGCCCAGTTGTTGATGTTACCTAAAGCCAGGATGACTTGCATTTGCGTCTCCTGTGTCATGAATGTGCAGTGTATTTCCACATCTGCCAGCACATTTTCAGTGTTTGTATCTGCAGTATGAGGTGTGTCCTTAGATGAATCCGAGCATCATTTGCAATCTCTTCTAACATAGGACTGACTGCATTGCCCACAAGATGGACATTTCCTTATGTTGGAGACAGCCATCCGGGATGGTGGGCAGTAAGAGAATGAGGATGCCTGCAAATTTCCGGTGGCTCGTAGCAACATTTGTTCTTCTGTATCTACTGAATCAAGTAAACAGCCAGAAAAAGGGTAAGTACTTCAGTCTTTCAGAATAACAAGCAAATTTCAGTTTTATTTTCATTTTGCCTATAAAAAAGTTCTTGTTTATCCCTTCAGGGTTTTAGTAGCTAAAATCCATTTCTCTCAAATCTTTTTTCTGTTTACATTTAATTCCTTTTAAAAAGCCCTTTAAAGATAGATGAAAATATTCTTTTATCATTAAAAATTAAGGTATAATTTATATAAAATATTCATTCCTCTAGGATACAGATTTGTAAGTTTTGGTAGTGCACACAGTCATAACCACTAGTAGCTCCAAGTTAGGGCACAGGCCCATGACCCAGAAAATTCTCCACATGCCTCTGGCGTCGACTCCCCCATCCCTCCGGTCTGCACCGCTTGGTTTTCTCTAATTTTAACCTTTTAAAAATGTAACGTATGTATATATAGTTTATATATAGTTTATAATGTTATTCTATGTTAAAATATATCATCTTTTTAAATATGTTACCTAGTTTATAGATTATTACCTAGTTTATTTCTGTGAAGGGCCATTATTATTCTGCTGCCCCTTGGTTTTATTTTTATGTTATATCCATAGTGAAACACATCTCTTTACCCCAAGTTCACTGAATAAATAACTTTATTATTAGGATTACTGCTGATTTCTAATGTGAGCACTTACATGTTTTTGTTTTCTCTCTAAATAGCTTTATAATTTATTGCTACAATATCACGCCAACTATGTATAAAAATGATAATAATTTATTTACTTATTTATTTTTTTGGTACTGGGAATCCAACTCAGAACCTTGCACTTTCGAGGCAGGCGCTGGACCCACTGAGCTAAATCCCCGGCCCGTTTTATTTATTTATTTATTTATTTATTTATTTATTATTTTTTAAAATAATAATTAAAAAAAACTTCTCATAGATATTTGTAGAGTTTGAGAATACTGTTTTTGTAGGTTTTTTTTTCTTCCCCAGTACAAGGGATCAAACTCAGGTCCTTGCGCTTGCAAGGCAGGTGGTGGAACCACTGAGCTAAATCCCTGGCCTGATAATACTGTTTTTATCCTACAGTTTTACCCTCCTTCTTTTCCTTCTCTCCTCTTTTTCTCCCTTTCCCTCTTGATTGTGCCCTCCTTTCTTTTCGTTTTCCTTACAGGGTGACTTTTTTCACTTTGTGTAGTGTTCATGTATTCCATAATGTAATGTTATTGTATAGGTGTGAGTAAGAACTATTAGGACTGTAATTTTCTGAGTAACCTGTTACTCTTCAGTTGTTTCTGGACCCCCTCATATTTTTCAAAAACTCATGTGAGTTCATTACTGCTTAAATTTCACATGCTTCTCAGTGGTCGAGGTTACTTTTGGTATTCCTGTAGAGGGCAGCAGTCTGGTAGCAAGCAGAGCAGCAGTGGTTGAGTGTACTTAGTAGCTTTACTGGTAGATATGGGAGGCATATAGTTTTTACTGAGGTTTTGCTTTTTTTTTCTTTTCACTGAGGCTCTTGGAGACTAGTTGTGTATAGAACTTCCCCAACCTCTGAATCTATACATTCAGTTTCTTCCTCAATTCTCTTAGTTACCTGGAAGTAGGATTTTTGACCATTCTGATTCCAGAGTGGTCTTGTCCACATTCATACTTTACCCTTTAGCTTTTTGAAACAAACAAAGCTACAAAAGGAAACATGAAAGCAGTGCTCTATCATGATAGCAGGGCCATCTCTTCCTGGAGGACTTGAGCCTCTGCAGACCCTGTGCTTGTACTTAAAATTGAAAATGTTTAACCGTTACTAAGTATGTCTTGTGTTGTGTGTGTGTTCATATGTTGTCTCTCCTTCACCAGGGACACGTGATTTGAAGTGCACAACTAACAATTTACAAGTATGGGACTGTTCTTGGAAAGCACCCCTAGGAACAGGTCGTGGTACCATTTATAAAGTTTGCATTGAAGACAGGTAATAGAAATATTTGATTAATTTATACCTACAGCCTAGAAGTTACCTTTCATTTGAGAATATAACAATTTTATTATGGAAGTTTTTAAATGAAAGTTTAATTTTGAACTCTATTATCAGTCAAGATAGAAACAAACACTTATCATAGCCAAGAGTTTGGTTCTTTCATTGTATGGATAGAGTATGGAGCATATCTGCAGTTCTTTGGTAAGTTTTATTGGTCTGTCCCAAAGCAGTCTGTCTCTAGCAGGTTTAAGTACCCAATATAAAATGTCAGTGACAGTGGCTCATCAGGTGTGCCTTGAGTCTCATGGAAAAAAGTCTGTGGTAGGAAGTTCAAGGGCTGGCATATTTGTCTGTAGCCACAGAGACCCAGTGCCTCTTTGTTGCACTACTTTGCCTCTTTACCCTATGGTCTCATTTTTTAAGAGTATAATGCTCGAGAAGCAACCATTATGTCTGCACTGCAGGAAGAAAGCAAAAAGAGTGCTTTAGTTACTTTTCTCATTGCTGAGACAAAATACCCAACATTCAAAGTTAAAGGAGGAAGGCTTTGTTTAACTGACAGTTCACAGGGGTTTCAGTTCATAGTTGGCTCACTCCATGGCAGGGTGGCACATGACAGCGGGGTATCGCAGAGGAGAAACAGTCCATTGGCAGGCAGAAGGCAGCAAGATAATGAGGAAACCAAGCAGCAAGCAACAAGTAGGGAACCTCTTTCTGTCTCTTATCTCCTATCCAGGCTTCCCACCCTTAGAGCAGGTAGCGCTCAGCTCACACCCAAGGTGGGGCAACTTTAATCCTTGCATTACACAATGAATCAATCCTAGCCTCACATCCTTGATCCCTGACAGCATGACACTTGGGGGGGGGGCATCCATTAAATACAAGACATAACAAAGAGGGATGGTTTTCTTTAAGGAAACCTCTAAGAAGTCGCACAAAACACCACTGTTTGTATTTCATTGGCCAAAGCCCAGTCAGATGACTGCACCTAGTTCTGGAGGTTGGAATTATAAGTTCTCTTAGCATTAGGTCCATGATATTAAGGAAGAGGAAGAGATGGACATTGTAAGGCAGTGGCAGGCCTCCTCATATCCCCTTATCCTCCACAGTCATCTTGGAGTGGGCTGGAAGCTGTCATGCTTGGAGTGTGGCTTTTAGGCCACCTTCACACCTGAGCAATGTCTATTGCTTTTCTCTAATCTCAACAGGATGCTGAGATGCTTAGCAACACCAGAGGAGTTCCAGTGTGCTTCCCCTAGTTCCAGTTTGCTAATGAGTAGCTCTGATGTATATCAACACAAATGTTTATTTAAATACAATCAGATTTTTCCCTCTCAATGTATATTTACTGAGAATTCCTCTAAGCATTGGAGTAATTTGTCAGGGTGGGCCAGGTTATGTTGCAGGAACAGCTTTCAAATCCTAATTCCTTAATTCTTGCTCATGAGAAGAAAGTTTATTTCTTACTGTGTTCTGTGGCTGTTGGGTGTCAGCTGGGATTTCCACTCTGGATTTCTTTCTCAAGGCTCCAAATGTTACAGTTTTGGTAGCAGGGGAAAGAGAAAGCACACATTGTGCATTGGCTTTTATAAGACTCTTCCTGAACTGATGGATGAGAATTTTTTAATCAGATTTCTTTGGCTAAGTAAAGCCACATGGCTGTGCCTTGCTTCAGAGGGGCAGAGGACAGTCCTACTGTGAGTCCAGGAGAAAAGATCGTAAAAACTTTGGCAGATAGTATGAATGCCACCTTCAGGGCACCGTAAGAGAGTAAGTTGTTCCCAGGAATTCACAGTGAAGAAATAGTAGCACCGCTGTGGGTTATGTGCAGTTAGAAGTTCTATGTGAAATGTGAGAAGGGGAACCAAGGAGTGTGGTGGTCTAGAGGGGCCGTCAGAAGAGGTATGATGTGGGGAGGCATGCTCAGTTCTCCGAGGAAAAAGAACCAAAGGACATTCCACCCTGAACCAGTATTAGGTGCAGTGGTTTGAAGAGATGAAATGATGTCATTTGGAGAATTTGGGTGGTTTTGGGTTGTGGTGCCTAAAAAAGTATCACCACATGAGGTTAAGGAGGAGGTGATGGAATGGGGAGAGGACCAAGTCCCTAGCTAAAGTGGGTGCTGAGGAAAGGCCTGTGCTAGGTACTAGGTCAGGGTCCACTGCATAGAAGGAAGGAGGTACCTTTGCATTGATTAAAATTTTCACGAGAAGGTAGATGTGTTAGAATAACAATAAAAGAATGTAAATGTGCTCTAGGGAGATACAAAGGCTATAGAACCAGGAACATCTAAGAGATGCTAAATAGGGAACTGGAAGCCTTTTGAAAGCAGAACTTCGAAGAAGTTTCATTAAAGTAAACGTAGAGCCAGGGCAGAGGAGCGAGCAGGTTGCAGGCATGTTTGACAGGGCCACTATAGCTAGTTTCAGTCCTTTCATTGGCTGCCAATGTCCTCCAACTGATCTGAGGGTCTATGTAATGACCTGGTGCCCAGGGTTGGTGCCGAGGAAGTGGAGTAGGTGGGAGGCAAGGCCAGATAGGGAAGGTTGAGGGGGGATTTGAAGAGCATGCTAAAACCCCAGATTCCTTGAAGGACTCATCTATACTTATTCATTGTGCTTTTTGCTACAACCTGGGTATTTTTCCTACTCCCATACTGATAGAATTACTGTTAACCTTTCTTTTTTTCAGTTTAAAATACAGTACAACCATGCATGTTTTTGTATACAAAAGAGCAGAAGGTATTTTCCACTGTATTTTGTGTTAATCAAGTTTTTGTGAAAATAGCACTATGATGTTTATTGAATTAAAATTCAATTTCTTTTATCACAGGCCCCGTTCTTGTCATCAATTAGAGAAAACAAATATTAAGATCCCAGCTCTTTCACCTGGTGATCATGAAATAACAATAAACTCTCTACATGATTCTGAAAGTTCTATAAGTACATTCATGCTAAATGAAAAAAATGTTTGTAAGTATTTGAAAAGGGAACAGATTTTAAAATACAACATTGTTAGTAATGTGATACTTTGTACTTAGGAGAAACTTGTGTTTACATTTCACTTCTTTTTCTGATACTTTTCATTCTTGCTGTGCATTAGAGAGCATGGCCAAGATCCAGAAGGAAGCAAACTTGTCTTCTAGTCAATCAGAATAGACACCTCAGAATTTAAGGCCCTTCCCTTGGTTCTGTGCTCTTTCCTTGGCTCCCTTTACCTCTTTGATTCCTGTGTTTCCTTCAGGATTTCACAGGTGCTCTTGGCTCTGGGATGTAGTCTCTGACCACTCCACAGGTGATCCCATTCCTTTCTTTGCACACTCTTAAGCAAGCTGTGGTTCTTCCTGGCATTGCTTTCAGTTAAATTAATCCACTGCGTAGTTAGGTATTTACCTTATGTCTTCTCCACCAGGAGACAGGTTCCATGAGAGCAGGGAATTTTGTTGTCTATATACAGCACCTAGCACAATGTTGTGCAGGTAGCACATAGTTATTGATTGAATGAATATTTAGGACATAGGCTAAAAGCAGATTGGAAGCACAAAATAAACTCAGATTGACCTCGAGAGAAATTTTGCTATACGGTGAGACTTTAAAAACCTGAGTAGTTTTGACTGTTAATGGTGGGCAGGCAGGTCTGTCAGCTCTTGACAGCCCTGTTGGTATGCCAGCACAGTGATATATAATGAGCCTTGTAAGGCTGGCTGACTCTGAATCCAGGGAACACAAATATAATTAGTGATCCGTGATTTGCCCAGTTTAATGCAGTAGATATATGCTTGGAATGATCTGTGTCAGAGATAGCACAGATTTTTAAATATGATAAATATGTTGTCCTTCCTTTTTTCAGCTTAAAGTGTTGCCTGAGTAAAGTGCTGCTTAGGACTGTCTTTTGGAATAATAAATATGGGCTATGTTTGTTATGTTTATTTTATAGTTCTGAAATCTATGTGAGAAATTGTATATAGATTAACCGTGACCCTAGTGTAGTGTTAAGACTTAAGTAGATTTTCTGTGCATGTACACGTAAAAGTAAGGTTCATATTACTTTATAGCTTGCTTAACAGAAACCATGTAATAGATGCATTTTCAAGTTACTTATATAGACCTATACTATACTTAGTTCCTGGATAGGATAGTATTCCATCAAATGGAGAGATCAGAATTACTTAAAAGAGTTATATTATTAGCTGTTTGTTTTTATTGCCAACTTATCAGTATTATAATCAGTGTTTTAATGAACATTTTTGCACATATATGTTTGTGAATTTGGCTGATATACTTTTGTTAAATTCCTAGAATTGAGAACACTGGGTTAAAGGCACTCACTCTCCCCACTTTAAGACTTTTTATATCCAATCACCAAATTGTTGGTCAGATTCTTTGTACCTCTTTGCATTCCCACAAACATCATGTTGATGTGCTTCTTTTCACATATCATTACAAGGACTAGGTAGTATCCATCTCTTTAATTTTTGCCATTTAAATTGAATAGCTCCCAGAGTATATGAGTGCTGTTTTTCACGTCTGTTATAATTTTTAAAAAATTTGTCAGTTGTAATGTTTGAACTGCCATTTACATATTTTATGAATTTTCTGTTATTGATCATGTTCTTCATTCACAAGAGCTCTTCCTCTGTTGTGCCTATTAACTATCATATTTGCTATAGATGTTTTTCTGTCTTATTTTTTAAATCATGGTATTTTTCATGCTATAAGTTTTCATTGTAGGATAGGATATCTTGCTATTTTTCTTTATGAGATTTTTGGTTTGCTATCATTTTGATTTAAATGTTTCGTCCATCTGGAGTTATTTTTTAGTAAAGTATGAGGAATCTGAATTTTATTCTAGACTTTTAAAATACCTAGGAGTATGTAAGAGAGTCAGTTTGTGCTATCTGATTGTTTTAGTAGGCATGCAGTGTTCTCAAGGAGGATGCTACTTGATGATAACAGTGTTAGAAAGTTAGAAAAGCAAATGGAGACAAGCTCTAGGTGACTCAGTCAATTCATAATTCCTTTTTAAAAATAGTCATGTAATTGATCAGTAACACTTTAAATAATACCCCAGTGGTGATTAAAATAATGGCATTGGGATAAGAAAATTTAAAAGATTAGATGAATGTAAGATAGGGAGGTGATACATATCTTGGTGTTTTGGATTTTCTATAACAAAATATGTTAGATTGGGTAATGAATAAATAACAGAAATTTATATCTTATAGACATGGAGGCTGAAAAGCCCAAGATGGAGGCACTGGGAGATTTGGTGTCTGGTGACAACCTCTTCCTCATACATGGTACCTTCCATGCATCTGCAAGTGGCAGAGGGGCAAAAAAGCTTCCTCGGTCCTCTTTTATAAGGGCACAGATCCTCCTTGGGAGGGCAGAGCTCTCATGACCTAATCGCAGAGGCTGTGCTTCGTAATATCATCACCCTGGGGGTTAAGTTTCAACAGAGGAGTTTAGAGGGGTGCAGGAGGGGACACACACAGACATTCAGATTATAGCAGTACACCAGCAAATCTCTGACCACCTGTTGAATGCAGGAGAAACTGAAATGGTCTTAACGCTGTACATCAGATGATATGTGCTCATGGATAATTTGTGGCTAAGTGAAAGTGTGAGAAATGAAGTTTTCACAGGTCTGAAGATGGTTTCAAAAGTATACTCATACATACATACATATACACACAATTTTGTACTTAAGGGAGAGCACACATGTATACAAAAAAATATTTGATTTTTTGTTATCTTAGTTTCTTAAAATAACCTTAAAATTTAGATCATTCTGAGGCAAGATAAATAATGTAGATCCAAAAAAGAAAAAAAAAAAAGCTGGGAAGACTCATATCTCCTGATGCTCTCAGGAAGAAAGAGCATGTAAGTTATGAATAAGCAATCCTTTTAAAAAAATAAGCAAGATTTTCATCAAATTCCATCCTATCTAAAAAATTTTGAGGTTCTAGAAAGCAAGTTAAAATTGTCTTCAGATGTCTGCTTTAGCCCAGAAGAAAAATAGATGATAGTTCATATCAGCTTAAGGGAAACTTCCATGTCTGGTATGAAGAAAAAGTTTCCTTTCAAAGGATTTTAAAATCCTTTCATTTATCATCATAGGTATTACAGTATTTGGGTTAAAATATCGAATATGACTCTTTTTGGAAGTGTTACCCCCTCTACTAAAACATGAGAATGTAAATTATGTGGATTTGGGGGGGGCATTTTAATAGATTAGTATTGCGCCCATTAAATATGCCCATGTTTCATAATTTTTAGGTTATTACATTGAATCATTTGGAGGAACAGTCACACTCTTGGAAGCTTCCTGCTCTTTTCTGGTTATACTGCCACCTGAACTTTTCCTCTCCTGGCACTAACTGAACTACTTTCTTCTCACTTTTTTCTTTCTTCACAAGCCGTTTCTCACTTAAGACTTTTATGAAGCATCCCCTACTAGCTGTGTATAGCTGTGTAACTTTGATTTTGTTGTACAGTTTAGATTTAAATCTACATGTTCTCGTCCTGTACAATCCTAAATACTTTATGTAAACCCAAGGTAGAGCATTATGCTTGAAGAAATTTAGTAAAATTATATTTTAGAGCTCAGCTTCAAGTCCCCATACTGAGACTGATTAATGGATGATGTTTTGTTCTGTTGTCGTTACTCTTAAGCACATGCAGCACCCTGCCCTTGCACACTCCTGCAGTTTCCCACTTTACCTAATTGGCTCTTGAACTTCACGGGGAATAACTAGAAGTGAGGCAAGGAAGGGTGCGTCTCTGGATATATCTTTCTTTTACTTTACTGTCCTTTGAGGAGGAAGCATACCAGAGTCCAAGTTTCTCTGCCCCTCATAGCAGAGAGCCTGTGTTTCATAGAACATGACAGGCTCATCTTATTTTCCATTGATCCAAAAATCTTCAGCGATTTACTCTTCCTTAATGGGTAGGAAGATCAGGACATTTTTCAAAGATAAATTCCTCTTTCTCTTACCTTGTTTTAGTGTACTGATTTTTCCTGTGTAAGCTCAAACTCTTAAGCATGGTTTATCTGTACATTTTTGGTAATTCACCTTCAGAATTCACAACCCTCTCAAACTTCTTTTGTAAATACCTAGTTGTACAATGCCCTCACCCCTGTAGATGGTCTTTTCTTGGTCCTCCTCGTGTCATCTTTGCTATGCAGTACATCCGCAACTTACAAAGTTCCATTCCTGGAGAATTGTTTGTAAGTCAGATTCATTTGTAAGACAACAAAGTGAGTCTAGGGCTGGGGATTTACCTCGGTGGCACCATGCCTGCTTCGCAAGCAGAAAACAAAACAGTGGGTCTAATATATTACATCTATGAAAGTTTGCAACTTGAATGTTGGTAAGTTAGGGACTTACTGTATTTGGCCCGAATGTCAGCCTGTTTCTTCCTAGCTCAGTGACCTTAGATTTTCTCTGGTTCCCATCTGTTTCTTGGTCTTTCGTACTCTAGATCTAAATTCCTACTCTAGTGTGTGTTCCTTGAAGGTGTAATTGTGTATTGGCAGTCCCTACAACATGCTTTGGCCATTGCAGGTCTGTGTGTTCACATTTCTTTCTTCAGCTACATACAGTGAGTTCCTCTGAGTCTGCATCCCTGGTTCTGACTCCTGACAATTCTCACACAGCTGTCTTCAAGACACTGCACTTTGCCTTTTCTTTCTGAATGCCTGCTCATCCACAGCCACTCTTCTGCATCTTCACAGTGGTTCCTCTTTTCTTCTTCCTTTCCTGCTGCTTTCTGAGCTGGTATCTTGGAGAAATCATGATTATTTCATTAGAGTGAATTCTCATTCATCTGATTTAATCATTTCTTTGAAATGTGCAACAGATTGTACTTTTTTTTTTCTTCCATATTCGGCATCATACTCCATAGCATTATTATTGTCAGGATTTCTCAAGCAGCCTTCTAACGCCTTATCTCCTGTCTCAGTCCTCTTCGGGCTGTGTGGCAAACCACTATTAAACTGGCCTTTCAGAAGTTTTCCTTATATTCTGTACTTCCACACAGTGACACATTGGCTTCCTAACCCAGTGTCTTAGTTATTATTACGTTTGCTTCTGTTTAATTATGTCATGTAAAATTCTTCAAATGAATAGCATCCCTTAGCATGAGGGGCCAGACCTGGGAGATGAGTGAGAAAGCTCTGAGAAAACACACAGAAGAAACCTTTGCCCTAGTGAGCTTTCCATGTTTCATCATTTTCTAAGGTTTGACCTACTGCCATGTGAAGGAAGTTGTTTTGTTGCCTAATTGTAGGTCCCAGACCACATGACTGCAGAGCATTGCAGGAACCAGTTGCTGTTTGTATTAGAATATGTATAATGAACTTGAAGTAGCGCTGATGATTTTTTTCTAGTTTGCCTTAATCATTGGGAACTACCTGTACAAATAAAAATATATTTGTTCTTTTTTTTTTTAGTAACAGATTTGACAATTTGATATGAATTCTTGATTATTTGTGTTTGATCAAGAAGTAGTTTTAAAATAGTTGATAATGGAAGTACAATATGAAACAAGATTACTTATTTTACTAAACTTTCTCTTTTGTTTCATTTTTTAAGCCTTAATTCCAGACACTCCAGAGATCTTGAATTTGTCTGCTGATTTCTCAACCTCTACATTATACCTAAAGTGGAATGACAAAGGTTCTGTTTTTCCTCATCACTCAAATATCATCTGGGAAGTCAAAGTTCTACGTAAAGATAGCATGGAGCTCGTAGAATTAGTAAGTTTAACAAAAATTGATTTTTTTTCTATGACAGTACAAAAAGTGATCAGTTTTAAAAATCATTTTTAGGATGGTATCGGTGAATTTTTTGAATATTAAGAAGTAGATAAAGTGTCTTTCAAGGTTCATTAAAAACCGTATACCGTGATTCAGAAATCACATGTGTCATCATTGAAGGGAGTTTAAGAAATTAAGGAGGGGCATAGATTCTATCACTTGAACACAATAAATGTTATCTTTGTGTACTCCTCTCTAGCCTTTTAATATGCATCTCTTTATATAAACACATTGAAAATGTAATTTTCATCTATTTTTTTGTCTTTGTCCCACATTATACATAAGAATAAGTGTTTTAAAACATTTAGCCATGATAATTACCAGATTTCCTACTGCAAAATAAATGCATCGTAATCTGTCACAAATGCCTGAGAAACCAGTAAGCTTCAATTTATCAGAATCTAAAATATGTTCTCATGTTTAGAAAATGCTTTTATTCTTTTGATCCTGTTTATGAACAATTTTTTATGCTCTGTATTTAGTTTTCTTTTTATCTAAGAGGTAATGAGTAATAGTTATGAAAAGTTTGACAAGTGACATCTGGATACTACAATAAAGGAGATACTTTTTCAAGTGTGAATGAAATAAAAATAAATGAAAGAATATTGTTAGTCAAAAACCATATAACTCATTGCTACAAGATACATACCAAGTTGGTAATTATAAGGTTTGGGGGAGAAATCTTTGTATGACAAAAAAATAGCAAGAGCCAAAAGAAAAAAGAAAATGGAGAAAGAATATATTAAAACTGAACTAAAAAGAACTAAAAAGGGAACTAAAAGAGGAAAAATGCTCAGGTCCACAGTAAAAAATGTGACATTTTTATTTGTATATGTAATTAATATCCTTATTTAAGTCAGAATTGCTACTGCAAAATAATAAGCATCATAAGCGGCCACCAAATAAAAGCTATCATTTTGTAATAGCTTACAAACCAAGGATTCTAGTCATTAATGTTGCATTTAAGATGCTTGGCAGCTCACAGCGGTGAAAGCTGTGCCCTATGGAGAGGACCAGGGGAGCCAAGAGCTCTCCGCCACCAGCCCCCACACACTCCCATTTGTCTTTCCCTGGAAACAGACTATTTCAACTCTTTCAGCTGATGTTTTTCATTATTTGTTTCTATTTTTGCAAATACCATACTTACATTCCTGATTGTTTTTTGTTATGTAGTTATGAGCAATGTTTAATTGATTTGCACAGTGAAAAATGAGAACTTAGTCCTCTCTCAGCTCAGTCACATTTGCAGTCTCCTTCTTTCCCTGTTCCTCTTCACCCACCCCCTTTCCCATTTCCTGTGTTCTAACAGATCTGTTACAATTTTTGGTAAAACAATATTTGTTGTATTATGGTTGTGTAAACACTACTCACAACTTTGTCTTTCGTAGAACTTCTTGTATTATCTCTTTGTAAAAATTTCTCTGCTTAATTCATCCCTAAATTCTCTCCAGGTTGTATAAATCTCCTTGAAACTTTCAAATACACTATGTATTCTGTCAGTTTATCTTTGTTCCTAAATGTCTGTGAGGACCTTTGGCTTCCCAGCCTTTCTCACATAAGGGCTCCCAAGATACTGATGATATGTGCATAGCAGACAGCATGATAATGGCTGCAGCAGCTGGTGGTCAGAAGTGTCCCAGGCATTCCAGCAGCCTCAGCTCCTACAAGCAGCCCTATGCTTGAAGGAATTAGGATGTAGACATACTTGTAACCCTCTCAGGACAGACTACTGTGTTGTTCAGCTCATTCGTTAGTAAGGTAATGGTGCAAGGAACTCCATCAACATCTGAGGCATAACTTATGCCTTTTTCTTGTGATGGATCCTTCTTTTCCTAAATCTCCTAATAGATTAATATCATATACTACTGTATTATTTCTTCATTTTGGTGGAAATGTATATTCTCATAGCTGTTTGTTAATGTAGATACACTCTGCTGTCTATAATAGCTAGCTTGCAGATATGATTTATTGTTCAAAAAGTAAAAAGCCTATCAACTGCCATTATTGAAAAGAGGTAGAACAATTAGAATATACATACCTTACTACTGGGAGTCTAACATGCCACCAGCTAAAAACATTCAGACATGGCATTTCTGAAAATATCTTTATTCTATACTCATGTGTGATTTCTAGTTTTAACTCGTTATAAAATTATAGATTGGAAAATTTATCAAGAATTTGAAGGCATTGTTCCATTGTTTCTTCTTGTGTCTGGTATATCTTCACTTTTCTAGCGGAAACTCATTAGGCCCCTTTTAATCTGGTATGTCAGCTTAGGAACTTATTTTGTTTTATTTCTTAAATTTCTTCCTATTTTCTCTTTTTTTTCTTAGAACTTTTGTCCTTCATAAGTTGGACCTTCCAGACTGGTCTTCTCATCATTGTATCTTTCCTGTTTCTTCTCTTCTTTTACTTCATTTTTTGAGACACTTTTCCTAAGCTTTATCATGCAGTCCTGCTATTAAATCTGTTAGTATAGTTTTCATTTGTATGAAATAACTTTTAAAAAGTAATCTTTGTTTTTTTAAAATGAATCCTGTTCTTGTTTCACGAGTGGACTATCTTTTTTTAAGTCTAAAGGTATCAATGATTTAATTGTTTTTATTTCTACACACCATATTTCTTCAAGTTATGTTTTCTTTTTATTTTGGCTTTTGACTTTTAGGATGCTTTCTATACATTTGGTCATCTTGATGGCTACTTATATTTAAATGAGAGGGTCTTAAGATTTCATTGGAACTTTGGTTTGCTTGAAGTGGACTTGTTGACTGGGGATTTCATTGTTGGATAATTAGGATGGGCTATCTAGTTAGCAAACTTCTGATTTTATTTTAGGTAATTATCTTAGCCTGTTCATAGGCCCTAAACCTATACCTGCTGAATATGAATCTGGCTACCGCTGCCATAAGAGCTGAGGAGAGAAAGAAGGCCTATGTTAACAGTCCCTCTTTTTGGTGTAGTATCCCCATTTCCAACTCCTCCTGAGATCCTTCAGTCCAGAAGGGTTCTACTTAACTTTTCCAGGACACAAGTCTCTATTCTGCTGCCAAGGTGAGCAGGGGATCAAATGTGTCTTCAGACAACCTTCAAGCCATCCTGCTTTGAGACCCCCGGCACTCAGCATTTCCAGGGGAACATGGTGGAGCCACTCCCTGGGCCCTTTGGTGCTTCTAGAAACCAGGTGGTTTCCTGGCTTTCCCACTGGAAAGCTGATGTAAGATTCAACTTTCTTAGAACTTCTAAGTCAGTTGCTATTATCCATCTGCTTTCCAACTTCTAAAATGTTAATGGTGTTGTTGCATGTCTTGGTTTTTTTGTCCTTGTGTTTCTGTGCCTTTCAAAAAAATCTTTTTACTCTTGTTTTAGAAGGATATCAGAGTAAGGAGGAAATACATTTCTTTAATATATTGTCTTTTAACTGAAACTCCCAAGGTATCTTTTAGTAGATCTTCAAAGTTTAATTGAAATCTGCCCATTTCTCACAATTGAGATTAATATCCTATACTACTATAAGTTGCATTTAAATTAAACTGTTGAAAAATATTTTCTTTTAAAAGAAAATTTAAAATATAGAATGAATATATTAAAATTGTTATGTAGGTGGTAATAAGATTACTCTAAAACAGTTTATTTTGTTGAATTGCTGCCCCCTCCTTGATTTTAGAGATACAAAGCCATTAACTATTTTTCCTCCACAAAAACATGGAGATCCTTTGGGTAGCAGTTTCTTTTCTTAGGTGCTGTATTAGACATTTTGATGAATATCAATGTCCTGGATGATAATGCAGTAGGGCTTGCCATTTAAGAAGTGAACATAGTTGTATAATGATTGTTACTCTAACTTTCCTGGTATGGCTCATAAAAAACCAAGATAGTTTTACAAAAGGGCACACCATTTACTTACTGGTGATTACTTGGTGATATGATCTTTTGATCCTAAAAGAAAGCAGAACATACCATTTGGAAGTATAATTTTATTTGGGCTTGTTTTTAGGTGACTTACAACACAACTCTGAATGGCAGAGATATAGTTCATCACTGGAGTTGGGCCTCAGACATGCCCTTGGAGTGTGCCACTCATCATGTGAGAATTAGGTGCTACATTGACTCTCTTCATTTCTCTGGTCTCAAAGAGTGGAGTGACTGGAGCCCAGTGAAAAACATTTCTTGTAAGCCTGTATTTAAAGAATTTTTGTTTCAAAGGAACTGGAGTGCTGAAAAGCAGTGTTTAGTGTATACTCTTGGTTCTCTGAGTCCCAATAGCTATATGAGGACCACTTGGGAGCTTCAAGTCTGTCATTCCAGGAGCTTTAGATTAAAGAACTTAATTAAAGAAGTTAAGGATAGAGTTCAGGAGTCTGTCCTTTTAAAGACTTCCTAAGTGGCTAAATAAACATCCCGATATGAAAATCATTATAATAAGCACTGAAGAATAATTTTAAAATATGTTGTTCGAAATGAGGCCAAATTGATATATTAAGAAAATAGTTCCCGACTTCTGGTCTACAGAGCAGACAGCACTTGAAGGCACATAATTATTGTAGAGAATATGGGAGTCTGTAAACATACCCAAAAAATTATCTGTCCATTAAACAAAACTTACATCCAAGCAGAATGCTGTCAGGGTAGAGTAGGGTCAAGAACAACATTGCCAGTAAAATGAAGTCTTGAAAAACACTGGCAGTTGGAATAGGTAGATCACTCTAATGACAATGTGCAGAAACGAATCAGAGCAGGGGAGAGCTGGAGGCAGGTAAATAAGAATTTCTGGCTATTGAACAAAAGTCAGTGACAACGTAAGCTAGGACACTAGGGTTTAGAAATGAAAAGGGAGGAAAGATGTGAAAATGCCATTGGTGAGAGAGAAATAGACCCAAAGATACCTATTAGTACGAGTAGCTGAGTGGTTAGTGATGCTATCCTCTGAGACAAAAAATAGTGTGAACAAGTTTGATAGGAAAGGAAATTTTTGTTTTTAATCATTGTGCTTGAGGGACTGAAGAGTTTAGGTAGTGGGGCCGTACAGGCAGTTGGAAATGTAAGTTTGGCATCCTGGTGTGAGTAAGTACAGCTGGACAGGCCTGGTTGGGGATCACTGATATATATGTGATACGAGATTTTTAAATTCTGAAGGTTAACATGACTTTGGAAGGTAACATGTTCTTAGTCCACATTCCCTAGGAGCACATATATCTTAAGGGTAGAATAGAGGGAAGGCCAGTAGTCAGAGTACTAACAATAGCTCAGGAAAGTCTAGTGTTATAGAACCCAAGAAGGGAGGGAGTTCTGAGGAAGAAGACTTTAAACAGCATCCTAGGCACAGTAGAAAGCAAAGGGAATAGAGAGTGAGAAGGGACCACTGGATTGAGCATAGTAGAATGGTGGGGTGGAAACTGGACTACAGTGAAGAGGTGGGTGGGGGTGCAAAGGAGGATAGAGGTCATTAGAAATACTGTTTAGTGTGTGTGGCAGTGGGGGAGGGGTGTGGATCACATATGTGGGGTGGAGGGTTTTTTGTTTGTTTTGTTTTGAGATAGGGTCTCACTGAGTTGCCCAGGTCAAACTCGAACTTGGAATCCTCCCATCTCAGCCTCTCTTGGTGTGCATTTTTCTCAAGTGCATATAAACCCACTGAATTTGCACCTTTAGACTTATTAAATATTACCCTGTGACCTTAAACCTTTCACCCCTCACCATTACCCTTTTCAGTAAATAAATTATACACAGTTTTATTTTATTTCTCATATGTGCCTTGTTTCTTTGGAATCTGAGGGATACACCTCGTATTTGGGCCACCATTGTCTCAAAACACCAAACAATATGTTGTGTATATACTGGACTATTCTGTAAATTATCTTGGGGATAAAAAGGCTTATTATGGAGATTATTTTATGTAAAACGCTTCTAAAATATTTATAATTTTTTTTGTTCTTTCTAGGGACTTCTGATTCTCAGACCAAGGTTTTTCCTCAAGACAACATAATACTTGTAGGCTCAGACATAACATTTTGTTGTATAAGTCAAGAAAAAGTGTTATTGGCACAGATTGGCAGTAAAAATTGTCCCCTTATCCATCTCGATGGAGAAAATGTTGCCATCAAGATCCATAATATATCTGTTTCTGAAAATAGTGGAACAAATGTGATTTTCACAACAGAAGATTACATATATGGAACAGTTATTTTTGCAGGATGTGAGTATATAAATCTAACGAGAGTTTCTATTGACCTAATTTGATCTCTTTAACTCCTTAGTTCTTTTCCTACAGAATTATTCTATTTCTTTCTTTGTTCTTCAGTATAAATGATGCACAACCTAACCTTACATGTGTTAAAATGAGTCCTCAGTTAGTTTTCTACTTACTTGTATTAGTGTTACTTGTAGTTTTTAAAATAAGATCTAAAGGGCTGGGGATTTAGCTCAGTGGTTTCGCCACCTGCTGCGCAAGCGCAGGGACCCGAGTTCGATCCCTGGTACCAAAAAAAAGATAAAATAAGATCTAAAATAGCTAACTGATAATGTTTAGTTTAAATTCTTAGTTAACAACTTTGTTGAATCAAAGATTACTAGTATATAGTATTTCTTAATCCCGTATTGTTTAGGAATTATTTCATATAAATCCATTTCCCACTTAATGTATACCTGTTTTTAAATACTTCAATTATAATGATTTTAAACAAAGTCTTTCAGTAGTATAATATGTCTTCTCTGACTTTTAAGTAACATATTTGAGGAGAACATGAAGACTGGAAGACACAGGCAAGAAATCATATGCTGTCACTATGTTCTGTACATAACATGTTTTATCATTCAGGGACACATTTATGAAATGTTCACTTCTGTAGTCTGAATATTTCCAAAAGCTGTGGTGGTGGGCTGCCCTGCCTATTCTGGCTTGTGTGGAATGTCCACAGATAAGTATGTTTAGAGTTCTTAGCTATGTCTGTGAAGTTTTTCTCCCTCCTCCCCTTGGCTTTGCTTCTAGCACTGATTCCTTCCCGCCTGTATTCTTTATAAAAGACTCTGAGTTTGTTTGTTCTGAGAGTCTCATGAACAAAGTGTGTGAAATAGAGTGAGTGAATTTTGTGATATTTCTTTAGATTTCTTAGTGATTTTTTTCTTTACTCTTTTATGATTCTTCTGATGAGTCACCTTCAGATGCTGATGTAATTCTATGGAAGAACCAGAGTTAGGTGCACTTCCCAGCTTAATGGTTATATTACATTTTTTATCTTACTAGTAATGTGTTTAGGAGATTATTTACAAAATTTCACGCAAAAGATATGGCATCTAAGATGAGAACCAGAGGTATATGTAATGAAGCTTCTTGATAAATAATGCCAAAAAGTGAGTTAGCCACTTAAAAGTATGAAAGGAAAAGTTAAAATTTAAAAGCTGAGAATATGTACTGCTTCCATTTCTATTATTTCCAACCTGTTATTGTAGTACTGGAAAAAAACTTTTAAATTCATAATTTAAACTTCATTTATAACACTTGGAGGTTGAAATCTTTTTTTGGTATTTGTCAATGTAGAACAGCAGTAACATTTCTCTTCAGAGGAAGCTCTTTAGAAACTTACAAGAGCAGGTTTTCGAGTGAATTAGGGATAAAGATTTATTTTTCTTATGAATATTCTTTTAATCCATAATTTATTTAAAATAATTTTAGAATCAGCAGGTTATTCTCCATTTAAACACACATACACAGTATAAACCCGTTGGATCTTTTATTGGAATTAAATCTATAATCAATTTAGGAGAATTTCTGTTCTGATAATGTTGAGTCTTTCAAACCATGAGCATGGTATGTCCTTCCATTTATTGATTTATCTTTGTGATATGAGGTCTTATATATCTTTCGTAAATTTATTCCTAGGTGTTTGATGTTTTCTACTGCTATTACAAATGTTTTTTAATTGCATTTTTTATTTGTATGTAAAGGTATACTTGATTTATGTGGTGCAATTGAAAAATATAACTATTTAAATGTAAAAAATTGATTACAGTAAAAGACACATGGCCATTAATTCCTCTCCCTTCAAGCACATTTATCCCATCATTCTTGACACTTTCTGCAGCAGTTGTGGAAATCATCTTTCATGAGTGTCTTTAGTTATGCTGTCATGGCTACCTCAGTGTCTAGAATCAGTTCAAAATGTTTACTTGTCATGGTCATTTTGACTTTGAGGAAGACCCAGAAGTCACAGTTCCAGATCCCCTGAATGACATGGATGAGGAAACACCATAATGTTTTTACAGAGCTGCTTTTAATTGGATGGCACTTGGCATCAGCATTCACTATATTTTTTTTATCACACCTTGTAAAGACACTCACAAAGGAGGACTTTCAGAACTATTTCAGAGAGTGGCAAGAATAATGGGGTAAGTGTGTTTGAAGCAGGGGGTAAGTATTTTAGAGGGATTCATGGCAGTGTGTCTTACTATAATAAAATTTGTTTAAACATTCATCATATATTTTGATCACACTGTACAGACCTAGCTTTTATCTAACTTTAGTTGATTCTTTTGGAGTTAATTTCTTTGAAAAGAATATCAGTACATTTCAAATGCTATCCTTTCATATTTTCCCCTTCTGTCTGTCTAGTTCTTTTGAGGTTTTACCTATTATTTGGATTTTAAGTTTCTCAGTTTAATATATTTGCCAAGTCCCTAAAATAACTAGCATGTTGAATATATTCCACATATTTTTGTATGTGACTTTAATAAGTAGTTGAAAGTTTGGCCTTAGATTTTAAAAAGTTTCCAAAATAAATATGCTAATTGTTAAACTTTAACTCAGCTGGTATTAGTCCTCTTAGTACTATATACGGTGTCATAAAAGGATGTTTTTCTTAACTCTGGGAAGGGTATGCAAAATTTTCTTAAGTTCTGATCAATAAATTAAGAATTGTTTTAAAAATTCCATTTTTAAAAAATTATTTTACAGAATATTTTAAGAGGTAACTTTAAGACTACTTTAACCTAAAATAAAAGATAGTTTAGATAAATATGACAGTAGGGAAATACCAGTTTCTGTATGTGTTTTATTAAACATGGATATAAAAATGACAATTTCTGTAATCAGTGTCAGACTGCAGCATTTTCATTTAAAGTTCTCACAAAAACGAAAATCCTTTTTTGCTTTTTCTAGTCTGCCCCAGCAAAGCCAGAAGGAACAGTTTTTTCACTGGCTCAGTCACTTTCGCATTGCTGAGACACAATACCCAGCACTCCAACTAAAGGAGGAAGGGTTTATTTTTGCTCACCATTTCAGAAGCTTTAGTCCATGGCTGGCAGGCACATAAGCAGAAATGGCATGGTTGAAGGGCCTGCCACAAAGGAAAGTGGCTCACATCATGGTGGCCAGAAAGCAGAGAGAGAAGAGACAAATCAGGGAGGGAGATATATCCTTCTGGTTCATGCTCCCAGTGATCCAGCTCCAACCAGGATCCATCTCCTAACAGCAAGTTAGCTATATGAACTAATCCTCTGAAGATAGAATCCCCATGATCCAATCACCTTCCAAACATGAGACTTTTGAGGAACTACCTACATACAAAACATAATGTTCTTCCCCTGGCCTCAAAAAGACTCAAGTCCATCTCTTTATGCAAATACATTTAGTCTATCTCTTAAGTCACCAAAATTTCAACAGTTTCAGTATTGCTAAAAAGGCCAAATCCAAACTCTCTTCTGAAACTCAAGGCAGACTTTTAGCTGTGAACCTCTGAAAAAAATAAGCTGAACATTGCCAACATACAATGGCACAAGGTAAACATCCCCATTCCAGAAGGGAGAAATTGGAGGATAGGAAGGAATTGAACCAAAGCAAGACCAAAACCCAACTAGGGAAATATTAAGTCCTGTAGCACTATGTGCAGCACACAGGGCAAGATGGTGAGATGTGAGCTAGAAAGGGCTTGGGCAGCCCTCCTTCCTATACCATTGCTGATTGCAGCCCTCATGGTCTCTCTCTTGGGCTGGCTTTGCTTGCCATCTACAGCTTTCCTTGGCAGACATTCCATGTTCATGGCTTCTCCAATTTCTCCACTGCACTTTCAGCTTCACTCTAATGTGTTCACACACTGCCTTTTCAGGGACACACTGACTGACTTCCTAGGTCTTCTTTTGAAATTTGGGTTGAAGCCTCCTGGACCCCCACAGCACTTGCACTGTGCCTACCCATAAAACTAGCACCATCTGGATAATGCCAAGAATTGCCTCCAGCTCAAGCAGTAGCCAGGCCCCCTTAGATCATGGCTGCAGCAGCCTCTGAGTGCTTTGTTAGATGGCTGAACTCTGGAGAACACTTTCCTAATTTGCCCTGGATGAGCTGCATTCCCTGGCATTCTTTTCTCAAAGCAAAGTCTTTAACTTTTGAACCTTTAACCATGTGGAGGGTAGCATCTTGTTGATTCTGAGATACCCTCAAGCTATCTTTTCTATTGTCTTGATGAATATACTTGAATTCTTTTTAATGCAAATCTTTTTAGCAACCATATTCTCCTTTGCTCTAACTTTGCAGGGGCTTTCTTTTTGAGAAAACAAACTTTTTAAATGGATTTATTGCACCTGTTTTTCACTCTAAAACTGACTGAAAGCTGCCAGCAGTACCCATGCCACAGCCTGAACATTAGGCTACCTTGACATTTCCTCTACCAGATTAATTAGTCCTTTGCTCTTAATTTCTGTATCCTGCATAGTCTCAGAACATGGGCACAGTGTGGACAAAATTTTCTGCCAGAGCATAACCCACATAGCCTCTGGTCCAAATGCTAGTGGCATCCTTGCTCCCAGCTGAAACCTCCTGAGCCTGGTTTTTACTGTGCACATTTCTGTCAGCATTCTGGTCCTCTGACCTCTGACTAGAATCTCACATCAAGCTTGGATTACAGCATTATAGGACTTCTCTAGCTGGCATCTCCAGACCTTTCCATACTGCTCCTGAAAACCAGTTCCAAAGGCTTCTAAACCACATGGTCAAGTATAGTTATGGCAACTACTCCACTCTTAGTACCAAAATCTGTCTTAGTCACTTGCTTGTGGCTGAGATACAGTATTTGACATCCCCAATTTAAAGGAGGAGAGATTTATTTTGGCTCAGTTCCAGTCTGTAATTGGCAGGATCATATATAGAAATGACATGGTGGAAGGGCCTGCCACAGAGGAAAACTGCTTACATCATGGTTGCCAGGAACCAAAGAGCAAGGGCCCAGTGGAGGAAACCTGCTCAGGCCATGGTGACTTGAAAGGAGAGAGAAAAGGGAACAGTGTGGGAAATGTATTCTTCCAGGTCACACCCCAATGGCCTGCCTTAACTACATCCCAGCTCCCTGACAAGAAGTCAGCTATGAACTCATCATTAGTGGATGAATCCACTCATGAGTATAGTGCTCCATGATCCAGTCACCTTCCAAACACATGAGACCACATATAAACCATAGTAGTAACATATATTGATTTTGATATGTTTGATACTTGTTTACAAATCAGAGTATATAGATGATAAATGAAAATATTTTAAAGTGTAATTTTTAACTTAATTTATTAGAAAGGTTTCTTTGAGAGATTTGGTACATTCTGAAATAGGATTTAAAGGAAAATGATATTTGATTTCTCAAATTGATATTGGGACTCTCCAAATGAAGAGTCACTTTAATTTTTTTTTCACTTTTTTTTTTTTTTTTACTTTAATATATTTTAATCCATCATTTCTTTTTTCTGTGGAACTGGGGATCGAACTCAGGACCTTGCACTTGCCAGGCAGGCTCTGGGGCCACTGAGCTAAACCTCTGTCCCCGCACCATTTCTAATATATTAAGAACTCTGACAAAACATGCTGTAAAGAATAATTTATGTATTATTCATAAGTAAAATATAGTTAATAAATGATTTCTTTTTAAGGTAATTATATAAAATGTTAACATTTTGTAAAATACTGTGCCATCTGGAAAAGCATTTAATCACGTGTAACTATATTTTATTTCTTTAGATCCACCTGATGTTCCTCAAAAACTGAATTGTGAAACACATGATTTAGAAGAAATTGTGTGTACTTGGAATCCAGGAAGACCAACAGCATTGGTGGGCCCACGAAGTACAAATTACAATTTATTTGAAAGGTAATGGTAACCAGGAAAGGATGTTAGATGGTAAATACTTTGGAAACACATGTTAAATGACATAGAGAAATGTTTTAATTCATCCCTATTATGAGTTAAGATATGAAACTGAATATGCTATATAGAATTGCATGTACTATAAAAACTGCAGCTTGAGCACATGTAGACTCAATATCATATCTTTTTTTTTTGGTACCGGGGATCAAACTCAGGACCTTGCACTTGTGAGGCAGGCACGGTGCCGCTGAGCTAAATCCCTGGCCCACAAAATCATATTTTTTAAAAGTCTAGAAGGAAGAACCTCAGATGTGGACAGAATCTGTTTCTGGGTGGTGGGCTTATTGGCTGATTATTTTCTGTATCATGCAGAGTTTCTTCTCCGAGTATGTAACATGCTTGTAATTAAAAATATAAACTTACAAAGATTCATTGTTAGAAATTTATCCATTTCTCCTGAAATATTTGTATCTTGTCATTTTGAAGTTATTTTTCTTTTAATCCAGTTTTTCAGGAAAATATGTTAGATTTAAAAATGCTGAAGTACCTACAAATGAAAGCTATCGGGTACTCTTTAAAATGATTCCAAATCAAGAAATATATAATTTTACTCTGAGTGGTCACAATCCTCTTGGGCAATCAGAATCAACAATACTCATTAACATCACTGAACGAGGTAAGGTGCTCCTGCGTCAGCCAGGGTCTTAAAAAAAGGAGAAGTGGCAAGGTGCTGGGGACTAATGAGAACTGCCTTTAGGGATTACTCTTCACTGATTATTTTCTCTAGAGTTAGTTACTACTAAATTTATAAATTTTATTCTAAAAGGTTAAAAATGAATAGCTTCAAGTTTTAACACTGAATTTAAGTAAAATTTTCAATTATCATTTACATGGAAATTATAAGTGGCTTTGTCTAGTAGTTTTTGATTTCTGAAAAAATTTTTACAATTTTAAAAAACTTTTATTTTAAAATAGTATTTGAAAAAAAAAAATAGTATTTGACTCACTGGTTGTTGTAAAAATAATGAATTAGAACCTTGGGAGCCCTTCCCATGGCTTTCCCCAGTGGTGACATCCTGTGTAATTAGCACAACATCAACACCAGAAAGTTGACCCTGGAGTAATACTGTAACTAGATTACTGAACTCGACTATTCATCTTTCTCAGTTGTTTTTCTGTGTGTGTATGTCTGTGTGTGTATGTCTGCTGAAGGGCCAATATGATTAAGTTCCTTTGTGAATCTTTTCATGGATAAACTACATAGGAACACACCCACACACACAACTGAATCCAGTCTTGGCAGCAACTGTTCATCTGTTTTGTCATTTTCAGAGTGTTACATAAATGCAGTTATATAGTCCATAACCTTTTGAGGTTGGCTTATTTTACTAAAGATAATGTCCCTGAGGGCCATCCAAAGTGGTGGATGTTATCAGTATTCATTGCTTTTATACTGAGGATTTCTGAAATTTTTACCAACCCCATTTATGGGTAACTGAGAATAGAAGTAAAATGCAGTTGATCCTTTGGGCATTCATTGCCATGATTCAAACACATGCAGTGATTCCTGGCCAGGCTCAGCATCACACTAAGAAGTAGCATAGAGATCTCCTCTCAGAGACTGACATTCAAGGGAGAAATGGCTTAAACCAAATACATTATCATACAGCCTACAAGTGAGTAGTGTATGAACCTGTTGCCCTACTACCAAATATAAGTGGATTTCATCTCTTATTCCTTCTTGTCATATTTGTTTCCTGATTTCTTCCAGGATCAAAAAGCTACATTTTATAGTTCAGGAGTAGTGTTTGTATTTGTCTGCTCCCTGTCATTTCATTTCATTAGTGTTTCTCATGGGATTCTTTTCTATCACTCAAATTTACCTATGTACAATCACCAATATAATATGCATTGTGCCTCACTGTACCTGTATTCTTGTCAAGACTCCAACCTGCATTCCATTTCTGCATTCTTTTGGCCAATTTTAGTGTGTTTCTTCCTTTGATGCTTGACTTAAATTATGCCTTCACTGTAAGACTTTCTCCACCATGCTACATTTAAATTCCTGTGGCAGCTAACATCTGTACCATGGACTTAGAATCTACCATAGATTTTTAATTTTCTTTTCTTATGTTATTCTTTTGTACATTAGAAGTTCCTTAAAGGTAGAGATTGTGATCTTACTACCTTTTCTGTATTCCCAACACCAAAAGAAGAACCTTGTGTGTGATTGGGTTCTTTAAAAACATTGGCAAGATATCAACAGCAATAGTGAGGTGTGTGGATTCCATAGATACCTGGTAGAATATTTCTTTTCAACACTAATTATGCCTTCTTGTTTTTTGTTTTTTTAAATTCTCATTTATCGTAGTAAGAGTTAGGACTTATCATAGTTACAGTTTTCACTTGTAAATAAATGTTTAAAGGAATTACTCTTTAAAATTCTATTTACAGTTTCTCCACATACTCCTACTTCATTCAGAGTGAAGGATATTAATTCAAATGCTGTTACACTTTCTTGGCATTTATCAGGCAGCTTTGCAAAGATAAATCTTTTATGTCAAATTAAAATTAATAAAGCTAATTCAGGACAAGAATTGGTAAGTAAAATACTTCTATGATATGTATAAGCTCTCTATTCTAGAAACTTACTAAACAAGAAAGACATTAATATCAAGGTAACAATAGCACTCTACTTAATATTTGAAAATAATTGCAATACTGGATTCTATAGAAGGTAATTAAACTTTTACTACTAAGAATGTACCCAAGTCTAGTATATAGTACCTAGCATGTAGATGGTGCTCAATTTGTGAATGAGTACTTCTTGCTGTAACCTTTCACATCAGTTAATGGAGCAATTGGCATCAGAAAGTAGTAGTGATTTTTAAAATTACAGAATGCAACAATGAGGGCAAGTTATACTTGGTAATTAATTATAAGTCAAAGCATGACTTTTTAGTGTATTTTAAATATTTAGATTGACTTATACTATACCATTTTGTAATTTGTGGTTAAGTCCAAAATAAATGATATTGTACTTAAATATTCATTTGTAAATTTACTGATTTCTAGAAAATGAGTCAAAACTAGAAAATGTAACCTGGAAAAAAAATCTTTGTAACAAGCATTTTGGAGTTCAGAGGCTTTCCTGAGACATGCAAATCCTCAAATTATTTTAAAATTGCTTCATTTTATTTGTTTAGTTTACGTATCCATGGACCATTTACTATATGTTTAGCACCATTCTAGATGTCCTAAGTGACATAATAAAAGAGTTACATAAAAGATGATGCCTGCTTCCAGGAGGCTTCCAGATAACATCTGGATAGTACACTTAATGCTCAAGTCTTGAGGTCATCTAAGATTACCAAATTATGTTCAGGTTTATTATATAATCATTAGCCCTTGACTGGTTATCAAAACTATATCATCCTCTGGATAATTTAATTATTACTTAGATTAAATATTCAGATTTTTAAAATCCCAATTATTATTATTTTTTTTTAGTACTGGGTATCGAACTCAGGTCTGCTTGCGCAGCAGGTGGCAAAACCACTGAGCTAAATCCCTGGCCCCCAAATCCCAATATTTTATTGCTATTGTAGAATATAGTTTTATTGACTTGATACTGTATGTATATAAGAAATAAAATATAGAATGTAAGAGTCAAAATATAAAATATCCGCTATAGGGCAGGGATTTAGCTCAGTGGTTCCCCCACTTGCCTCGAAAGCACAAGGATCCGAGTTCAATCCCTGGTACCAAAAAAATAAATGAAAAAATAAAATAAAATAAAATATTCACTATAGTGGATGAGCTCTTTTTCGTGTTTAAATATAAGCTCATATGGACATTCAGTTGATTTATACTACTTATGTAGGAGGATTTCTTACAAAAATGTATATGTGTGAGTGTATTCATGTATTCATACACATGGCATATACACATACATACACATACTTGTTTTCAAATAGCGGAATATCACAATCAAAGGAGTGGAAAATTCAAGTTATCGTGTTGCTGTGGACAAATTAAATCCATATACTATGTATACTTTTCGGATTCGTTGTTCTTCTGAAACTTACTGGAAATGGAGCAAATGGAGCAATGAAAAACAACATTTAACCACAGAAGCCAGTAAGTTAACTAAATGATTTATAGCTAATTATTATTCATGGAGAGATAAGATGTAAGACAGCGAGGCACCCAAGGACAATCACCGATGGCCTTGAGTATGATTTTAGCCCACTTTCTGGGACCTTGTGTTTTGTAGAAATTGAGAGCTTAGCTTTTCTATTGCTTCATTTTCTAAATTCATTTTTAAGCCACTGAACTTTTATATTTTATTGAGTATTTGAAATACCATAGAAAAAAATTTTAAGCACTACCATCTCAATTGCTGATACTATCAACAGACATACAGTATGTGTCTCCAGGTGCTAACTTTTAGATTTCCTTCCTAGCTCCTTCAAAGGGACCAGATACTTGGAGAGAGTGGAGTTCTGATGGGAAAAATTTGATAATATACTGGAAGGTAAATATCTAATTTTTCCTTGAACATCTAAATAATTGTATTATGCTTAAGTGCTTGACTTACATGTATGTGGTACTTTGGTTATTGAGCATTCAGAATTTCCTGGATTGGCTAAGTCTGTAGTATTGCTGAGAGCTAACCTGCCTCCTATATGCCCAAATTCCTCATCACTCCCTTTTTACTGCAGTCATTGTAGTGAGGATCTTCTGTCTCAGTTCTGAGCACTCTTTACCTGGATTTTATGAGGCCCACTAAGGACCTGAGAATTTCATAAATTCCCTGTCCCTTTCTTTTGTCAGAAACTCAGCCAGAAACTACGAGTTGGAATCCCAAGTATTGGTTGCATTTTTCTTCTGTGAGTGGGTTAGCAGATCTCATATGGCATCATATGCAGGGGCAGTAGTTTTGAAAGGGATTTTAGCTATATAAATAAAGAAGTTTGAATGTTCATTTTCTTTTATACAATTACTTGCCCTTTTGGGGATTTAGATTAAATACTTAATCCTAAGTATGAAAAAAGGAAAAAATGTGCCACAAAAGTATTCAACCAAAATACTATTGTTTTAGTATTATGAAAACTTAGGAACAACTTAAATTTCATGTATTTAAGGAATATTCAAGTATACTGGTTAAAAATGTGAAATGAAATGTAAAGTCACTAAAATGTATGTAATTGTATTAACACGGACAAGTGTTTATGGAAGAGTGTAAAAATACGTAATTGTGTTTTGATACGAACAGTGTTTGAGAGAACTTTTTTCCATCCTTAAGGCAGAGTTTTCAACAAGCTGACATATCATTTAATAACACACTTGAATGTAATGTTGGGGCCATTAATTAAGAAAAAATAATCCTACCTCTAGAAAAACAACTGGAAAGCAACAACAAAATGCAAGAGTGTTTAAAAGGCAGAAATATGGGATATTTTAACTTGCTGCCTTTCAATTTTTATATTTTTTCAATTTTCTTTAATGGACATTACTATTTTAAAAATGAGAAAACTACTGTTTTTTAAAAACCTGATGTCATACTTTTAAAAGTTTTGTTTTTAAGTAGAGCAGTGCTTCTGCAAACTTTAAATTTTTGCTTCACATTAATTTAAATCTTCTTAGTTCCTTTAAAGGGATCAGATACTTGGATATCTATGAAGATAAATCTTGTTTTGTAGTTCCTCTTTAAATTCTGTGTATTTTTAATACTTGCAACAAATGCAGCTTTTTTAAATATAACTTTCCTAATATACCTAAATCTCAGTGGACTTTAAATCTGTTTTGTGTGGTAGACAGTTTCATCTTTTTCTAATGTTAGTCACTGTGAACCTAACGCTCAATTTAGACTTGATGACTGTGCCTAATCACTTATTTTTTGCAAGTTTTTAATAACAATTTTATTTTCTGTTTGTCGTAGCCTTTACCTATTAATGATGCTAATGGGAAAATCCTTTCCTATAATGTATCATGTTCATCAGTTGAGGAAACACAATCCCTTTCTGAGATCCCCGATCCTCAACACAAAGCAGAAATACGCCTGGATAAAAATGATTATATCATCAGTGTGGTAGCAAAGAACTCTGTTGGCTCATCACCACCTTCTAAAATAGCCAGTATGGAAATCCCAAATGGTGAGTGGTTATGAAAACTTGGTGTGTAAGAACAAGAAATTAAAAAAAGAAAGTTGATGTTACATCTGTTATGTAATGAACAGTCCTCATACATGCTGCTTGCTGCTGACCTATACGTGGAGG
Organism: Heterocephalus glaber; assembly: GCF_000247695.1. The sequence continues at coordinate 16,459,773 of NW_004624759.1, forward strand.
AACAAGCAGATTAATGTCTAAATACTACTGAGAGATAGTAGTTGTTACTACTGACTTGAAGCATGTACACTTATAGATAAAATAATTACTACCGCCAGTTACTTTATCTCATTATGTTGGGGAGTTATGGTTGTGGAAGTGCTTAGAAGAAATAGTTTAACTATTTATTCAAGCTTTGTTTTCAAATATCTCTAAGACTAAGAGCTTATGCTATCAAGCTAGGCTGTTGTGCAAACTGTCAGGCAGGAAAAAATACTTGTTTTAATTGGGAGCTGTGTTGATAAGGAATTCTTTATTGATAAAATCTTTCTGAAGTCCAAATTCCATCTGTAACATAGGCTTTGGGAAAAATAACAGACTGATAGAGTTTTAAAATTATTAGTGCCTTCCTTTAAATTTTACAGTAATTAGATTATCAATGACTACTGCATCCCGTCTTAGCGTCTATCTGGACAACTTTTTGAGTCATGAGAAAGAAATGGTCACTTTCCCTTTCAGATCATTTCTGATCCCCCTCCTCTGTTGTGCTGCCCCTCTCTGGGAATACCTTTCTATAAACTCATTCCAAGAGGAAGCCAGATGGGTCCAGTTAGGACCTCTGAGCGTCTTCTCAGGTCAGCTCTTGGCAGTTTCTTATTATGTTACTTAACAAGTTCTTTGTTCTCTTTGAGGCCGAAGTAGGAAAAGTAGGAGGATAGAGTGGGGAAAAGGCCAGTGCATTTCAGAGAGACAGACACTGTCCTGGCTGAGCTAACGGGATAGGCTGAAGAGGCCCCAGAGCTGGAACAGATGCAGCCAGGCAGGGTCATTACAAGGCAGACTAATGGTCCTGTATTTGGGCCTGGCCAGCCACAAACAGATGTGTGAACCTAAGAAGATAACTTCTGACTTAGATCATTCACTTCATTGCTCTCATAATGATAGACAGCAGCTGTATTGTCTTTTAACTCAAGAACTGGAAGCCTGCCTGTTCCACATGTCCTCTGACCTTGAGGGATGGCAATTTGCAGAGGTTAACTGTGGCTTGGTCATCAGCTTTCAGACAGTGACTACAGCCCCAGCACCTCATGGCTCCTGGAGGGTTTCCCAAGATGGTGGCTCTCCAGTCCCAGCTCAGGTTTATATTGTGGATTTGTAAGCATATGGAGCCAAAAGGCTGTTTTATGTCCAAAGACTTCTGCATTCTAATCCAGATTTTTGTCTTGTGTTCAGGGGTAACTGCTTTGTGAATGTATGTTTGCTCAGAAAACACTTCTGTGGCTTTTTACTGAATCCTTAAGTATGTATCAGATATAGAAATTACTGTGACTGCACTGTTCTGTCCTCCACCCCAATTCCTCACCCCCAGCCTTGGCCCCTACTTGTCATTTAGTTACAGATCTGGCAGGATAGGGAAGACAAACATGGCACAGGGCCCATTTCCCCACTCCCTTGCCCCCAGCACATAGCTTGGTGCATCAGCAGATCCTCCCTTCCCATCCTGTTCTGAGTTGGCTCAGTACCCTTCAGCCCTGCCCAAGGGTAGCAGGCTTCCTGGAAAGCAGGAGAAGGGGCTGGCTCACCTGTTCTTCCACTCCTTTATGTATGCCCTTTCTGGACACTCTCTGGCCACCAGCTCTCATGGAGCTTGCATTCAGTGTCCTTCACCAAGCTCCCACCCCCTCCCTCCCCAGTGCGGCCACACCTTGTCCTCTGATGCTTCTATTTCCATCCTTATTTCCTCCACCCCATCCTTCCTGGACTGTCATCTTCCCATCCCACCCCCAGGCTGTTCCTGCCTGATCATAGTTGCCTTTTTAATTCTTCAGTTGCTGTGTTAATCACTGGATACAGGTAAGTGCTATATAGTTGTTTTAATACAAGTAACAGAGCAATACTTCTAATCTCTGCTAAACATTTATCTGTTTTGAGCACTATTCTGTAATTTGTGTACAGTGAAGTAATTTCTATAACTGCTGTGCACTTTCACAAGACTTACCTTGTAGTGTTTTTATTGCCAATAAAATGCCCTTCTTTCTTGTTGAAGATGATCTCAGAGTAGAGCAGGTTGTTGGAATGGGAAAGAGGATTCTCCTCACCTGGCATCCTGACCCCAACATGACTTGTGACTATGTTATTAAGTGGTGTAATTCATCTCAGTTTGAGCCCTGCCTTATGGATTGGAAAAAAGTTCCTTCAAACAGCACTGAGGCCATAATAGAATCTGGTAAGAAGAGTTAGTGTCTTTCAGAGTTCTTAAAAAAATATTATTTATTGCAAACATATACAGACATGTACTAATGCTAGTAAAAGGTAAAAATTGAAAAAAAAAATACACCATAGGCAAAAATATTATTTAAAATTATTAAAAATAATTATTTTATATGAGAAAAAAATAGAAACAAAAGGTGGAGGAGTTGAAGGGAGGGCAGGGGCATGGGAAAAAATAAGAACCAAAATACATCATGTAAAGAAAGGTACAAGTTCCCAATGATGAATGTAAATGTATTGTATACCTAAAATGTACCTATAAAAGAATTTAGGAGGAAAAAAAATTATTATTTTAAAAATATTATTTAAAAGCAACTTACATGTGATTGGGTAGATGTGAATTATTTAACTTTTCTAGAGGGTAATCTATGGTGTGATGTGACAGGATTCAGAACCTGTGATTTTATGTACATATCTAGGAATTTATTCCTAGTACTTGTCTGGGAATTTATTCTAAGAAATAATTGAAAACATGAAATTTCCTCTAAGGATGTTCTGTACAACATTACTTATAATCATAAAAAATTGAAAACAAACTCAGCAGTAAGGGAATGGGTAAATGGTGGTACATGTATAAATAGGTAACATTCATAGAAAAAGAAGACTACAAAACACGCTTTGCTTTTATTTGCCCCAGGCCTATATTAACAAAGGTAGGGAGCCAGTGAGCATAATCTTCCCTGCTGGAGGGCAGGGTGGTGTGGGAGGGCGGGTGTGGTTTGTGACACTAGCTGCCCTTGATACTTTAGCCACAGGAGTATCTGGTAAACCATGGGCTAAATTTGCCATATCCTTTAGAATTGGAGCCCTCTTCAGTCTTCAGAGTCATTGTTCCTGGTGAATAGCTGATGAGCTTTGTCCTTATGGGGTTTTTGAAACTTCTGCCTGGAGTAAGAGTGCATCCTAAGCCATCCCCCTTTCCTGGTTCTCCTTATATGCTGGTGAAACTCAGGAGAGCAAGCCCCTACTGATCTCTTCTCTCCCAGGAACATCCACTTTGTTTACTGTTTTCATGGTCAGGTGGTGAGGGCACATCTTATTCATTGATGTACCACATATGGGTTCTGACAATTTGCCAGTTCTGCTTAGAATACAGCCAAACCCTGTCACATATGTAGTTGGCCAGAGTGGTGGTGGTCTTCCTCGGCTCCTCTTGTTCTTGTTTACATCATGCTCCACTTACCATGGTGGCTGACTGTCCCCTACCGTTGTCTGTTCTGCACCTGCCCTTGGTGCTCCCCTCCCTTGGGGCTGACTGAGCCTCACACATTCGGGTCCATCTCTTCTCACCTGGGCTTTCCAGACAATTGGGATGGACCAGGGTAGGGTACATGTGGATATAAATAGTGTGCAGGGTGTAGATAGGAATGGAGGTTTTAACTGAGACCTTCAGGGATAGAAAGAAGCCATTCTATGATGTGATGACCCGTGGAGAACTGTATGACAGAGTGGGTGAGCAGGGCCAGGGATTTGGCTCAGTGGTGCCGCACCTGCCTGGCAAGCTCAAGATCCTAAGTTCGATTCCTGGTACAAATGAAAAAACCAAAGTGGTTGAGCAAAAACCTTACAGTGGTGGAGAAACAAAAGACTCCAAGCAGTTAGGTAACTTGCTCAAATTAGTGTATAATAGCACCAGAATTCAAATTCAAAGCTGCACAAAGCTTTGAGAGGCTGGGCTTTTGACACAGTGTGGTAAACACTTCTCTTGTTCCTTCTCCTCTCCTTCCTCTTTCATCCAGCCATCCACTCCTGTAGTACTTCCTCTCTCTTTTGACCACAGCATGTGTTCCTAATGCTTTCATGCACTCGGGCTCTTAAGTGGCAGAACCCTATAGAATATTGATAATACGTAATTTTAACATAAAATGCATGTACAGCATGTCTTTCCCCCAAAAAAGTTTCACAGCTAAACAAATTTGGCTGAGTTTGAGTTTTCCATTGATATTTACTTAGTACATGACAGCATATAGAAAACATTTAAAGAAAAATACTGCAGAAAGAAAAGTTAAATTGGAGACAAGTCCATTCTGTTTTTCTTTGGATTGTAGGATTTCGGAGGTTGACCTTCTCATTTTTGAACCTATATATATATATATATATATATATAAGTTATTAACCACATTAGAATAATTGCTGCCATTCTACTGAAAGCATTATCTTCTTAAATCAACCCTCATGAACTCCTAATTGCCTGTCAAGGCCCTGTTCAGATAGTACTTATTGAGGCTTTTTTGGGCCATCATAGTCTCAGCATCTGATGTGTACCCTGAGTGCAGTATAACACTGTGCTATGCTTACTTTTGTTCATGGGTCTTCCTCATCTCTCTGTCAGCTTCACCATACCTGGGACCTTGTTTTGTGCATTTCTATGTTCTTCCTTCATACATTGCATTATATTGAGGAGGAATTTAAAAAGTACTTTTTGAGTTGAAGTTAAGGTGTTTCCTTTGCATGGCTTATAGAGTTAACTCACCCAGGAATATTTAATGACTAAAGGCCTGGTTCCTATAACATTGAAGTTTCAAGGTAGAGTAGAAGAACCCTTAATATTCTGCTTCTCTTAGAGCACAGGTAGAACAGTGATTTCTTCCCAATTGAGAAATAACATCATATAGGGAAGGAATTTATCGAGGCATGATGTAGACATGGAGTGGGGGTTAGTGAACTGACCCTGGATCAAATCCAGGAAGAAGTCATCATTGCTTGATTTTATGGAACAAAATGTAAGGCTCTGTCATCATTATTCTTTTCAAGGCAATGTCATCTTATAATGCTATAGTATGAGTGGATTTATTTAATTTTTTCCTAGTTTTCATTCTAAATATATACTGTTTAAAAATACAAATTATTTTTGTAATAAAACATCTATTAAAGATTAGCTTTGGAAATTTCAGTTATAAATTATATACTTCTAAAATAAATATTCTAACATATATATATACATATATTTATCAATTTTTACTAATTTTTCATTCTATAGATCAGTTTCGACCAGGTATCAGATATAATTTTTTCCTGTATGGGTGCAGAAATCAAGGATATCAATTATTACGTTCCATAATTGGATATATTGAAGAATTGGGTAAGTTAAAGGGATAAGTTCTTAGAGTTTGGGTAATATGAAAACTCATAAACTGATGAAAAGCAAGATTGAATTTTAAAAATAGATTGAATTAAGATGTTTAGTTCAGGGAAGGTTAAAAATAATTTTTAAGTTTAAAACTATTTGTGTATTATTAATCCAGTTGTTACTGTTCACATTTCATAGTTTTGCTGTTGTCATTGAGAAAACTAAAACTTAACGTGAATGTCAGAAATATTTTATTTGTATTTATTCAAGTTTAAAAAACATTAACTTATTCAGCACTGGCAATAAAGAAGGGAAATACAAATGAAGTCTATTTGAGTGGCCACTTAGATTTTGAATAGTTTGTTTACCTGGACATACGTTTTGTGTGAAAGTTGCATTATGAAGTTTACTTTTTTGTTTATAAAAATATTTTTAGGGCCGGGGATTTAGCTCAGTGATTCTGGCGCCTGCCTCGCAAGTGTAAGGTCCTGAGTTCGATCCCCGGTGCCAAAAACAAAAACAAAAAAATTTTTGTCTGTGATTTTTATTATATAAGCTTTGTAATAATCACTGGAAGTTTATGATTGAATAGCGAATACAGTTTTAATTCCAAATTCAGCTGCTTTTCAGGCCAGAAAGCTCATGAGCCATTATGGTATTACTCTGTATTTGGTAAACTTTCAGCAATTGACATCTTCATTTTACAGCTCCAATTGTTGCACCAAATTTTACTGTTGAAGATACAACTGCAGATTCCATATTAGTAAAATGGGAAGATATTCCTGTGGAAGAGCTTAGAGGCTTTTTAAGAGGGTATTTATTTTACTTTGAAAAAGGAGAAAAAGATGCATCTCAAATGAGAGGTTTGGAGTCAGGTAAGTAAATTCCTAGCCTGATTATAGCTTTTCTTAGTTCTCATTAGCCACAAAAGAAAGTAAAGAGGAAAGTAAAGAAAGTGCTGCTGAGTAGCTTAATACTGGTTTCCAAAATTGTCTGAAAAATAAGGAAGTGGAAATGTAATCATTTTATGAATATGACCATTTTATTATCTTAGTATATAATAAATGGCATGTGTCTAGTCTTTCAGAAATCATTTATATGATTTATTCTGAAGCTTTTGATTTTAAGCTCCATAGGATAGAGACTGTCTCTTGTTAACCTTTCATAATCTACAATGTAGCATCTTATAAAATTTACTTTAAAAAAATGTTCTTGTACTTAGAAAAATGCAGGAATCCAAAGAATGGCTTCAGAGCCTGCAGTATAACCTGAGAAAGAATCATCAGCATGGTTAACGTCTCCTTTAGCTGTAATGAGGTAGAAAACTTAATTTATTTGAATAAGGATATGAATATCCATTAATTTTGAAAAGTACAGTCATTTATTGTGAAGTGTGTGTCCAAACACCTTAGACTCTTAAGAGAGTTCTCAAATTTACTGATACAGAACTGTTTATATAGATTTCTAGCATTTCTCTAAGTTAGATTTCTGCTGGGAGTCAGATGTTTCTTGTTCATAGACACAAGTGGATCACTTTTTCAGTTTGAGAGCGTTCATTTCCATTAATGACTTCTTCTCAGGAAGAAACTATTTCAATTCTTTAATGTCACCCTAAGAAGTAGAGACAACAGTGCTACACCCAGATGCTGACTGGGCATATAATAGCTTTGAGAGCTGCTCTGCTTCCCCAGGTCTCTGGCTTCTATAGCTCCAGCACCTTCAGGGTTGCCTGTGGATGAAAAAACCTCCATGTATCAAATTGTACAGACATTACAGTCTAGTATAATTTTCCTCAAATGCTCAGAAAATTTACATTTTAACTAGTTAAAATGCTAGCATCTCCATTTCTGATTAGACATGGTGGATTGGTTCCTCAAGTTAGAGTAAAATAAAACAAACTTCATAAAGCCACAAGGAGAAAGAGAAAGCAAGAAGCAAAGGTGGCATCCAGAAAGAGAATTTGGAAATCTTGTGATTGACATGTGGCAAGTGACTTAGAAGAGTGGAGGATGGTGAAATCTAAGTGAGTAGCAGTTGAGTATCATCTAGGTACAATGTGATTTATCCTGTAGGGGCAAGTGTTGGAGCAGATGGTCAGGATGAATCTGGGCTGGATGGAGGGGGCTGGCTGACTGGCAGAAGTGGAAGGATTTGTATATATATGTATGTATATGTGGATATATAGGTAAATATATGTCTACATATATATGTAAATGGATCCATTAAGTACACAGTAAAATAACTTTTAAAAAATCCATGCCTAGGTATATTATAAGGAATTTTCAGACAACTAGTGAAGAAAGAAGCAGCTGTAGAACAATCTTAAGTTTTTATTTCAAAAAAATGAAGTACCCCAAAAAACTGATAACATGATTTTGAAGTAGTTGTAGGAATAAGGGGAGGGTCTGGTAAGGAACTGCTACATTGTATTACTAGCCATTTAGTACTATTTTTTAAACTATCATCTTGTATTATTTTGGTTGAGAGTCTTAAAAACAAGATAAAGTTTAAGCACTTCATTCTTCCTTTTGAAGTGATTCAAAGGCTACCTCATAGCCCATCATTAAAGGATTCCCATAATGCAGACCCTTTGTCTGAGTGGTTTGAAGTCATCTCTGTTGATTTGCACTCTTGCCCCATCAGCCTGTGCCACTAACTCATAGGCAGGATCAGCCTGAGTGGAGTGGTTTTCTTGCTCTTAGTAACAGAGAAGGAAGTGGCTTTTATTGATTGCCTGCTGTATACCAGGCAGTGGTCCAGCAGATATGTGTGAACTTCACATCCTTTTCATACAACTTCACACAACTCTTAGAGGCAAGTCATGGTATTGGGTTTCAGCATCAGAGAACTCAAATCCTATAGTCTAAACATAGCTTTCATCTGGTAGAGGTCTGCCTGGCTTCAGATTGTTGGCTGCGGTGGCCAGCAGCCAAGTTCACATGAAAGGAGCGGTTGTGTGACAAGCATGCATAACCTCTAAGTGTTTAAAGTGGTGTTAGGATGAGTTAAAATATTCTTCATTTGAAAACTAGGTCATTCTGACATCAAGGTGAAGAATATTACTGACATATCTCAGAAGACACTAAGAATTGCTGATCTTCAAGGTAAAACGAGTTACCATCTGGTTCTGCGAGCCTACACAGATGGTGGCCTGGGCCCAGAGAAGAGCATGTTTGTGGTGACAAACGAAAACTGTAAGTTTGGAATTAACATCAAGCTGCCTTCCATGCTTAAGTTCATAGTGTTCCAAACCAGTTTTTGATTTATGTAGGAACTGCTACCCCTCCCTTTTTAAAAATTTCACATTTTATTTGTATGCTAGATAAAGGGCATCTTTAAAAGGTAACTTCATGTTTATTCTTGTCAGATATTTGAAGCTATTTCCAAATGAGTACCTAATAAATTAATGAATTAATAATATATTTGGAGCCTAGAGGTTTAAATGCATATTGAAATTATATAATAGCCAATTAAAAATTTTCCCCAGCTAGTATGTGATTTTTTAAATAAATCTAGACAAAAGAAATAAAAATTTTTAAAAAGTTTTTGTGGGGCTAGGGATATAGTGGCAGAATTCTTTTCTAGCATGAGTGAGACCCTGGGTTTGAGTCCCAGCACTAAAAAACAAAACAAAAAGCATTGCCAAAAAATTTCCCAAAGCACAACACTTATAAATTTAAGGTGGAAGTAGAGAAAAATTATGACTTTGACTATCTTCCAACATCAGAAACTTTAATTGGTTATAGACTTACCCTCTGCCCCTGAGTTGGAGCTTCTGTTACTGCTCTTATCATTCACTAAAATAGTGGTTCTCAGATGGGGGCATTTTTGCCCCTCAGAGACTCCTGCGAGTGTGATAACATTTGGGATCGTCATAACTTGTGGGGAGGGCACTACTGGGGGTTGTGGTTAGAGGTCAGGGTGCTGCTGCATTTCCTGTAGTACACGGGACAGCCCTTCCCACATAGTAGTGCCAAGATTGAGAAACTCCTGTAAAGAATTTTAAGTAGTAAAATAAAAATGACTGAAATACTAGGAAGATTGCATTTTTACTAGTTTTTTAGTATCCCTGGAACAGTTAGATTTATTTTTCTTTTTAAGTAATAATATACTTGATGCTAAAAATGGTTTTTTTGTTTGCAACGTTCTATTTTCAGCTGTGGGATTAATTATTGCCATTCTCATCCCGGTGGCAGTGGCTGTCCTTATTGGAGTGGTAACAAGTCTTCTTTGCTATCGGAAACGAGAGTGGTAATGATACTTGTGTTTACTTTATTTTGTTTTTAAGGGTTTGATTATTCTATGTGTTACACTGTAAGATTATCTTTTTAATACAAAGTACAAGTTAGAAATTATATTTTTAGTCAGAATTAATACTGACTTTAATATTAGGCAAGAAAATAACATTTAAAAGTTCTAAAGCTAACAGAGTAAAAGTATAAATTCTTCCCTATTGCTTTCACTACTAATTTAAAGTAATGGCAGTTGTGTCAAAAAAATATTTTCAGGCTTAAACATGACAGTAAGTATCTTCAGGATTATATATTATTTAGCGATTAAGCTCTCATTTGTCTCACTTATCCATGTAGAAAATTGGGTTGTTTGGGTCATTTACTTGCTTACCATCGAGTATGAACACCCCTTCCCCATGAAGGGGGATGTGATGAACAAAGTAGCCTGATCCTCGGAGTCCTGTAGCATGGTGAAGGAGGAGGACACTGACAGTAACCACTAAGCATCCAGTGAGGAGCAGAAGTGGGCCACCAATGCCATAAGGAGTCTCACAGGAAAGCTACTCTCTGGGAAAGTCATGAAGGACGAGGAAGGGAGAGAGAATGGTACAGTCAGAGGGAATGGCTTCTGTGCTGCTTGGCATTGGAGAAGCTGTGTGGCTGGAGAACTGGACAGAGAGGCTGAGATGAGAGGCAGCGTGGGCAGGGCTGCGTGAGGAAAGTGCCGTGGTCTGGGTCTGGGGAGAGGGCTGATTCACACACAGACAGATCCTCACCTTCTTAAAGGAGTCATCCCTTTATGACACGGAAGAGAAGGAGTTTTGGAAATCTTAGCTTCTAAATCAGAACAGTAGTTGCTATAGAAGGATAGAGTAGCCTGTTTTTGGTAACCATAGTCTCATTATGAAAAGTCACATTTTAAAAGCAACTATTTTGATACCAAAACAAAGACCAAATAAGAAAGAGGTTAAGATTTGCTTTAGATTCACATTAACAAAGTTATATTTCCTGTTGGAACTTCAAATAATAATAATCTTAGTAAATATCACATTAAAATGTGATGTGACGCTGTGCAGATCTCATTTTTTTTCTGCATTTAGTTTTTACCCAAGATTGATTTCCTTTCTTTTTCTTAGCCCGCCGGGTAATGTCATTGTGACACATGGCTGTTGCCTCACTGTTTTTACCTACCTTGGTCACAGTCATAGGGCACCACAGCTGTTCCTTGCACAGTACAGATGCTGCTCTGCATAAGAGGACAGCAGATGCAGACACACTCCTTCATAATTGATCCTGCTGAATCCAGTGTGCACTGAAAATTATAGTTGTACTAACAACATCTGTAATTTTCTTTGGAGATAATAGCACAATCTCCATTTTAATTATTTGCCTTCCAATCTCATGAGATATACAAACTGTTATAGTTCTAGACATAGTATTACTGTTTGCAATTTTCCAATTGGAACCTTATCTAGAAGCTCTGATGATTAGTCACATACTTAGGATTTCTGTATTTATTTCAGATTTTCATTAGAACATTCACATAAAGTATCAAAATAAGCTGACAACTTGCCTGATTGATAATATTATAGTTATTAAATATACTAAATCATTTTTTATTTAAAGGATTAAGGAGACCTTCTACCCTGATATTCCAAATCCTGAAAATTGTAAAGCATTACAGTTTCAAAAGAGTGTCTGCGAGGTAATACTTTCATTCTATTGTCTTTGAGCTACTGGCTTCTTTCTCTTCTGTGAAAAGTTTATAACATGCAGATGTCTTCCTAAGTAAAGAGTTTTAAGCCAGATAGCATGATTTTAACATCTGCTGAATTTCTGAAGTTATTAATCTTAATTTGTTTATACCATATTCTTTTTTTCCACTACTACTAATAGCAAGGAAAATATTGATGTAGAGAAAAAAATGGCTTTCTTCTGGTGTGCACTACAGAGTAGCAGAGGCAAATGTTTATAAGCAGGTGTGAGAAAATAAACATGCCCTTTCTAGTAGGAGAAACATTGCAATAGTATTTCATGTTAATCGCTATTTTAAAATTTGTTTCTAGGGGAGCAGTGCTCTTAAAACATTGGAAATGAATCCTTGTACCCCAAATAATGTTGAGGTTCTGGAAACTCGGTCAACACTTCCTAAAATAGAAGACACAGAAATAATTTCCCCAGTAGCCGAGCGTCCTGTAGATAGTTCTGATGTAGAGCCTGAAAACCATGTGGTTGTGTCCTATTGCCCACCGATCATCGAGGAAGAAATTCCGAACCCAGCTGTGGATGAACCAGGAGGTACTTCACAGGTCATCTACATTGATGTTCAGTCCATGTATCAGCCTCAGGCCAAGCCAGAGGAAGACCAAGAAATGGATCCCATAGTTTCAGCAGGCTATAAGCCACAAATGCGTCTCCCTATTAACTCTACTGTAGAAGAGTCAGCTGCAGAGGATGACATAGATAAAACTGCAGGTTACCGACCTCAGGCAAATGTAAATACTTGGAAATTGGTCTCTCCAGACTCTCCTAGATCCACAGATAGCAACAGTGAGATTGTCTCTTTTGGAAGTCCATGCTCCATCAATTCCCGACAGTTTTTGATTCCCCCTAAAGATGAAGACTCTGCTAAATCAAGTGGAGGAGGGTGGTCCTTTTCGAACTTTTTTCAGAACAAACCTAATGATTAAAAGTGTCACCCTGTCACTTCAGTCTGCCATCTCAATAAGCTCTTACTGCTGGTGTTGCTGCACCAACAGCACTGGGTGTCCTTGGAGGGACACGGAAGTATTGCTACCCAGGTGAACTTCACTGCGTGCAAGTTACACCAGAAGTGTTAATGTCTTTTAGTGTAGTCCAAAAACCAAGGTCAGTGACTCAGAATCCTTGGCCTATGAAACTCAAGATTTGGAGCTATTGTGACTGAGCCAAAGAATTCCTCAAGAAGCATTTCAAGGCCAATACTGTTTCGTACATACATGCAAAACACATCCTGCATCAGCTGTTTTCTGTAGTTAATGGTTTTCTCATATGTATACTGTGTGGAATTGCAAGAGGATTTGCAGGCAAGGGAGGAAAATGTCAATGTCACATAATGTTTATTTCCTGACATACGCTCCATTTTAGAGGAAAACCAAGCACAGATTTTAAAACTTTTAAGATTATTCTCTTCTATCTACAGCATTTATAAAAGATAATATAATTTTAATGTAGTGACAACTATTTAGTGTTCTGTTTGATGAAATGTGCTGATTTCTGTGCCTACTGTATAATGGTTCTCAAACAGTTGTCTCAGGGGTGCAAATGTGGAAAATGAGTGTGACACTGACCAGCCCCAATCAGAATAGCATTGTCTTGCTTTGGTAGGTTTTTCAAACCTTTCCATTACTTTTTAGCTTTTATGCTAGCTTCCATTATTACAGATGGATACCCTAATATTTGAAACTTAAATTTCTAGAACCACAGATCTAAGGTTTTTTTTAACCCATTTTATTTTGTGATATGGTGTCAGCTTTATATGAGCAAATTCATTATTAATAATAAACATAATTCCTCATGATTTACTATGTGAGATGACTACTAAGCAATATCTGGCAACATTTGCTGTCTGGTAGCTCTGATTGGCTTATATTTCCCAAGAATGAGAAGACCATTCCCTTGAGCCTGGTTACCAAACAGCTAGGATCTTCAAAGCTTCGCAACAGGTTTTCCTTTCACTCATGGGTTGTAATCTCCCTCGTAAGTGATCTTTGGTCCAGACTATCAGATCAAGGATTTTTAAGTATAAAACTAAATTGAGGATGCTTCTTCCAGGAACAGTGACTCAAAGGCTATTTCCCGTTAAAGGTCATAAAATGGACTTGAATCAATGGACAGGTCTGTGTCATAGGTGTGGCAGCTGCTGGTGAACCATGTAGAATTGGTATCTTCAGCATGGCATCCTCTGCCCATCCTGGCTCCTCATCAGCAGTCTCAAGAATGAATATGATTCTCGGAAAAGCAGAGTGAAAAACTAAAAAGAGTGTTGTATATTTTCCATACACTTGGCTTGTCTATGTATATTGTCTTTTGATGGTTAAGAAAAGTACTTGAAAATTTGAAACATCTGAGTAAATTAAGGTAGACTTCTTTTGTATCATCTGAGTTTCTATAATATATTTGCAAATAATGGATTGATTATCTTTTGAACTCATTGTATGTTTTTAAAAACCATGTTGTGGGAAAAACACAGGGCAACAAGGGACAAAATTTATTTAGGTACCCAGTATATGAATCCTAATTTTAACTGATAGAACTCAGCTAAATTTGAGCATCATGATACATGTAGAATAAAATATAATTATGCACAAACATAGTATATTAAATCTATATAATAGAAATTTTCAGTAATGAAAATATATCAAGTAAGAGCCATTCCTAAACAAAGTTTTGTCTTCCTTTTTATCCTCTTTGGCTCCTTCCTGTCTCTCTCCCCTGAGACACTTGAACCTGGAGCTTCTCCTCTCTGCCAGAGCATGGGCTTTTTCTGCTTGTCCTCAGTGTGTACCTCATTTCCTATTGAAGCTTATTGATCCCATAGTTTATCTCTTCAGAACAAGGACAAGTGTTGGCTTGGGTAAAAGCTTATCAGTCTAAACTATACTCACCTGAGAACACAGGGAAAAAATGAAGACATTGGTCCCTGTCATCACTGCAGCAGTGCCCTTTCTCTAACCTGTCATGACTCATTTGTCTGCCTAAGGGTGACTATCACCAGGGTCTCTTGAGTCCAAGACTTCACTGTAGAAGAAAGTTCAGAGTGCTCCTCATCTGTCTCTACCTCAGGAGTTCTGTATTCATGGATCTTTAGGTGAATGAGAAGCAGAGTAAAACTTGCTTAGTCTGGGCAAGTTCCCTAACTTCCTGTATGCTTAGGAGACTGTGGCTTAAGTCTGAGGCCAGAGCAGTTTTTCTTTTCTTTTCTCATTGAATCAGAAACAGCCAGACCCAGTCCATGCTTATTATCTTTCCAACCTGCCCCATCCTTGCATTTAGGGAGACCTTGAGCACAAGGAGGGAGAAGGGAGTAGGACACCCTTTGTCCCATATCGAGTTGTTCGAGATCCCAGAAGTGTTCACTGTTACGTCACTGCAGGTACCATGCCCATGGGTGCAAGGTAGTCTCATAGTGGCTGTGCTCTGTCCAATCAGATCAGCTACTTGTCCCTTGGAGAGGGTTAAGGAGTAGCTAGAGAGGTGGGCTATATGTATTCCTTCCACTGCGAAAAAAAAAAAAAAAAACAAAAGCTGGGAAATTCCTCTTTCCTAACAAAAGCTTGGACATTAGAAAATTCTAAATACTGAGCTAAAAGTATATTGCATGATTTCTGTTGAGTAGAATTGTGTCTTGCTCCTTGATGGTGGCCTGCCCTCACACTGTGGGGTGTATTCCTTTTCCTACATTTACCTGGCCCAAACTCGCCCTGCGGAGCCTGTTGCTTTTTGTACCTTTAATAAAACTTTGCTATGGTTAAAAAAAAAAAAGGAAGACTGTAGATAGGACTGTAGATTGTTACCTCTTTTATAAATAAACCAATGGCAAATCAGGTTTCCCTCATGAACAGTGGAGATTCTGGGCATCATAATTTCTGTCAGTTTCTTTTGTGAGTGGCCATTTTAGAATTTAATGTAAAAAATTCTTAAAGACTTAGGTAGGCTTTTGACATTAGCTAGGCTTTGTGAAGTAAGCATTGCATGGATTAGCACATGTACTCAATCTAAGCTGTTAGTTGGTTGAACTAGCAGAGCTCTGGATTTGAGATTGTGGCCCCAAGTATCTGAAAGTTGAGTTGTGTGTGTGCGTGCATGTGTGCTGTGTGATAGAGGTGCTTTGTTCCCACAGCTGGAAACAGAAGCAGCCATTCACTGAGTAGTTCAGGGGAGGAAGTATCAGCCTCGTTTTCCATACCAGCATTACATTCACAGCTCATGGATCTGGGGATTGCATTTGTACTATTGAACACAGACACTGGTAAAAAGTCACATTCTCAAAAATTCATGCAGATTGTATTCTTGTTGGAAGTCAGTCCTGTGATCCTCTGGATGTCTTCATACTGTCCATATTTAAAGAATGTTACAGACCTTTCTGTATTTGGATAATTAAGTGTAGTTTAGTGAAGGAGACCAGAAAATATTTTCTTCCAAAGGGAATTTGAAATCAATTTGATGGTATTTTGAAATTAAATGTACCCCTAAACATGTCAATATTTTAAAAAGTGTTATCTCAAAGTTTTCCGCTCAGGCACATGATCTGATAAAACTTTTTTGTTTGCACTAATGTAATTTTTGCTGCCTTTCTGTTTTGAGCAATGTTAAAATTTGTATACCTTTTATAAAGTGCCTTTTCCCTTACTTTGAAAGTATAAAGTCAGGCATCTCGAGTGTAAAATGTGAATGGAATCAGCTACATACATTGTGAAAGTTCAATAACTAAGTTTTTATTGACTGAGTCCCATCCTGATGTTATGAATTTAGCAGTAGTTTCAGGATAGTGTAGATCAAGGTGTAGCTTGTGTAGATCTGAAACTGTTGCCTTGAAGTGGCTCCACAGTTTGAGTGAAAACTAATGCGTCCATATCACTAGGTATCTTAATTTCTTCCTAATTTTAAGTGTCCATAGTTTGTTTTTGTCTGCCAGTTTACATAATTTGGTACTTGCTTGTACCAACACAGCATACTTTTTGGCAAACAATACTGTGTATGTGAGCTTAACTGATTATAAACTGTTATTTTGGTTAAAGTTTCATGATGTCATACTTATCTCTTGTGTCCAAAAGAAAAATTTTTTGCGGAAGAGAATGATTGTAGCCGAACTTAGACGACATTCATTTTCTAAACATCTTAGACTATTGTTGGAAATCACTTGGTTTAAATTTGATTTTATTTATATCTCCATGGATTAACATTTTAGGACTAGTAACATTTAAGCCTCTTATTTCAGTGGGGTGGTTAGATTCTTACTCCTTTTCAACTGCAGCTTTTGTCTTAACTATTTACCTGAGCATGTTCATGCTGGTTATAATATAGGCATACTATTTCTAATGCCAGTATATAGGGTTGAGAACAACATTCAGTTAATTGACTGTCAGGTTTTATTGTATATGTTAGAGTTTCAGGGGATGTAATTTGGGATAAAATACACCCATGTGCTTATAATTATGGTATTGGATTATGACAGGATTCTATTATTTTTAATCACTAGTAGTGCTTGTTTTTCCCTGTATTATGAATGTTCATATTTTTAATTGTAAGATGCCCAAGTTATGAACAGAATTTACCTAAGGAATATTGCTACATTTTTATGAAAATTAAAAGTAGTATTGTAAGAGGGAAACTCTCTGAATGTTTTCAAGTGTAAGTGCCTAGCTAGAGAACCATA
This sequence comes from Heterocephalus glaber, assembly GCF_000247695.1. Next base: position 16,476,742 of record NW_004624759.1, read on the forward strand.
GAAACAATAAATTCAAAAGTTTGTGTAAGTAAACCATAGCTGATTGAACATTAACCAAGTACAAAGCAGCAGTAACTTACATTACTTTTTGGTCACTAGAACTGCATACCTTAAAAAGATGTGAATGAGGAAAAAAATGTTGATAATTGATAAGGAAAGTGATATCTATTACATATATATCTCCTAAGATTGCCTCTGTAGTAGCCAGTCGGAACTTAAAAAGGAAAAAACAAAAAACAATATAGACTTTATGCAGTGCTTAAGCCTAAAATACATTGTATGTCTGATTGAACAGCGCACTTAAATTTACTGAATTTCTTCGAACACTTAAAATATGCTTCACTATAGAATTATTCCATTGTAAATGGGAACTTTCAGGCTCTGAACTTATTTCTCCTAACCATCCCAGTGGTGAATTATAAAAGATCAAAAGTGGTGATACAATTCTTATTGAATCATGGACAATTGATAGGTTGACATTAGTACTTTTGCAGTTCATCATAGAGGATAGTGAATAATGATTTTCATAAAATTATTTTCAAATGTTCTTTCCCCAGTTTGATCCAGATACTCCCCTCTGTTTTTCTAATATTTCATAAGTTGGTGGTTCCTTCTATTTAATTTTTCCTTCCAATGTAATGTGTAGGAAAAATGTGAGTAGTCGCATGAGTAGTTGAGGCACAGAGAGAAGCCCTGTTCAGCTCCCTTTTGATGAGGGATGGGTGTCTGTGATGCCTCGGACCTTGGACCTTGTTCTGTCCTGTTCTTTTCTTTAAAGGGAGCATGCCATTTCTTAAATCCATTTTGGTTTAGATTTGCTTGTAGAGGATTGTCCTAGATAGAAAGAAAGACATCCTAAGTTTGAGATAGTACTACATTAAAGGTGTGTTCAAAGGTAAAATAAGTCATTTAAAGATATTGAACATTAATAGTAAGAATAGTTTACCATGTCTTTAATTAGCTGGTCATAAATCATCATCCTTATAACACTAGGAAATTACCATTTTTTACTTTAAAATTGCATTATAGTGAATTACTGTTTACAAAATACACATACTGTGAACAGATAAATTTTTGTCTTTTATAAGGTTTGTAGCCTGAATGTTTTTTTCAAGGTGGTGTTATGTTACATAGTTTTAGTTTTTTATAAATATTAGTAACCGTTTACTAACTTTTGTTTGGTCAGGTGTGTATCAGTGAAGAAGATAGGGAGAAACTGAAGATCCAAACTGTTCCTTTTTTCATTTCTTGAAATGTTACCACATCAGACTTTTTTAACATGAATGATGAGTTGTGATTATTCTGTATTTACAATCATTTTTAATCCTGTAAAGAAACATTTAAATACACGTATGCAGGAAGGAAACTATAGCAGTGTATCTCTGTGATTCACTCTGGATCTCAGAATTCTGGGTTTTAGTGTGGAATGAAACAATTTGGGTGACAACTGAAGTATTTCCTGCCTTGTGAAAAATTGGATATTATGTTGCTGTTCGAATGGGAAATTTGGACATTGTATATCATATAATTTCAGAATTTAATTTCCATATCTTTGGGAAAACATGGTTATAGCAGAAACATAGAATATAAGTAACCTATTACTATGACACCATAAATATAAAACTCGTATGCTTGGCTGATAACTCTAAAGATGTTACGTATGTTTGTTTTTAAAATGTGCATGTATTTAACAATTTTATCATAATATTGTCATGAAAAAAATAAATATATTTTCTTACATCTTACTCTGACAGATTCAGGCATTACTGGCTTTGTGTGTGGAGGTGTGTGTGTATGTTTTAAAACACTTAGGAAAAGTGGCTTTTCCTTTGTTGTTGTGATACTTTTATACCATAAGAATTACAATGACTCTGAAGCAGTTGTATAAATCTGTGGCTATATTTTTAATATTTAAAGATATTTCTATGCCATTGGTATTACTTTCCATTTTTTCATTAAATTGGTATTGTTTACCAGAGAATTTAGCATAACAATAACCAAATAGTGGAAATCCAGCATTAGCAAATAATAATACCAGTCCTTAAAGTATGGATTTTAGTTTATTTTTTCCAAAGAGAGCCTAAGCATTTCTGGGAATATCAAAACTTCATTTCAGCTTATTGGATTTCAAAGTATAGTAATTGATTTAGAAAATTTTGGTATTTTAAAGTATGAAATGGGGCCAGGGATTTAGCTCAGTGGTTCCGTTGCCTGCCTCGCAAGCGCAAGGACTTGAGTTCGATCCCTGGTACAAAAAAAAAAAAAAAAAGAAGTAAAGTATGAAATGACCTTCAATAGAAGTTCACAAAGGGAGAAATGAAGTCCTTCATTATAGGTAGCTCAGACTTACCCAGACTAACAGCTGAAACACGTATGAGCCTGGATTTAACCTGCAGAAACTGCAGACCAGTCAGATTGTGAAAAAAAAAAAAAAGCTCATGCATATGGTCTGTCCTCTGGGGAGTTCTCACTGCATAACTTGTTTCCCAGATGTTGAATTCTTGAGCCAAAATGCATAGCGCTTTCAAACCCAGGAACTTCAAAAAGGTCAAAAAGAGAAGAATGATATAATTATTAAGAGAAAGAAAAATAGCGATATAGAAGTAATTTTTTTAGGCCTCAGCATTTAACATTACACTAAAATGTTAGCTTGCAAATCAAGGTTTTTACAAAGATTTACTTTGTTTTGAATGCCCTGTAGTTTGATCCATTCCCCTTCCCTTGATATGACCAACAGTATGACTGATTTTTAAAAATATTCAATCTTCAAGACCCAGGGAAGTTGAGGTAACGAGATGTCTTCAACTGATTTTGAGTTAAATTGGAGATGGTTTTATCCCTGTGTGATTAATCTCAGATTATGGAGACAAGAAAAGTATCTGAGGGTATTTTTGTTTTTTATTTTTATTTTGAGACAGTCTCGCTGTGTAATTTAGGTTGGCCTTGACCCCACTCTGTAGCCCAGGATAGCCTCAAACTTGCAGTGATCCTCCTGCCTCGGCCTCCCGAGTGCTGGGAATATAGGTATGCACCACCACACCTGGCTGGAGAGTATTTTCATAAAAGTTGTTAAGTGAAAATAATGTTAAAATGAATGCCACTCTAGTTGCATTAGCCTGTTGGTCAGACTTATGTCTCTGAGTGCTTGAATGGTGAGAATTTCAAGTTCTCTTTAAGTTGAAATCTTTTTCCCCTCCTGCCCCCAGCCAGCCTCTGGCTGCAACAGACTTGTATCTTGTTCCAGACTGAGCCTGGGAAGGTGGAACTGGCCCTCTATCTCTAGGGGTGCTGGACCATGGACCACATCTTCTTCAGAGTTCCTCCTTGCCAGAGTCAGGGGCCCCAGGGAAGCCGTATTGAGAACAGATAGACACTCCTTGTTCACAGTTGTGCAGTTACCACTGCAGACCACACACCCGCTTCAGAAATGAACCTGGAGTCTGCTGTTCTCAGTGCCTATGGACCTTGGTTGATCCTTCCCTCTTCCTGCTGGCTGCTGCTGTTCTTCCTCCTGATGGCTTGGGGCCTGATTTCACCACCTTCTGCCTGGGCCACCTTGGAGAAGGACTACCTCTCTCACATCCCTTTCTCATCTCTGAAACACTGAAAACTGCTTACCTTTGCAAGATTGTTGAGAGGGTTACAGGTAGAGAACACAGTGCTCCCCCAGGATGGATGTTTCGTTGTGACATGTGCATCTGTCCCTCTGTGAGACCTCAGGGACACCTGAGATTTTGTGACCAGCACAGTAAAGGTGTAAATGCCTGCAAACCAGTTTAGATACACTTTAGATCCCATAGCTCAGACACTGGGCAGCATGTGGCAAAGGGCATGTGAGCCCCAGAATCTGTGCCCCAACAGCCTAAAGGTTGGAGCCCATCTGTCTTCTCTTAGGTAACTTCTTCTACCTGCAGGTCTTGGCTGAGCCTTTGTGGCCCAGAGAAGCCTTTTCCAGTTCCTCAGGACCTCAGTCCTTTGCCTTCATGGCCCTGTATCCCCATTGGCATCAGGCACCATACTGAAGCTTTATTTGGAAATAAGAATTGGGTGGTGAAATCACCAAAGTAATTGTGTGCTTTATTTTATATATAGTAATTATTAGTGTTAATCCCCCATTTAAAAAAATACATACAAAATGGTTACAACGTGAAGATTTATTGCCATATGTAGAGAATCAAAATATCTTATTAATAGTACTTGTGAGGTAAAATCTTTCTTGTGCATTTTCAATACTTGCAAACTGGTAATCACAAAATATTTACTATGAGGAAGAAAATCCAACTTACATAGCCCTTTTTGATATGTTTATTGATAATGATTCTTATTTGAGGCTTGTTGTAAGTTTGATATGAACAGCATTTTATTTTATTTTATTTTATTTTTATTTGTATTTTTTTTTGGTACCGGGGATCAAACTCAGGTCCTTCAGCTTGCGAGGCAATGAACAGCATTTTAGAAATACCCTGTACACCCCCAAAGGCAATGCCTACTTGATTTATATCTAAAAAAACGATGTCAGGTAATTATATTTGGAAAACTAATGTACTAACTGTAAAGAAACTGAAAATTCAGATGGATAGTCTTACAAAAGACTTCAGGTTATGACGACAGCTTTGGTGCCATCTTTAATTGAGAAGCATCTTTGTAAAACATTTTATATATATATATATATATAGTATATATTTGTATCCACAGAAAGGCTCTAAATCATTTGAATAAAATATTTGGTTCCTTTTTCTATAATTATCATGTAATATTCTTATAGATATATTTGGTTTATCTGTCTTTACAGAATATATAGTGCACCTTTTGGTATTCATGTCTTATTCCCCATTTCTCACTTCTGTCACCAGCTAATGTTCATGGCATTTTTAGTGTAAAAGTTGCAGATTGATGAGGTCTGTGGTTTAAGTTGCCATGGTGCTAGAAAGTGTGCTTTCTCTTTCCAGCTGTTTACTTTCTAGAGAAAGCAGTTGCTCTCGGGTGCATTATGAAGTTTCAGTGGAACCAAATTTTCGCCATTAAAAACTGGCATTATATTGAACTATACATAGAGAAATAAATCAGAAAAATTTTTACTTTCACACCCAAAAAAAGAATTGGGTGGTGTCTCAGTCACTGTTAACCTTCACAGAGCTTGACACAGTATCTGCCACATTTTAAGTGCTTTATAATTATTCTCTTAAATGTGTCTTTTAAAAAGGAAAAATGTTTCATGTGTTTCCCAGGTTATTGGAAATACATTATTTTTCAGATGGGGATTCCCCTGAGGCATACTCTCGAACTATGCGGAGTGGGGAGTTCTCATCAATCCTAGATCCTTGAAAAGGGATAGGAGGGGCACACTTGTGGCTGGAGGCCCATCTGCACCATCATCCCTTGATAGTGAGTGCTCAAGTTTGTGCTGAATGCAATTGCCTTTTCTCCTTAAGGCAGTGGTGGCGAACCCACCCAGGTGTGCTGCAGTGGGTGGGCTGTTATCTTTGAAAGCTCTAAAATGTTTCACTATCACTGCCCTAGGACATTTACTTTCACCCTTTTCTCTCTCCACAGCAGTCTATGGGAGAGAAATGAAATTTAAAAGGGACAAATGGGTGGGAACTCTTCTGTCCACTGTCCAAAGTCCCCATCCCAACTCCTCCCCACTTTGAACTTTGTTTTCATTCTCTAGGGGACAGTTTCTCTGTAACCTTCCAACTTAACATGCATGACCACTTGCATATCCAAGTGATCCATTGGTGTCCCTGCCCTCCCCACATCCACAGCTGCTTATCTGAGAGGCAATCTTTAGATTGTCCCCATATCTCAAACATCTGCTTTGTGGTTAGGTAAAGCCCTACTTCAGGCTGTACTATCCTTCTTTCCTCCACCCAGAAAGAAAGCCTGCTTCTCCATATACAAAGCTTTCTTCCCTCAGTCCCACCTCCCCAAGGTCCGGGCGTGTGGTTCCAGGCTCCTCCGAGCTTACAATCAGGCCTTACAGTCAGGCAAGCGAGTCTTTCTGCACCTGTGGGGACTCTGGCTTGGCTTGTCACATGCCTATCCCTGGTCCAGTCATGTGGCCAGGTAAAGGTCCTAAAGGCATTTTCATTTAGTCCCCCAAAAGAAAGGGTAATATTCTGAGTAGAGAAAATAATAAATACTCCTAATGAAAACTAGGAAATAAAAAGGAAAAGGAAAATTACACAATCTCCTTAGCATTAGCTCTTTTTAACATTTTACTTTTTATCCTTTCTGAATTTTTTCCAATATGAATATGTGTGAGATATGTATGAAAATATTTATAGGTATATGTGGGGGTAAATATAAAACAGTGATAGTACACATTCTATTTTGGAACTTGATTTTTTTATTTAATATATTTCAAAAATCTTTTCATATCAGTGAAAGATTTCTATGGCACTATTTCTTAATGAATAAAAGATTCCAATGAGCAGATGAATTATTTCTATATTTAGACTTTTATAATATTGCTCATATTTTTCATTAAGTAGAAGATGACTTTGAAAGTCAGGCAAGTGTTTGGCATGAGTGTGGTCTGAATGAAGGATCGACACTTTCAGTCTCATTCTAGGAGCCATTGGCACATTCTATTTGAGAACTCTCAAAGCAACTTTTCTATGCCATAAAATGTGGTCTTTTACAACAGACTAATGAAAACTTGGCCCCAGGGCAGCACAGTTCTGCTTACATACCATTTCCTCTAAGATGAGGGGGACCAACAGGGCTGGTGCTGAGTGGCCACTGGAAAGGGAGCTGGCTGACTCAGTATCCTCAGTCCCCAGGCAGCCACACAACTGTGCTCCATCCTGGACCCTCAGTCATCAGCAAAGGGTCCTTGGACTTAAGGAAAACAGAACTTTCAAGAACTGTAAATAGGACTTTAAAAATAGTATTATGCTGTCTGGGTATAGACTTCCCCAATCTAGTGAATCTCCATTTGACTCATTGTTTAGGGAAGTGGCAGACTGGCCTATTCTTTGGCTGGGAGAGCACATGGCATGAGGTACATTTTAAGAAAATGCATCTGATTGCCGGAGAAGTTTTACCTGGAGGTAGGAGAGACTGGAAAGTAGTTGACAGGAGTTGTAGTAGCAGGATTCTAAGAAGAACCTCAAGATTCTTTCCTCCTGGTGTGAAGGTTTCTTGTCCCAAACACTCAATATAATAGGATCTCCCTCTCATAATCAGGTCACTAATCAGTTGACTTGGAGTCAATGAAACAGCAGAGCATCCTGGGTGTGCCTGAATGAGTCAGGGAGCTCTTACAAAAGAGACTGGGGCCTTTCCCCAAGAGAGTCTCCACCTGGCCTTGAAGTAGCAAGTGGTCAGGGAGTTTGAAAGTACTAAGCCTCAGATGAGACCACAGCCCCAATACTGCGATTTGAGGAACCTCATCTTCTCTATGCTCTGTATTTCCACTGGTTTCTTGTCTGGCCCCTTTATAAATAAGGTCCTCAGTAAGTGTTTGTGAAACAAGCATGTGTTGCCAAGTGCCTGTGGTGGTGAGGGCTACAGCAACACTCTTGAGGACCCAGTAGGTCAGTTAGTCTCCAACAACCTCAAAGGAGCAGCAAGCTTCTGGGCCAGATGCAGCGAGGTGGGTGATGACTTTACCTTCCCAGCCCGGTGTAGGGGGTTGGAGTGGACAGTCACTTGGGTTTCTTCCTTTTCAGAGGTTGTGTGAATGTGGTGTGGACATTCTGTGGCTCACTTTACATTTGACAGTGTCCCCATTTGTAGACTTCCATCCTGAAGCTGCCTTTTGACCCCAAGTTCATGTGGAACAGAATGTGGAATATCTACCAGTGGGGCTAAGATCACTGTGCAGGGGCCTTGTGTCCTGCAGGCCTCTCCTGCCTGACCCATAGTGCATGTTCTCTGCCTCGGGTTTCCTTCAGCCACCTTCCTAACAGAGCTTTCCTCAGCTAATCCCTGGCCTAATGCCTCTTACTTTTGTTATTGAGTATAAACAACAAATTTCTTGAAGTTCTTTGGCCTTCCTTCTCAGGGACATTCCAGTCCAAGCTCTACTCCTAGACAAGGTGGAGATGCAGTGCCTTAGTACCAGGCTGTCCATTGAGATCACTGAGGCCCAGGCTGGTGCTCCACTTGGAAGGAAACAGCTGAGACATCAGAGGAGACTGGGTCATGTGCTGGGAAATTTCTGTGCCTCTGTATAGCATTTGGATCTTAAGCAGACAGATGAGATAGATGAATAGAGAAGCAGAGACTTCCTCCCAAAGGCTAAGACAAAATGTTCTTCACACATCTTTCCAGGAAAGGGCAAGGGCTCCTAGGAGTCACATACTTTCTAGGACAAAGATGTCTCCTGCAGGGCAGGCAGGGAAAGGAGAGGCAGGAGAGGCTCTGCCTGCTGTCTGCCTGCTCTTTCAGCTCGTGGTTTGGCTAAGGCTAGGCAGAAGCCCAGGGGAGCACACTGCTGGCCAGAAATAGAGTTCACAACAATTCCCCTGAGTTATGGAGGTTATTTGTGGAGCTGAAGGCAAAGGAGAGCAGAGAAAATAATTCAATCCAGGCCTAACTGTCTACAGGGCCTGAAGCCCATTCTGATGGAATAGCTCTGCTTTCTGCTTTCAGGTTTGTTCAACTCAGGGTCCTGGCAGGAACAGTCTTGGAAGAAGCTGCTCTCATCAGAGATAAGATGAGAGACTGGCACGCAGACCCTGGGAACTGGCCTTTGCCCAAGTCCCCTCCCCCACATGACTACACTGGCCAGGGCGGCTAGTCCTGATATCCTTGGGCAGGCTGCACCTGGCTGACGGGTAGGATAAGGAGGAGAGAAGTTCAGTGCAGCAGTGTGGTGGCATCCTCATGGAATCAGCCAGTCTTTCTGGAAAGCTTTGTCTTCCCAAGTCAAATGGGTCCTGCTCATCTGCTTTGCCCATCACAGAAAGAAGCCTCAGATCAAATATGTGAACATTCTTTGAACATGAGGTTGAGGTATAATTACTCAACCTGCCTCGGAAGCCAGTTCAGGATGTTGTATTGGGTTAGTCATTTTGCTTGCCTGAGTGTGGCCACCTGTAAACTGGAACTTCCTAAAGACAACAGGTCACCTCCACCAAGGATCCCCCAGCTTCAGTGCCTTCAGACTTGGTACTTTGGGGGCTCATGATAGCTGAGCTAGGGCCACTTACTTTCCCTTCTTTGTTTAGTGTTTAGGGTGGGTGTGCTTTGTGCAACCAGTTATCATGTATTACTTTACAGGACTCAACTTCTCCCTGTGGAGAAGTAACTAAGAGTGGGCTGAAGCAGCAGTTTTGGATTATGATTCTGATTCATGCTAGAGGCCCTCTCCCCTCAGAGTTCGCTCAGGGTGAAAGTTCTATGCAACTTCCTAATCTTATCCCCCTCTCAGTGGAGGGTCTTACTGTCACAGATGGCCCTTACCAGGCTCCACCTTCATAGCAGCTACTGTGCAACTGTGCATTCCGGGGCTGGGCTGGGCTGAAGGGGAAGGGGGTACAAGGAGAGAAGGAGAAGCAGCTAATGCTTTGCCCAGCCCCTCTCCTAAAGTACTCTTCCCTCTTGGAACTGGAGTTCTCTGCCTTCTTTTTCCCAGCAGCAGAGCCCTAGCAGGCTGCCCTTGGGCAGTTCCTTCCCAGGAAGAGCAGCCTGGTGAGGCAGACATTTGGTTTTCAGAGCTGCTGAGAGAGGCTGGTTGCCCCCTCCTCCTTCCTATTCTGCTTCCTTTGGGAACTTTCAGTGCTAAAAACAAGCTTTCTGAGAACGATATTTTTCTAGGTTAAGGGTGAAAAATGCAGCATTTCCTCCAAGTGGAAAGCACTTGGCCTGCCAGCTCTGGGCACATTTCCGAGATCCTTCCGCCCCCTCAGGGAGGAGGCAGCTCCCTGCCACAGGGAGGAGGGAGGAGGTGGGAGGTGGAGGAAAGGAGGGAGGGAAGTCCGAAGGAAAGCGCCAGTTACTGAGGAAGCTGGCAGTGTATGGAAGCCAGCAGGCCTGTTTGTGTTGGAGCAGAGGCCGGGAGTCTGAACAGGCCTGGGTCAGGAAATGAAGGCAAGTAAGAGAGTGGGACAGCCAGGCAGAGAGGCAGTGGAGAGGCCTGACAAGTTTCTGGGGCAGTATGGGGACAAAGAAGACCCCCACAGACCTTCCTGAGGGAGCTCTCAAGGGTGGTCCTGGAGGAAACACACAGGGTTATCCAAGTCCATTTTATAGGAAGAGCAAGAACAACTACCTTTCCTCATTCCACCCCGTCACCTTTCCTCAGAATCTGTGGGAAGTTCTGGGGAATTTCCTCAGATCCTAATTGTGGGACAGATGCTTTTTAGGAATTTACACCTCATGATATCCTTCTTTCTGGGAAGGCTGGGAACTGCATTGCCCTGGGAGCTCCCTGGCTACTTCCCATCAAGAGCCCAGCCAGCCCTCTACAACCTGTCAATCACCTCAGTGGCTACCTAAAAGCCAGGACACAGATCTTATATCCCTGCTGGTCCGTCCTTATGTGGAAGACAATAGGTGGAAAGACAGAAGGACAAATGGAGATAGGAGGACAGCTGGCAAGGCTGGGGAGGGCCAAGTGCTGCTTCCATTGGACCTGGCTAGGCCATTCACTAAGAACTTCACAGGCCTCAACCCCAGTCCCAAGGGCTCCTGGAAAGAGGGGGGTGCCTCTTCTTTCAACTGTAACTCGCCATGTGGACCAGTTGCCTTAATGGCCCCAATGTGTCACCCTCTCAGTATTCATGGCCCTTGCCAGGTGGCTCAGTGTGTCCTTTCACTCTAGTGAGGAGTCTCTGTCACAAGATCATGGTGGAGGTGGACTCTGTTTCTTCCACTTCTAAATCTACAGCCTTTGACTAATAAGATGTGGCTGAAGTATCACGTGGCAGTTCCAAACTTAGGCTGTGCAAGACTCAGGCCTTTACTCTAGAATCCCTATCTTCCCCCATTGTCATGAGAAATGCATGGTCAGGCCAGTCCTCTGGTCCCAGGAGAGGATGGAGGCATGGAGGCATGCTCTACAAAATCAAGAGCAACTCCATGAATGTATAAATGAGTTCTAGTCTTCTTCATCCCTTTTACTGCAGATACTTCCTCTCTCTTAAAATGACAGTGACCTAACCTCAGTAGACATGTTCCTTTTAATCTTCCTTTGGAAAGCTCCATATGCATCAGCATGTACTTACCAAGTCACCTTACCCTCCCAGCTGAGGCCATCCTAAATTCACAACCCCTTACACATGTGAGCTTGTCCAGCCGAGACCAGAAGAACCACCTCCTCAAGCCCAGCCTAGTCAGCAAGGCTGCCAAGCTCACCATTCAGGGCACATAGGCAATAAATGCTCACTGCTACACACCACTGAGGTTTGTAGTTGTTTGTGGCATTACTGTGGCAAAAGGTAACAGAAGCACTGACAGAGAAAACTAGGACAACCACAAGCTCAGGCTGAGCTCTTCCCAGCTCTCTTCTCCATTAGAACCAAAGTCTAATCCCTTAGCTTCAGGTTAGTTTTCATCCTCACAACCATGCTGCTATTAACTCCTCCCACATCTCTGGGGTTTTGTCCACAGAGAGAGTAGAAGAGCTGTGGTCCAAGCTTGGGATATACTGTCTCTTACCTTGTACCCCTATGTTGAGCCTTCCCATCCTCTTGGGTCCTTCTGCTCTGCTGCCCTTTCGCTTAGAGAATCCTTCCTGCCCTGAATCCATGTCATTCCCTGCCTTCAGCCCCATCTGTTTCCACCCACAGAGGAAATGGTTCCCAATTCTCCTCAGCTTCAACACACACCCCATTGCATTTTTCTCTGGATAACACTTGCATGGAATAAGACAATTCTCTGGCTTCAGCTCAGATGGATACTTTGCTAAAATCACAATTTTTTTCTTTTTGGCTGGAGGGTTATCCATTCAAAGTGTGCTGTGAGAGCAACCCTATTGTATCTTGGGAAACACTGGTCCTAGTAATCTCAAGAAAAGGCACGGAGGTGATGGTGGCCGGGAGGTGGTGGGACATCCTTTCTATCTTGTGCCATCTCTCCACATGGCACTCATAAGGTGGCAGTGCAGGAGAGGATGATTATTGTTACTGTTGTTATTATTACCATAATTCCTCTAGTAGGAAGGATCCTGGTTACCAAAGACTCCCAAAGACAGGAGGCAGAAGGTCGAGATACAAGGCAAACCTCTCTAGATTGTTTATTCATTTTCCAGAATTCTTAATTTGTCCACAACTGCCTTGCACAGGCTGAGAAGTTTTTGTTGAATGAATGCTACACAAACAAGTGTAAAGTCAGGACTAGCACTAATTATAGGCTCTTGCGTGAGTTAGATCATATTCCCTCCTCTTCAGGGGCAGCACTCATTTCACCTTAGCAAGGCCTGTCATAGGATCTGCTGGTGAACCAGCTGTCCCCAGAGTCACACGCATGCACAGCACAGGGGTACAGCTGAGGAAGGAGCTGTGTTTCTCTGATTCTTCAGACTCTTGGGCCATGCAGATGGAAAAACCTCCACCCCCACACAGCCAGGGAAGCACTGAATGCCTTAGCATCCATTTGTGGAGGTAGTGTCTACAAAATGAGGTACAACTCCATGAATGAATAAATGAGTTCTGGCCTTCTTCATCCCCTTTACTGCAGATGTTTCCTCTCTCTTAAAATAAAATGACATCGACCCAACCTCAGTAACACATGTTCCTTTTTAATCTGCTTCTTTTGGAAAGCTTCAAATGCATTCCCTTGAGCCACCAACATATACTGAAGAGAATGGTCAGCTCCCCGAGATCCCACACAAATTATTTCTTCCACTCCACTCACACCACAGAGGGCCCCAACAATTTTCTTCTGGGAGAAAATTTTTAGGACAGTGTGCAAGAATTAGGATTTTCCATCCTAACTTTCAAAAGTATACTGTGTGGACAGTTTGCAGCTATAAAAATATACACATACAAAAGTACAGCTACAAAATCATGGAGTCCATTCTCTCAGCTTTGCATTATAAAAAGTAGGGATTACACATTCAATGTAAACCTTGGGAAGGGAGCCACATTGTAATTATGATTGTATGTTTAATCGCCCCCAACTTTTATTTTCCTGGAACAGTCAGACCACACTGAGTCAGCCAGTGAGGAGTGGAAGGGGTTAATCTGATCCATTCATGGGCCAAGGTGGGAAACTGGAAGATCAAGGTCACTCAGCCATTGTTCTGCTGTCAGTAAGAATGTCATGAGTCAGGGAAGGAGAGAAGTATTTAAATACTGTTCTGTAGCTCTCTCTCTCTCTCTCTCTCTCTCTCTTTCTCCCTGACTTTATATCTCTGTGTGTGCCTCTCTGTCTCTTTGTCTCTGTCCCTCTGTCTCTCTGTCTCCCCCACTCTGAATCACAACAGAGTAACACAGTCCATAGGCTACAGCAGACAGGGTCTGGAATTTGCATTGATGTTGTATCTCTAGCAGACTTTACATAACCAATGGGCAAAGTCCAATGCTTCCTACACAGAGTATCTCATTCCATTTGGCCCACAGTGTCAGCAGGAAAGGGCAACAGGGACTCCTGGCTCTGTGCTCAGCTTCCATCAGGGTGTACGTTCTCCTTGATGAGAGGAAGCACACCTGGTCCCCAGGTCTCTCTATGTGGCATCAGGCAGGATCTTGAGTCACCTGGGATGCTCAGAATAGAGGTGTGTGTCCTTTGGGCAAGGCCAGCTGGTGTTACTTGGCTCCACAAGTGTTGATGTTTTTCCCATCCACAGCGTCTTCCACGAGGGAAATGTGGTAATCGGTGGACAGGGTGAAGTGGGAGATGCAGCCCACGAGGCCTCCTATGTACTGCCTGTTAGTATGCAGAGTGATTTCCTGCATCCCACCTGCCAGGAAGCAAAAGGAGTGAGGCAAAGAAGAGGTGCTGGGGGTGGGGTGCTTCTACACAGTGCCCTTGGGTGTCCCTGGAACAATGTGTCCCTTGGCTGACAGAACAAACTGCCATTTTACAATCATCCTTGAAGGAACAGGACAACTTAAATCAACTTGAAACAGACCAAAGGGCTACAAATACCCACCTCATGTGTCACTTATGGCCTAAAGGATCACCTTGAAACCAAATAGTATCTACTAAGTTTTGAAATGTATAACATCAACAAAATATAGTATGTCATTACAGGTAATGTTGTCTTAAACTAAAAGAAATACACTGATATGGGCTACTTTCAATTGTGTTCTTTTTTTAGAAAACATATAAGGATATCTTTTTATTTTTATGTGTCTATGGTAGTGGATTATAAGCCATTTATAGACATATGCTATTTTGAGAGAGGCCAGAAAGACAGATCCACCTTCCTCAGAGAGAATTCATGGAGCTATATTAAGCAAGTTCCTGTTCTATAAACAAAAAAAGCGTCGTTTTCCTGGTGCATAGGTTCAAAGCACAAAAGCATGTGAATGAGTCCTTTCCTGCCCCCTCGGGGATGAGTCAGAAGTTCAGAAAACTGGAAAAATGGACTATCTGGCCAGCTTCCTGATTTCCAGGTATTTGACCCTGTGAAGTGCACAGCCCCAGAACAACAAACAGAAAACTAACAAGAAAAAGCCCTGGTCAAATTTAGCGATCACTTACCCACATACAGAGCTCCATTGATGTTGAGCTGCCTCATCATGCCAGGGGATTTGCCAGTTCTGGCGCCATAGTCATCCACAGTAATCTTTCCTGATTGGCCATCCCTGTAAAGTAAAGCAAAATAAAACAAAACCCCAAACCTACCAATTCTGGGGCTAGTCTAATCATTTCAATAAAAAGGGATAAACCTACTAAGTGCCAGGTTCTGTGCTAAATGATGAAGCTGCAAAGCCCAAAACCCACCAGCAGCTTCTATATTCTAGAGGGCTCAGGGAACCAACCCAGGTCTTTCTTCTTGGGAGCAACTCTCATAGCACTGAGCTCTGGGGAACTTTCTCCTTTAAATGCCTCTGAGAAGCCCTCTTTAAAGCTGGATGTGAGAGAGAAATGAGCCACCTTGTCAGGGGTATTTCTGGAGTTCAGTTGGACTGTGTGCATTTTGACCTGTATTCTAGAATTTCAGATCCAAGCATGTATGTATTCATTATGGGACAGCATTTCAGTTTTTTAAAAAAGTTAGAGCTGTGACTTCATAAAAAATCACTACACATTGTCCCCAGGGCTTTCTAGGCCACCTGTAGCTCACAGGCTGTGATCTGCCTCTGGACACTGACCTCCTCTAAGTTATCAAAGGCAGGCACAGCAGCCAGGCCCAGCACCCCAGAAAGACAATGTCCAGCACAGCCAACATGTGAGCTGAGGGGGAAACAGATCACGCCCGGTCCCTTCTTTCCCAGGCCCTGCTGTTGACTTCACTCACTGAGAAAGGGTCACAGTAAATTCTCAGGGAGCAGCAAACACAGTCTCTGTTCAGCTTGCTGATGCCTGTGTCCTTCATTTAACATGAGTATTGACCCAATATGGATGTAGATAGTAAAGCTAAAAATTACGAAGAAAAGTAAAAGGGTTAGGGATGTAGCTCAGTGGTAGAGGACTTGCCCAGGGTCCTAGGTCAAACCACCAGCACCATAAAACAGAAAAGAAAGACAGAAAGGAATGAAGGAGAGAAGAGGAGAAGAGAGGAAATGAAAGGAGAGGGAGAAATAAAAGGAAAAATAGAACAAAGAGCAAAAGAGTGACTCCCCCAAAGATAATCAGAGGATAGGACAGTGACTACCACTGTGAGGAAGGAAATATGTCTTTGCGACTGTGTGAACTACAGATTTTAAGGTTCAGATAATGTTTTCCTTAAAAAAAAAAAAAAAAAAGCAGCAATCACTTATGCATTGAAATTTGGAGCGGTTTTCGAAGTCCACATATCTTGAAATCTCATCTTACTAACTGTCACGGCCCTTCCACAGTTTAACCATTAACAAGTGTTTTTCTCCAGAAAGGAGCCATTCCATGTGGCTGTGAAGGTCTGGTCACTGGCCTGTCAGGGTCAGTGCAGGGCACAATGGAACTTGGTGGCCAAATACACTGACTGCCCTGGGTCAGGAGTGTAGGAGGCCAGGTGTGGTTGGGGACAGTGGAACTGGAAGTGAATTGGACCCAGGACCTACTCATGCCCAGGCCAACTGTGTCCTGCAGTGGTAGATGCTTACCTAACGGCCTTGACCCTGTGCCACCGGCCATCACTGAAGGAGCCATTCACCATGATGGTAGCCACACCACTGCCCAGGTTGTAGCTAAGGGCATTGGAGAACAAGACAGAAAACAAAATAAAACACAGACACATACGCAGTCACCCATTCACAAATGCTTCCTATTGCAAAGATTCTTTGGGATACAGAGTGCAGTTCTTTAACACAAAGCAAAACAATACAAAAGGGAGTCAGTTTCCAGGTTAGCTCATAAATGATTTTTCTAATTAAATTTTCAGTTGGAACACATATAACACCATCCTAACCATTTTAACAGTTTAGTGGTGTTAAATACATTCACACAGTTATGAACCCGATCTCCATGACTCATTCCATCTTGCAAAATGAAAACACTGCACCCATTAAACAGTAACTTCCCATTCTACCTTCCAGGCACTAATAATTGCCCTTCTATTCTCTATCTGACGGATGTCACTATCCTAAATCCCTCATATAAGTGGAATCATACAACAATGTCTTTTTGTAACTAGTTTACTTTGCCTAGCATAATGTCATCAAGGTCAATTTTTTTAAGTCCCATGTACCAAAGCACTCATATTATAATGTCAGAAATAATAAAAAGGGCTTTATCATTCCTAATATGTTGAAATGGATTGAGTAATGTTCCTCCAAAACTCACGTATACCCAGACCCTAAGATGTGCCCTTATTTGAAAATAGGGTCTGATGTAATTAGTTAAGTGACATCATACTGAATCAGGGCATACATAAAGCCACTATGACTGCTATTCTTTTTTTTTTTTTGTACAAGGCTTGAACTCAGGACCCTGTACTTGTGAGGCAGGTGCCAGAACCACTGAGCTAAATCCCCAGCCCTATGACTAGCATTCTCATAAGAGGAGATCTGGATACAGAGACAGACACACGGGGGAGAATGCCACATGATGCTAAAGGCAGGGGGTGAAATGAGATATCTAGAAAGTAAGTAACACTAAGGATTACTAGTGACCACCAGAACCTTGGAGAGAGGCATAGAACAGATTTTCTCTCAGACCATCCAGAAGGAACCAATCTGGGCAATATGTTGCATTTTGGATTTCTAGTCTCCAGAACTGTAAGAGAGTGAACTTTTATTGTTTGAAGCCGCACAATTTGTGGTAATCTGTTATGTCAGACCTAGGAAATTAAAACATGTGTTTTCACTTACAAAAAAAAAAACAAAAAAAAACCTAGAACATTGCAGAGTAGGCTGAGCCCCAAAGAGATTAAAGAAAGGTATCTAAACTCACAAAACCAATGTACAGAAGGCCAACTTGGTGCACCAATGTTACTCTGATTCAGCTTCCCTAAAGGTATCAGAAGACATGACCATGTTGTTTACCAGAGAGAAATAGCCCTCTTAATTCAGGGGTCATTCAATTATTCCAACTTAATCCAATTAAGAAATATTTAGTGAGTACTCCAGCCTGGGCACTGGACCAACTGCCTGGACCTTCCCTTGATGACATAGCAAAGGCCTATGCAATCACACTTTGGAAGGGAAAATGTCCACCCAGGATAACTGTCCCCTCATCTTGTAAGGGGAAGTGCGTCTCCTTTACCTCAGTACCCAAGAAATAGGTCGGGTGAAAGAAAACTCGGATTTATTACACAGCTCTCATGCACGTTCACTCTGAGAACAGAGTGAAAACAGAAAGTGGTCAGCTTTCCCCAGAGAAAGACTCACAGGCTACTCCTTTAACAACAGAGGCTCAGGGAAGTAACACAGCCCATTGACTTTTAACCAAGAATAGAACTCGTGATGATTCCACAACAAACCATGGGACAAAGCTGCCACTCTGACCCTGAAAAATCCAGTGTTCTAATGAATTTTCCCATATTAAGTGTCACCTTGTATATGCAGCCTGGAGGCAGAATTTTCAGATTTCATTATGCGCAGGCCAATTGCTTGTTGAAGAAATCAATGACTACTAAGCTAGGAGCTAGGAGCTGGTTGACAGAAATTTAGCTGAATTCCTTTGTGGCTTTTCTGAGACAGCATGGGGTGCCACAGCACGGACACCTGGGTCCTGCTGACCGGCCTGCAACCCCAGTCTTGTCAATTGACTGGCTCTGTGATCTTGGGCAAGTTTCTTCCCATCTCTGAGGCTAAATGTCCTTGTGTGTCAAATGCAGATAAGAACACTTTCCCAGAAAGATCACAGGGACTATGGTAACATGTTGGAAGCATGGCATGTAGTAAAGGCAAAACAAATAATGCCACCTGCAGCACTTACTGCAGCTGTGCAGGGCTTGACAGTGCACCTGGAAGAACTGGATGGAAGGAGAAAGTTGCCACCAAGAGTTAAATTCATCTGGTCTCTTCTGGGAGAGTAGCCATGTGTGAGAACGGACCCACGGGCTGTAAATATGTAACCAAAATGGCCAGGAACAGCCGTTCTCAGAACCAAGGTAACTGGGCATAACTGCAGGGAGGTGGACTGGAACATGCATCTGTGCAGGCACCAGAAACCCCTTCCGTTGAATGAGATCCCACCTGGACTGGGGGTAGGCCCCCTCTTTCTCCAGCACGACAGCTCTCTTGTTCTTCTGGCAGGAGGACAGGATGTGCTCAAGGGACTCAACACACAATCTGGCAGTGAGCGATCCAGCCTTTGCCATGGGTGCGGCAACTCAGTTGGCTTCTCTGGAGGCTGACTTTCCAACCCCCAGCTTTTGTGATTTCAGACCTTTCAAGTAACTACCTGCTTCCCCAGACACATACTCACCTGGAGGAGCTCTCTCTTCTATAAATTAGTAAATGGCCCAAAACTATGGTTATTTTCCCTGGAAAAGGGAAGGCAGAGATGTCTGGTGGTAGAAATGTCCCATATCTTGTTGATATATCTACAGGATACAATGTTTACCTGTTTTAAAATTTGTCAAGCTGTACACTGTACATAAGTGTACCACACTTGCATTATGCCTCAATATCAAAATGCAAAACCAAATAAATGAGTGTTTGTCTGATTTTTCTCCTAATCCCTTGTGACTCTGGCTGCTATGAAGGGGTTATCCCGAGCCACTCAACTAAAGGCTGCAAGGCTGAGAACCAAGGTGGAGCTCCAGGAAACGCCATCAGACGAGGCCACTCTCGCACCTTCACGTGGTGACACTTTTAATCGTGGCCTCTTTAAACCGTGACTCAGGGCACTTTACTAGTGTCAGATCTCTTCCCTTTGTCTATTGCCTGAAAAATGTTGTAAGGTCAAAATTAATGGGAAAGAGTGTCAGTCAAGTGATGTTCAGAAACCTGCCCAGAAGATTTTATGCTCCACATATAATTGCAAGACAAAATGAAATAAAACAGAAAACCACACTCATTTTAGCTGAGCACTTTGACTTCCTTTTTCTTGTTCACCTACCCCATCAGACTTGAGAGGACAGGCTCGGGAATCTACCTCCGAGACGAGTGCCCCGTGCCCCAGTGCCTTGCTGCAAGGCTGTATTCTACTTCCTCCCTGTCCTCAGCCCAGCCAGCACTCCCAAGGGCTGTAACTGGTGGAGGGTGGGGTGCAGTGACTGCACAGGGGAAGGCAATTTAGTGGGGACAGCAAAGGTGTGGCTCCAGACCAGGCCTGAGCACAGACCTCTATCTCAGCCAGGGCTCAGCAGTGTGTCTTACACAGAGCACATCCAGAACTCCAGGATTAGAAGAAAGCACAGGGACAATTTTCAGCATTTCAGAAAGAAACAGTAAGCTGAGAACTCTGTCCAGGATGGTGTGGAACCGTAGGAAGGGCATAGGGCAGAGGGGAGGGGGCGTTTCTTCTCCTGGACCAGTAGGAGCCTCAACTTGAGCTTCTCGTTTCCTAGTCTGGCTGAAGAACAGGTTTTGGCTGGCAATTTAGGGGGGAAGTTGGGCCATCCCACTCACTGCTTAGCTACTGTTTCAGTTCCCTTTTCTGGGCACAGTAAAGTACTTGAGGCCTTGGTGAGGTTAACCACAGGAAAACCACAAGAAAATGGCTTTGAGGCAGCCAGCTTGAAACCTCGCATGAAGACCTCCAAATCTTCTAACCTCTTGGCCAACAAAGGGCAGGGGACACAGGTTGGGGAGAGGGTGGAGTTGATGAATAGCTGCCCCTCACTTGCCAGTCTCACTACATAGCTCCCCAAAGTCCCCCACAATCCCAGGACTAACTCAATCACTTAGCATACTCTGCTATTTGGAGGCAGGCACAATGTTGGACAAGTGACATTTCCTCTCAAAGTGCCTTTTCTTCAAATTGAAAAGATTTGGGTTATCCTCTTCTGGCTGTCAGTAATCCCAGAGCACGACAACAAAAGCCTCAGAATTAAGTCTTCATCATTTCTGCAGCTCACTTCTCTCTCCTTTGTCTAATCCAATTCCAAGTAATTTCATGTCATTTAGTGAGCATGGGCTCATTACCACTGGGGAGGACTAAAGGAGTAAAAGCCCAAGAAATGCCTGTCAGTGGGACAAAGCTCCGGGGTCCTCCTGCCTTTGTAGGCATCAGAATCACCTGGGGAAATGGTCACAGCACAGCTTTGAGAACCACCCTTCTAAATTGGTGATTTCGAATCTCCAGTGAGAATGTGTACTACGGTCTCTAAAAAAACCTTTTCATAGGACACCAAATAGTCACTGCTCCTTGGAAACCTGGCTCTCATCTACTCTAGTACGGAGAAGGGTGGGGAAAAATTGTCCAGGTAATTGTTCCTTAACTATTGCATAGCTGCCCATTTGACAAATTTGGGAGCAATCTAAATTCACTTCAAAGAGAGAAGAACTTTTTTGATTGCCTTACTATCACCAAAGAAGATTTGCAAGGAGCCCCATGTTGAGTTGATCTACTGAGATATGAATCTGTGCTTTCATCTTTTTGCAGCAGGAGACTGGATGGTGGCATTCTTCCCAAGATTACATAGCTAAATGGGAAGCAGAATGGGATTTAAAGCCAGGCCTCTTGGGCTTTGGATCTTCAGATTTTCCTGAGCTGGTGAGTGCTGAGCTGAGTACTCACTTTCTTGCTCAGCTTTCATGCTTGGCAGCACCAAAACTCTCTTTTATCTTCTTCCTGATTTGTAAACAGGGAGCATACAGCAGTAATCCACCAGAACAGGGGACACAGAATTGTTCTGTAAAGGGCCACACAGGAAGCAGTTTAGGCTCTGCCATAGAGTTCCTTTTGGAATATTCAAGTGCCATCATTGCATGAACATGCTCATAGACAATATATAAATAAATAAGTATGGCAGTGTTGCAATAAAACTTTATTTACAAAAATGAGTAGTGGGACAGATTTATCCTGCAGGCGAGGGTTTGCTACCCAGATGGATGCTGGAAACAAAGACAGGAACCTGAAATAAGTTTGGAGCTTCAGGCTACAGCCAGTTTCAGCAGACTGTTTTGGCTCACTTCTGAATCACGAACTGCGCTATCTGAGAAAATTGCAAGATGCTGCTAAGGGCAGCTGGAGAGCAGGTTACCTGAACACCAGGGCTCCATCCCGAAGGCCCAGGGAAATGAAGTCACTGTTGGATCTCAAGGGGCTATCTCCCCTCCACATCAACAGACCATCCTTGGCAGTTGTCTTAAACCTCATGAATGCATTTGATCTTGATCCTGACACTCTGGAGCAAACACACAAACAAGTCCATGAAATCAACCACAAACATCTCATTCCCAGTAATCCCAGTTTGACCTGGCAGCCCCAAGCAACCAGGTGTGAGTATTGTCTGGCATTTCTGACATGTACTTCCAGGAGATTAGAAATAGTATCACCCCACGAGTCACACCACCAGTGGAAAGGTCTGGATGCCCACTCAGCAGCAGTGTCTCTCTGCCACGCAAATGAACCCCTACAATAGCATTTGCCAGGTGACTCATTAGCAAGGCTGTGGCGAATGTCGTGGTTCCAGGTTGCACCACAGTACACACCTCAGTCTTCCCTTTTCTGTCCTAGTATCAAGGGCTCTCGGGAAACTGCTCCCCACTTGCCCACAGAAAAGCGGGCTTCCTAATTGCCAAGAGGGTTAAATGGGCAGCGGCTCTGGGCTGATTGAGGCTGTGGAAGGCCAGTTCTGATAGTGATTGGCCTTGGGGGAAGTCTAGGGAGTGGTGTCTGACAGAGGAAGTGGCTTAATGGGATAATGGTTCAGAGGGTGCTGTGACAGAGCCACAGTGGAGAGGAAACAGAAGCTTGAGGACAGAGGAGTGTTGAGGCTGGTTCTGTATTCAGGGCTGGGGATAGTTTCAAGCACTTAGCAGTGCATGGCAACAGCCCTTAACAGTGCTTGGAAACAGACTAGTTCAGAGAGTCATTCGGACTAAAGTGATTAGTATTTCATGTGATGGAGGGCAATAAGCAAGTCTTGGGTCCTAGAACTAAAGTTGAGATGGAAGCAAACATACTTTACTGTTGCTACTGATATGACTCTACTAGAAAAGTTTCTTTTCTGTTCTCCCATTAGTTATAAAATACCGCCTTCTTTCCCATATATCTGGAATTCTATAGAGTGCTTTCACTAGTGAACAGTGGGTGGGGACTCCTATTTAGGCTTCCTAGAGCCTGCTCTAGACAAGAAGAGACCAAGTTTGCCTTTCCCATGTTGGCTGGCCCCCTCCCTGGGAAGACTGGTGATGGCCAGTAGCCTACTGCTGGCCCACTGCCTAAAAATCCACCATTTCCAAACTTTCACTCCAAGTTCCTGCTCTCCTTCACTTGCCTTGGGTATATTCATTCATTGGTATAATCAAGATAGTTTCATTTACCTCATGAGTGGTTGATTTAGGAGTAGACATATGACAATAAGAAAGAGGAAATTTAGCAGGACGATTCTTGGAAAGATTCCTTCTCTTTTTCCTATGAGAAAAAATCTTTCTTACATTTACTGAATAATTCCCTATTTTATGACCATATTATGAGTAGTATATGAGCAGCTAGGGAATATGCTGAGGATAACAAAACAGACATATGGATGAGATTTGGGTCTTTGATGATATAGTTGATTCTCTGAATTAATCAATACAGGATCCAGTCTAAGTCGGAACTCCTTGTTATATGAAATGCTTAATGCTCACATGTTTGAGACACTTTAAGCTGAGTTTTCTGTTACTTGGTACAGAACACATCTCTGAAGCATATACTCCTAAACTTGGCTTCTGTTTGTGGCTTCACCCACATGCACACAGATTCACACATGTACATATGCACACACGTGCCTGCCCATACCCACTGTCGGAGCTGCTCTGGTTTGGAGCCTCCAGTCTCTCATTCGCACCAAACCACCCAGTGGTCTCTCACCAAGTACCACGGTCTGAAGACTTAGGCCTCTTTCACACTGTTACTGCCTTCTGGGGACTGAACGACCTTCTATATTGGGAGGAAAGGGTTTGAAAAAGGAAGCTGGTCTCTGATGGCTGGGAATGCATTTTACTTAAGCTTCTGGTGCAAAGACAACACAGATAAATACAGGTTGGAATGACAGAGATGAAGCAATGTCCTTTAACTTAAAGATCTGCCTTCCTTTGTTGGCATATAGTCAACCTGAAGAGAAAGGAAAGTTCCAGAATGACTGTGTTGAGGGATGTCACAGTGTAAACAACAAAGGATGGGAGGGGGGAGAAGAGGAAAACTGAAGGTGCCTGAGACAAGCTTGACTGGGTAGAAGAGTTTGCTGAGGGCCAGCCTTGTCCCCCTTGGCACCTACGAAGGCTGTTCCCAACATGAGCTATGACTCTAGCCCACCCCTGGAGCTTATGCACCAGGGGTTTAAAGCTATGGCAGTTTCCTCATGGCATGCTCTTGTAGCCACGTGAAAAGAGCTGGGAAGCCCGGACTGCACTGGCCAGAGCCTAAAGACGACATGGGAGCTTTGTGGATCAAGACGAAAGGCAGTGCCCGAGCAGGCAGGAAGTTGGCTTGGAGCTGTGTGGCTGGCTGGGTGCAGCCCTGTGGCTGGGGCAGAGCTCCAGAGCAGCCACAGAACAGCACAGAGCTCACTGCTCTGCTTTGGGGGTCACACTCATAACCCTGCCTTTGTGCACATCGACCTCTCTCTGCTTCTCAGGGCCTGAGGATTGGAAACCCCAGAGGTGGTCACGTTACTCTCTGCAGCCCTTTTGACCAGAAAGGGTTTGGATGGCTTTTAATGGGGCTGTTTGGAAAGCTGATGTTTTCGGGTTAAGTTTGATTTCGTTTTATTTTGTTCTGGTTTCCATGTTTATTTTATGTGTTCTCCCCACCCCCACCCAGCCATGGCCCTCTTTGAGAATTATCTTTTGAGATAGAAGATAAAGAAAAACCCAGAAAGATAGTGATTACCTCTTGAGGATATCTGGATTGTCATATGTCAGATAACTGCGGCCCATAAACTGTGGGATCTCAATGGCTTCTGTGACGGCTGAGACAGAACAGAAAACACAGTTACAGTTTGTGGCTCTCTGGACCTCTGCACTCACACATGACATGACAGGAACATACCAGGAAGGCCAGCCCCTAGAAACGTGCCACTTAACAACATGTCAGCCCTTCCTCTTGGCTGTACGTGGCATTGGCCAGGTTCAGGGAGAACCAGCTGGATGACCTAGTGTCAGCACCTCCACATTTGTCCCTCCCTGGGGACTGGCAGTCACTGTCACTGGCCTAAGCGCTACAGAGAAGGTTGTGCAATGTGCTGAAACTTGAACTGTTCCCAGTGATTCTTGGAAACCAAAGAGTAGGGCTTGGGCTACATGGGGAGCAGCTGGGGATAACCCCAGATTTTCGCCAAGGAGGCAAGAAAAATAATTTTCAAACAAGGCCTACTAGAGTTTCTTTATTTAATGCTAATGCATATGAACCCCTTCAGCTATGACCTTGAGAGACTGGGGAAGGGCAGTGGATAAGACTTTGATGCTTGTAAGTCACCTTCCAGTGTGATACTGCACAGGCCTTTGCCCGGGTCTCCTGAAGTAGTAGAAAGGGTAAGGCAATGGGAGGGGTGGTTGCTCCCCTTTTATAGAAGAGGAGCATAAGGCACAAAAAGCATCAAAAATTTGCCCAGGATTATTTGCTAAGAGAGCAATAGACCACAATCTGGACTGGTTCTGCTTAATTCTGGCTCCTGGCCACCTCTTACTCGCGTGCTTTAGAAGTAAATTTCCTTCCTCCAAATTTCTCATTGCTTGGTTTTCCTGAGGAATTGTCTTTTACACTCAGTGGAAGAACAGACTGAGCAGCTGTGTCTAGTGTCACAAACTGGGATGTGGTGAGGGAATTTCTACTAGAGAGATAACAGAAATGCTTCTTTCCTCTTTGGAAAAATACAGACATAAGAGTTCAAAGAAATTAAGGTAGAAGAAATCTCATATTCAAAAATGCACAAAATGAATAAGTCATCTTATAAAATAATTAGAGGTTCAAGAAAACATGTAGCTGGGCCGGGGATTTAGCTCAGTGGTTCTGCTGCCTGCCTTGAAAGCGCAAGGACCAGAGTTCGATCCCTGGTACCAAAAAAGAAAACATGCAGCTGGTACAAAGAAAACACAGTACTAGGGACTCTACCCCAGGAAAGAAAACATACAATTATTTGATGTTATGAACAATGGGAAAATTTTTAAACTTAACTTTTAAACACAAAGACAGAGAGATAGAGAGGGAGAGAAAGAGAGAGAGAGACAGACAGACAATAAACCCAAAGACATCAGGCCCTCAAGTATAAATTCTCATTCTGTCAGGTTACCATGGCATGTTCCCAAAACCTTTTCATGAGAAGAAAAGAAGGGAAAAAGAAAGGGGGGAAGAAAGGAAGGAAAGAGGAAATAAAAAAAGGAAGAGAAATAAAACTTTAAAAGATAATTTCTGAGGTAATTATCCAAGAAATTGCTTTGCTGTTCTCTGAAGGAGTGCGGCTCTGGACAAGGGCCTGCCGGCCTGGATGGGCCGTGAGGGACAGATACAAACCCTCTGTGGCCGCATCACCAGCCCCTCCCTCCTGGTAAATGGGGGGCAGTGAGAAGGAAAAGGAGCCGGGCGTGAAGTGGCCAGAGGGTGAGGAAACTAGCTGAGAAGAAAAGCAAATGGGAAGAGGGAAAATGAAGAGAACACCGCAGCTAGGAGAGGCGGAAACGCCAGGGAAAAGGAGGACGAGGACGGGGCAGGAAAGGAAAGCAGAGGCCGGCAGTCACCTGCAAGGAAAGGAGCAGAATGTGGAAATGGGAAAGGACAGGAAGGGAAGCCCAGAAAGGAGGAAACCCAGAGGGCTAGAAATAGAAAGAAGGGAAGGAGGTGGGCAGGAAGGGAATCCAGGCTGTAGAACTGGAGGAGATGGAGTTGGGTGTGGTGCTGCATAATCTCAGCACTCTGGGAGCCTGAGGCAGGAGGATAAGTTAAAGAGTTGAACCTGGGCATCTCAGACTAGTAAGACCTTTTCTCAAAAATAAATAGGGCCAGGATTTAGCTCAATGGTACAGCGGCTGCCTTGCAAGCGCAAGGTCCTGAGTTCAATCCCCAGAACCAAAATAAATAAA
>NW_004624759.1:16503501-16549546 GCF_000247695.1 Heterocephalus glaber
AAAAAAAAAAAAAAAGCAAACAGAACTGGAGGAGATAGGAGGGAGCAGCTGGCCAAGGCAGGCCCCTGCCCTCAGGAAAGCATTTCTGGGAAGGGGAACCAGGGGAGAGCATCTGGCTGACTGGCAGGGAGCCCTTCCCAGGGCTAAACATAACCATGGTACCCCCAGCGGGCTTGGCTCACCCCAGGGTGAGAGGTGCAGCCGGGGCCTGCCCATGCTGTCGTTGGTCGGGTCCCTGGGCCTGTGACCAACAGCTCTATTTCCTCAGGACTTCATGAAATGATCAGGACATGCTTGTCACATATCAGCTCTGCACACGGAGCCTCAAGAGAGGTCCATCTGGGGGAGCTACTTCGAGCTGCCAGGGAAGCCCCCAGCCCAGTGCTCAGGCATCCCCGAGGTGCAGCTGGGAGACAGGTGTGTCCCCAGGGCCCACACTCTCACTCTTGGAAGATTCCCACTACCCCCTGGGCGCATCTGAGCCCTCACTTCTCACCCAGTTCCTCTGCACGTGGTTGGCCTGCACTGTGCCCCAGCCTGGCCAGAGCCTGCCCTGGCAGGTCCTGGCAGGGGTCCAGTGCTCAGAGCCTCTCCCAGGACGAACTGTACTTACTATTGAGGCAGTAGTTCCCACACTCTGCCAGGCGCCAGCATGAAAAAGAACAGGAGAGTCAGCTGCTCACAGTCACTGTAAATCTCAGCTGAGCTGGTCACAGAGCCCTTGAAACCAGCCTGCTTCCCTCACAAAGCCCTGCTGAGGGTCCAAAAGGGAACGGAATGGGAACTTCAGCACAGGCGCCTGGAACTCTGCCCTGGCACGACTGGCAGACTGGCACCAACTCATGCACTTCCCCTCTTCCATGGCTGGGGGGGCAATGACCAAGATGTTTATACTAAGTTGTGTGGCACTTCTGTGGGACTGTCACCTTCAACTGACAAACCACATCTCTCCTACACTACAGAAAGAAGTACTTACCTTGTCAATGGTTATATTTTTCTTAGCTCTAGGCTATACAAGATAAAGGGATGATAAAAAGCCCCTTCCATAGTGGAAAACTGCCCCTTCATTCTCATCTGTTCCCCTTTGCATGATTCTAGATACCTGGCTATTTTGTGATTAACAAAGGGCAAAGACATCCTCCAGAAATAACCCCACTGAACAAGGTGGAAGTGGTGGGGAGGTCCTCAGTATAGTCAGTGTGCATGGATAAATATCAGTTCTACTCAAAGGCAATGCAGCTAGAGTGGCCATCCAGCCCTTGCTGGCCCTTTTCTGGTTTGTCCAAATACTATTATAAACATGGTTATATTTTAATCTAACCTTCATACCTCATTTTTTCTGCATTCTTTCCTCTGGGGCAATGGCTTTTATGGATGTGTTTGTCAAAATGTGTTTTTGTCATTCCCTCACATTTATACTCTAACAATGTGCCACTTGATGGTACAAAAAAAATACTCTAATGAATTGTAGCTTTCAAAAGTTCCACAGCGCAGACAAAGCAAATTTCCTACTTGAGGTACTTCAAATTTTCAATAAAGAGGTGAAAGGACAGTTTCATACACTCTGCAGGTGTCAGTTTAGGTCCAACTAAGTCAGAGGCCTCTCAGCAGCATCCTGATGCATGGGCATCCTGCATAATTAAACACTTTCCTGATGGGCAGTGGACCATCTTCGAGGATTGGCCCAGAATTCTTCATTATTCAAGTTGAGCATCTCAAATCCAAAAACCTAAAGTCTTCAATGCTTCAAAATCTGAAACTTTTTGAATGCTGACATTCTGCCAGAAGTGGAAAATTTGATCTCACCTGAGATCATGTGATGGCCTGGAGTCAAAAAGCAGGTGACTAAAAATACCATATAAAATTGCCTTCCGTCTCCACATAAAAGTTGTATATGACACATAAATATATTTCATGTTTAGACTTGAGCTCCAACCCTGATATAGCTTTATGTACATGCATGTATGCCAAAAACTGGAAAATCTGAAATTAGAAACACTTTGATCTCAAGCATTTTGGATAAGAGATATTCAATCTGTATTAAGTTGATTTTGTATGTAAAAAATAAGTAAGTAAACACTTTTCTTGTACTATTAGCCCTATAACTAAGGACTAGCCTCTAGACGAAACATCCTAAAATTGTTGAATGATACACCAACCTAAAGAAATTAAATTCTTGTAATATGCAAAATTTATGTTATATTAATCTGCATTCTTTTTAAACATGGGTATATATTTACTGAGGCTATTTTCTTATACACTGGGGCAAAAAAAATTTACGCAAATCAGCCCCTGCAACAGGATGTGAATCTGCTACAAACAGCACAGAATACCCTAAATGTTGTGAGGGAGACAGATCAGCACTGATCAGGCAGGGGTGCATGACCGTTACCACGTGGGGCCCTGAACCCAGGTTTCCCCTGTAGGTGCTCTGGGTCCTGCTCAGAACAGCTCCCCTGTACAGAGAAACACCCCCCTCTAGTGGCCAGTGGGGTTCCGCACTGTCTGAGTCCAAGTGTTCTCAGTAATGAAGGGAAGAGCAGGTAGGAACAGGGCTCAGAAGTTCTACACAAATGACCTGTCAGCTAGTAGCTGGTAGAACTCATGACAAACTTTTGTGTCCTGGACCCCTCCTGGACACTCAGAACACAGCAAAGTCTCTGAGAAGTCCTGCAGAAGAGAGAGCTGTTTTATTATTCATCCAGAGCTACCTAAACTTATTTGACCACAGAACTCCGCTCCCAAGTACATGTGACTGCATGTGTTTGTGTGCGTGTCTCTGTGTGTGAGTGTGTGTGCAGTTTGTGGGTGGGGGTGAGTGCGTGTGTGGACACACAAACCAGCCATTAGTATTCCTCAGAACTTAGTTTTTACATGTACTTTGTGAATCTCTGCTTTAAGGTATTAGTAAATTCCTTACATACAAGATCTCTGAGGGGCTGGAACCCAAGAAGGATAAATTTTGACAAGAGTAGAGAAAGGAGGAAGCAGGTCTCGGGGTGGGAGAGATGTTCTGAAGGGGAGGCTTGTTGATAACCCTCTGTTAGATGAGAAGGGGCCTCGCTCTTGGGGTGGCATATGGGGTGCTGAGGTTTGTGGTAGAAGAAGAGACTTGAAAGTGAGAGCCCCCAAATGGAAGGTGAAGAGACCACCGAAGTTGAGCTTTATGGTCCTGTTAGAGCATTAGAAAATCTTCTGGTTCCTTCTTTTCCTGAATGTTCAAGGTTGGGATGAAGAGGCTTCATCTTATTCGGCTACAGGGAAACTGTGCCCTGGGCAGCAGCTTGGAAGGTGGAGGGAACTGCTGCCACCTCTGTCTGGGTTCAGCTCCCCTGAGCCTGCCTCCTACCTCACAGGGACAAAGGGGAGATCTCTACGCCACCAGGGTGGTCTGCCAGCCCCACACATATTTCTTTAATGATCCCCCATCACTAGAATGGGACAGGAAATGATGGGATGTGAGCCCTTCTAGCATTTGCGGCAGGCTTCCATTTTCTCAGAACCAGTATCTTGACTTCAAAGCCCAAGGTGACACTGATGCAAGACACACGGCAGCTAATAGTTTGTCTGGGTTTTAACCTTAGTTCTAGCACACCTTACAGGAAAAAAGGCCTAACTGCCCTCTGGGTCTCTGTCCGCTCCCTCAGATCGTGCCAGAAACTAGGCTCTCACTGGCGTCTGCCCCATACCTCTGGTAAGATCAGCTTCTCACTGGACCTGTAGCTAAGTCACAAAGCCATAATGTGAGCACTTAATATCTATTATACCCAATGTTCCATAGAAAGAAATGGAGACTAAGAGGATCACAAATTATCCTTTCCTTCTTCCTTCAATTCCCAAAGCTCAGTGATCATTTACGCTTGGTCTTTATAGACTTACAGTTAGAGTTACAAAGACTCTTGAAGTGCCCATAGTAATATCAGAGACTCGGGAAGTGCAAACACTGATGTGTGAAATCCAAACCCAATTTTCTGAACGAATGAGTCCTTTTTCAATAAAAGCTTTGCAAGTACAACCTCTGCTAATGGTCAACAATATTCTTGTTAGAATTATAATTGGGATAATTTACAAATAGATCAGTTACTCTTCTTTCTTAAAAAATATATGTCGTGATTTGCCATGCAGATTTCAGAACTCATTTAAATGCAAGACATACTACTAAATCTTCTAATTGGCAAACTGGCATCTTTCATGTTTTCCAAGACTGCTGTAATAAAAGTGACCTTACTGATTCATATTATCTATCTGTAATATATAGTTTTCCTCTAGGCCTTAATTTTGACAAAAATCAGGAACCTGGAAAAGAGTGGGGGCGGGGGGACACTCCTTCATGGGCTCATTGCTTTATTTTTTTCCAGGCTCCTGAGCAGGTGAGGCCATACTGACATTGCAAAGAAAGTCCACATGGCCCAACTGGGGGCACATATGTGGGCATGCCTATTCTAGGTGCCAGGACCATAGCTTCTGCTTCGCTTCCCCTGAGCAGATAGAGAAAGAGAGTTGAGCAGAGTCTTGTGGTCTATGACCTGACCAGTTTTCAGACAAGGGCAAGATGTAAACTAAGTAGCTTACAGCACCAGCTTAAGGCTTGTATTTTTCTCAACAACAGTAATGGCTAGGATTGGTTGAGTGCTTACCAGCCACTCTTCTAAATCCTTTACATGCATTGCCTCAGTTAGTCTATACCACAACCCTAATGTTAGAAACTATTGCTACAATCATTCTCATTTTACAATTAAGAAAACTGATGCATAGGGAGATTTGATGGCATGGAAAATAGCACTCCACAGAACATTATGCACACTTCAGTTTGGGGCAACTAATGCATAATATTTATTTTTCTGTATTTGGACAATATTTCTCTTTACAGCACTCACAGGCAGGGGTCAAAATAGTTAAAATGTTTATCACTTGTCAGGCTTAGGCATCCCCCTGCCAGGACTGGCTTTGGGAATGGCTCACATGCACAAGTCCTGGGAACCCCTGGTATATCACAGGTTAACCTTTTCATGGCAAGACTATAAGGGTATTCTCGGGGAAGGAGCCAGGGCACGGGATGAAGAAGCTATTTACCTATGGTTACAGAAGCATTCGCCATGTAATTCTTATTAAGAAGGTATGGCAGTTTATATACAACTGACAACCTAGTGAGTTACTGAAGTCACTGGTCAAAATACAGCATGGCTGTACCAGTGCTACCAATTCTCTCTTGAGTTCTGGTTCCCCACTACTCTGTGGTCTCCACTCCCTCCAAAGTATTGCCTGAGATCCCTGTGTGTACCTTTCTGGCAGTGCAGGCCCTCGAAGCCCAAGGGGCAGTCACACTCATAACCTTCCTTCCTGGGCTGGCAGCTGCCCCCGTGGGCACAGGGAACCCCCACACAGGGGTGGGCAGCATTCTCCACGTTCACACCAGATGTGAAATCATGCTTCATATGGACGGGGCGGTCATTCAGCACGATCTTGGGAGAGAGAAATGAAAGGAAATTCAGGAATCCGAAAATATCTTTGACATTTTCTAGTTTCCTTCACTACACCAATCCAAGCAACACATAGTAAGGGCGGTTAAAAACAAGAAAAAAGTACAGTTGCTGCTTTGATTGTCTTGTGAGGGGTGCAGGAGCTGAAGGGTCACGTTTGGTACTTGGAAAGATCGGCAGAGGAGAGCACTTCTTTGATTCTAAAGGAATACGGGACAGTCAGGAATACATGCCAAGAACTGCAATGTTCGGCGCCTCAGCCTGCTGCACAGCAGAAGTGTCTGGGGGCTCTTAAGAAACACAGGTGCAGCTGAGCTACCTCTACTGGAGGGAGCCAGTCCTCAGTAACTTTCAATGCAGCCGTGGCTAAGAGATGCTGCTATGAAGCAGAGTAGGGACCAGGACAAAACCAAGTGGTATGGACGCAGCAATCAAGGGGAGGCAATCCTTTTTGTACCTGTGGAAACCAGAGAGGCTTTCTGGTATACTCCCGTGGGCTTCTGGCTAACATTCTCACATGGTTTCCCAAAACTCCATCAACTGGGCCTCCCCAGTTATCCCACTCCTCCTATCCTCCTTCCCTGATATTCCTGAGTGCCCTCACCCTCCATATTCTCCTCTCCTACTGCTAAAAGCCAACAAGTGAAGCTCTGGTCACATCCTAGCAGCAATGTGCACGTTTACTAGGGCTGGAGGGTTCGCTCCCTCTTCCCTGTAATGCAGCTATACCAATCTGATGGACTGCAGGGCGGGATTACGGGGCTCCCTACCCCCAAATAAATGAACCCAGCGTTTTTAGTCCTAGACTTAGGATGTGTGACTTTAAGCTGTTGCTCACTTTCTAGAACTCAGCAACATGGAGAACACTCTCCCAGGGAACCCCTCTGCCCAGGAGATATAAGAGGTTAGCAATGGCACTTCCTGCCATGAATCCACATTTCCAAAGGCTTGCCTCCCTCTTGGAGAGCAATTAAGAGTTGGAAGAATGTTTCTCCCAGGCCTAAATCTGAGAAGCTGCTATGGAGGAGCTTAAATCCTTCTACAATTTCACCTTTTCAGACTGCAAGTGAAGGATTATGAAACCGAGTAGTGTGTGCTCAAGCAAGCTAAGACTGGCACCAGTCACTGCTGGATATGGCGCAGGCATGGGGATGGGGGCAGCCTCTCCAGGAGGGAGAGGATTGTGCGTACTGTGTGGAGCCAGGGCAAAGCCTGAAGGCCAGGCAGAGGGATGAAGCTTCTAGCCTCGCAGCCTGCTTCCTCGGTGCAAATGTCAAACACATGATTAAGCATGGCCAAATCCATGCATGGGGGACAATGGTCTCAACTAAGGTGTCTCTAACGTTGCAGTTCAGCAACAAAGGGAAACCCATCAGAGCCAGCAAGTGTCAGCTGGGCTCCCTTTCTGTGCCCAGGACTGAGAAAGGAGACGAGAAGGACAGAGCCCCTGGCCCCTTCCTCTTAGCCTCCCTCATACTTCATCCAGCAAAGGCCCACATGGGACTCTTGGTTGCTAAAGGAAAATAGTATGATACAAAACCCAGAAACCAAGCATGGTCATCTCCAGATCCGTTCCCCCTATGTTAGCTGGTCCTCTGTCTCTGAGATAAGAGTCACTCAGTGTGTGTGTGCCGACGGAGCATGTCCTCCTGATGGGAGGGATCATGGACAGCCCCAGTGGAAGAAATAAGAGACGAATATGAGTGCAGTCAGTGTCTTTCAATAGCTGAGTGTTTTTTAATGAATCTTCTAGGGAAGGATTCTTAAATCTCTGCTCTCAAGAGCTTGGTTACATGACTGATGAGCAACAGCTGCTCATCTGTGGGGGCAGGGTTGAGCGTTGGCTTTTATCTGGTGCAAACTGCAAACTGATGCCAATGAGGAGCATAAGCCAGAATTGCTATTTGTTTTCATCACCTTCCTTCCCTACTGTAGAAGTATCTGCAGGGACTGGGGCCAGGTGCCTACCTTGGTGGTTCCAGACTATTTTGGTAGATTTGCTATAAAAATTCATTTTCATGGAAAATGGCATTCATGGAATGTCTGCTGTCCATAGACCCAGGAAGAGGTGGTCTAAGGAAGTGGGGCTGGAAAATTATTCTAAGAGTATTACAAAACAGAATCTTAAAACTTTCCACTTTCTCAAAGCTTCTTTCTTGGGTGAAGGTTACACTGATCACAGCCCTCCCTTCTGTTGTCAGGGTCAGGGTGGCACAATAAGCACATTTCGAAAGTGGAGCCTGTACCTTCTGGATGCTCCCACTAAATGGCTTGAGGATCCCTGAGTTCTTCTTCACGTCATCATAGCTGGGGACTCCGCCAATAAAAATGTGTGTGTTGCACTTAATCTGGGTGAAGCCTCCCTGCCAAGAGATTAAAACAGCAAATCACAATACAATTTAGAACATATGGTTAAGATTAGAGAATATGTCTTTAGCTCTCTGTAGAGACATAGAGAAGGCTTCAAGACCCATTACAATGATCTTCTTCTTTTTTTTTTTTTTTTCCAGTGCTGGGGATGGAACCCAGGATTTCACACATGCTAGGCAAGTGCTCTGCCACCAAGCTGACGCTCTAGCCCTTTTAAAAATTTTATTTTGAGACAAGGTCTTGCTAAATTGCCCTGGATGGTCTTGAACTTCAATCCTCCTGCCTTATCCTCCTGAGTAGCTGGGATTCTAGGTGTGTGCCTCCATGCCTGACTTTTGAATGCTGGTAGATTGTTAACCTCTCTGAAACTCAGCTTCATCATTTGTAGAGTTAGAATCCCTCTCCTGGGCATCTGGATGAATAGGGGAGACTGCATTGCTGAGGCTGGTGTGTGCAGGGCTCTTTCAGAAGCACCCTCTCTGCAAAAAGACTGTCTCCAGCCAGAGCTCAGGTAGGGCCATATGACTTACTTTAGTCTATAAAACATGAGGAGAAGAAAGCCAGATGCCTCTGGGAGAAGCTTTCACAGCCAAAGCATGGTTCACCATGCCCTTTCCCCCTCCTGCCTCTTCCTGCCTGGGTTTCCAGTGAAAGCTGCAGCTACCCATTAGTAGACCTTCAGGTTGAATGAGAACTAAACCCTTCTTATCACTGGTGACATTTTAGGGTTGCTTGTGATTGAATACAGCACAATCTACCTACCTTGGCTGCTGAGATAACATTTAGTTAGCACACTGCCCAGAGTTGGAGGACTAATCAGCATTCCAATGTGTAGCTATTGTTACACTGGGCAGTGGGGGAAGAACCTCTGACAGACAAAGGGAAGGGAAAGCACAGTGAGGGCTAGCAGCCCTAGAGATCAAATACAATGGGCAGAAGAATTCTTCATTTTCCCCATTCTCAGGGAACTTCCCAGTATCAATTCCCAAAGGCTTTCCCTGCTACTAGTGATTTTAAAAGCCTAAACTCGGGGCCGGGGATTTAGCTCAGTGGTTTCACCACCTGCTGCACAAGCCCAAGGACCCAAGATCAATCCCTGGTACCCCCCAAAAACCAGCCTAAACTCCAAAGGGTAGCTAGATAATATGCTATGTGTAATAGTTAACGTCTAAGCACATTCCAACATGAGCTATAAGCAAAATGTTAAACTCTTATAATCAACAGAGATAAATAGAAATTTGAGCTCACTGGAGATAAGCACACCTTAGTTATTATTTCATTTGTTGTGGTAAAAGAAACAAGAAATGCAAACAGTAGCATCATTCAATCATTTATTAAACAAACATTATCAAGCACCTACTATGTCTTAGGCACTGTGCTAAATGCTGGACAAACAACAGCAAGTAAGAAAGACAGAGACCCTGCCCTTCAAGGGTCTATGCTGGTGCTGAACACAGACAAGTCCATGGGCAGGTGAGATCAGCAGACAGGAGGAGTGCACAGGTTCACATGAGTGCACATGGGGCACAGGGATATCTCTTGCCCTATCCTAGACACAAGGGAGTGGGGGAGGCAGTGAAGGAAGAGCTATAGCTGTGAAAACTGGAAGAAGTCAGGTTTGGAGGGCATGTAAAGTATAGGGTGGAGGCAGGTAGGAGCCAGGTAATTTGGTCATACAGGGCCATAGAAGCCACGATAGGGGTGTTAAGCAGGAGGAGAGAAGGAGAGGAAGGGAGGGAGGGAAGGAAGGAAAGAGGGAGAGAGAGACAAAGAGACAGAGAGAAATACAGAGAGATATAAGAAATACAGAGAGAGATAGAGAGACAGAAAGAGAAACAGAGACACCTGTGTTTAGGAAGATTATGAATTAGAAGGGTGAGAGTGGATTTTGGTCACATCAGGGATGGCAAAGAGGAGACAGGTCATACAGGATGTTCCATGTATCTTGGGGAACACTCATAGTGTCTGGAGCAGCCAGATGGGCCCAGGGAAATCCTGATTAGATTAATAGACAAAGTCACTGTTGGTCAGCACTGGGCATGGTGGTGCACACCTGTAATCCTAGCACTTGGGAGGCTGAAGCAGGAGGATTGCCATGAGTTTTAGGCCAGCCTGAGCTATACAGTGAGCTCAAGGCCAGCCTGAACCACAAGTGAGACCCTGTCTCAAAACAAAAAAGGCACCCTTGGTCAATAACCTTCAGCAGCTTTGAGGGTTCTTCGTTTACTATGAGGTCATCAAAGAAGTAGAAGCACTTTCAGGAATTTTTGTGGTCCAACAGAATAAGGAACTAAGCAGGAACTGTTACACAAACCCACAGGCATCCTTCCCTGCCATTTCTCTTTCCCAAAAGTTAAAATAAGAAGGGGAGGAGAGGAGGAAGCCTGCATGGTCAGGGGGCCTCAGAGCAGCAGGCTGTTCTCAAAGGACTTTGGGTGAAAACAGGGTGAGTGCCAGTTCCTTTGGGCTGCTCATTAACGTCTTCCCTGTCTCCTGTGGAGAAGAGAAGCAGGGTCACAGCTACCACATCCAGGGGGACTTCAGGAAAGAAGCAAAGAGACTACCAGCGTGTGGCCTGCTTCAAAGTGAAGCACTTCCCGTATGGAGCTGAACTTCTGCTTGGTGGTAGCAGTTTGGAAAGCTGAGCAAGTCCTGGGGAGGGTTTTCTGAATTCCCTATAGGCACTGTCCTTTGAGTTCTGTGTAGTTGGACTCAGCCACAAGCTCTAAGTCTGGGTTCAAGCTTAGCTGGGCACAGGCTCTCACAAGTGTAGGTCCCAGATTAGCTCCTCAAGGTGTACTCGAGCTCCTGCCCACTTGTCCCTAGGCACTAGGACCACTGCCTTCTGCCTCAGCCGTGCTTTGAACATGGTGTGGACAGTTGAGGAACAGAAAGCCTTGCAGGGAGGGAGCTGACTGGTGTTCACCTCACTGAGGTCAAGCAGTGGGCCTTCCCACTCCTGGCTCAGCTTTAACAGAACTTCTCTCGAATGCACATCTCACAGCTACCCCTTCCTGTTTGTTTACACTGCCTTCCAGGTGGGCGGCTCCATCCATGCACACCCAGTTCAAAAAGCCAAGAGGGAGGACACTGAACTCTGCTATATTGATTTCATGATTGTTTGCTGATATGGTGGGAAAAGAAACTCTGATATGTGGTTTTTACCTTTGTGTTGTCTCTTAGATCCTAATGGCGAATACCATGTCCTGAAGAGTTCCGTATTTATAATGAAAGACTGTAACACTGATATTAACAAACACTCTCACCCTGAGCTTTCATCATTCCTGATTTACAGGTAACTGTAAGGCTTAAAGAGATGCAATGCTTTTATGAATGTATATAATTAAGCCAACAATCAGCTAGACCATTAGACTGTTCTATGCTGTAAAAATGTTCTGGATTGAACCAGAAGTGACTCCAGTTCTCTTTAAAATCCATTTCCCTTCATCCATCTTCCCTCTCTTCCTCCTCCCTTCCCTCTCTCTCTCCCTTCCTTAATTCCATCTCTCCTTCCTACCACAAATATATACGGAGCATTTTCTAAGTGTGAAGGGTGCTTACCTCTTATACCAGAGACAGGTTTGGAATTCTTCTCCTTTTTAAGAAGGTTCTTGGTTCTGATAGAGTTTCCCACCACTGTGGTCTCTAAAGCTGGTTTCTAGACATATATGTTTTTCTTCTTCCTCCAACCGTATCCCTCTTTCCCCAGCAAAGTTCTCTTTTCCTTCCTGTTCTTCTTTCTACCAACCCATTTGCTTATTAATGTGCCCAAATTTGCCAGTGTCCTCTTTAAGTCTTGCTTTGCACAGAATAAAGGCTGTTGTGAACCAAGATATTGGCAAATCTGATTTTTTTTGGGGGGGGTATAATTTTTGTGCGCATATAAAATCCTACTAGGCTATAGTTTGAAGCAAATCTCCTTTATCCCCACTTAAAAATACTGTTTTTCTTTGAACATGACTTTGGAAATAAAATCATGGAGGAAATTTACAAACTCCAGTAGAAATTCTATGCCCTTGAGTCCATAATAATATAGTATTAACTAGTAATAATAATAATAAGTGAAGCTGCATAGTGCTGACCATGTGTTAGGTGCTGCTGTGATATACATACACATATATATCTTATCGTTCTCATAACTCCATGAAGCAAGCACTATTATCATCAATATTATTTCTATTGATACGAAAACTTATAAAAACACAAATGAAGGAGGACCAGTAACTAGTATGAGGTTGCACCAGTGGTCAGCAATGGAGCTAGACTGTGAACCTCAGGCGTCTGGTTTTACAATCTGTTCTTGTCAGACATGTCACCCTTGTGCCACTGGCCCTGCCTCAGGGTCAATATTCTTGGCTATCATATTATACTGCTGATAAGAAAAGGGGAGGTTGAGGATAAAAAGGGTAGAAAGCAATTCCTTAAGGCTGTGTTTATTAAGTATTAACTCACTTAATCCTTATGACTCTATGAGGTCAGTACTATTACTATAACTCCAATTTTTAATTGTAAAGTATAAAAGTAGTTTCCCTGTTGGAAGTTTGGATTTCAGTCTTAGCATTGGAATCCATGTGCTTAAGTACTGGACTGTGCTACTTTTCTACCAAGATTGGTAGAGAACAGTAACCTGGTTCACACTAACCAGCAAGAGAAAAGCTGTGGTCTTCTTACCTCTGCCATTCCGTCTACTACCTTCTGCTTATCCACCTGTAAGATACCATTCTTTGCTGTGCGAGATACATGCAGCTCATGCCATTGGCCAAGGGTGAGAGGATCTTCACTCCTATTGAAGAAAGATGTAATGTTAACTTTATGTGCCCACTTGGCTGGACTAAAGGAATACCAAGCTAACTGGTAAGACATTTCTGTGTCTCTGGAGATGTTTCTAGAAGAGCTTAGCATTTGAATTGGCAGACTGAATAAGCAGAATTACCCTCACCAAGGTGGATGGACATCATCAAATCACTTGTGGGCCTGAATAGAACAAAAAGATAGAAGAAGGATGAATTTTCTCTTTGCATGAGCTGGGAAATCCACATATTCCTGCCTTTGGACACGTGTTCTTAGTTCTTGGATCTTCTGACATGGACCAGAACTTAGAGCATCAGCCTCCTTGTTCTTGGCCCTTGGGACTCAGACCAGGAACTACACAAAGGGCTCCTCTATTCTGAGGCTTATGGACTTGGACAGCACTACACCACTGACTTTTCAGGGCCTCCAGTTTGCAGATATCAGACTATGGGACTTTTCAGCCTCTTTAATCAGGTGAGGCAAACTTACAAGATAAATCCCTTTCTACATATCTATATATAGTCTTCGTTCTATTTCTCTGGGGAATCTTGACTAATACAGATGGAAACTGAATATGAGTTAGCATGTTATGTATCATTTCTATCTATTTCAATCTAGCTATGATAAAATTGATACCAACCTCAGTTACTTCAATTTATTCAGCAAAAAAGAAAACATTTCCTGCTTAGTAATGACAGCAATATTATCTACCATTTATTGAACTTCATGATGCAAGCATGGCATTTATCATCTTATTAATTCTTATAAAAAGCTTGAAAAGTGGGTACAGTGAATCTGATTTTCTAGTTAAGGGGTGATCCAAGGGGAAAATTTGACAAACAATTATGCACAAAATTTGAAGAAGAAAATTAAATGGGATATGTGAGTCCTTGGTATTTTGGTGTCTATAATACTCTTTGAAATGCTTAAAAATAAAGATGGATAGGTATATAATACAGCAAATAGCAAAACATGAATGATAGATTTTAAGTGGTGGGTAGAAGAATATTTGCAATTCTTTCAATTTTTCTATATTTGAAATTTTTTCATAATAAAATGTTGGAGGAGATGCTATGGTTTGAATGTGTCTCTGAAAGTTCATGTTTGAAACTTAATACCAATGCAACATTCTTGAGAGGCAGGAACCTTATGAAGTGAGTAGGTAACGAGGACTCCTCTTTTATGAATGAGTTAATGACATTGTCATTGGAGTGTGTTAGGTATGGTGGGAGTGGATTTCTTAAAATACGATGGATGCAGACGCATTCCTCCCCCACTGTCATGTGTGTGTGTTCTCTTTCTCTTCCACCTTCTACTATGGAGATAATGAAGCAAGCAGGCCCTCTGAGTCTGCATTCCCCTTGACCTTGGACTTCCCAGCCTCCATAACTGGGAGAAATAAACCTCAATTCTTTATAAATTACCCAGTCTTGGGAATTCTGTTAATAGCAGAACAAAATGGACTAACACAAGGGGGAATAGATTCCATGTTCTCTGATCTTGTGAAGAAGATTAAAATTACTTTAAAAATTAAATTATTAAGTCAAACTCTATACTTGGAGCTTAAATAATATTTATAGGACTTTTCTACATTACTTTTTATAGTAAGGTGTGCAGAGAGAGTATCTTATTGCATCCATATTTCTAACAATACTTAGTTCCTGGCCCTCACTGAAGCTCCCAATTATATTTTTGGTCATGGATCATCTTTAGAAAACCACGAGGAATACCAATGGGGACAATTATTGAAGGGTCACCACCCTTTCATTTAATTCTTTTGCTCAGGCAAATGCTTTTGTGATTTGTCCTTAGCAATTAGAATTTAATCATCCTGGATAAATCAATATGCTATAAAGAAACAGGGGTCCCTTTTAAGTGGTCTATTTCCATAATAACTAACAGCACCATTGTCATGTTCTGGTCCCACAGAGGTCAGCTGCTGTCAATATGCTGCCTGCCATCCTCTGCACCACTATATTGATCACAGCCATAAAGAACTCATTCCAATTGTCTTGATTTTTGAATCAAGTCCATAATGATTTTGACCATTTTATCCTCTTCCTAAAGTTAAAATGATTTGGCCAATTCCACAACTCCCTGCAGTTCAGGCTTTCACTGAATTCTCTTAATTAAGTGGGAAGATTTTGAAATGATTTTCAAAACAAACAGCTCCCAAAGAGCCATCTGGAATGCCAATAGTGATCAATGATGTCAGGGTATGCGGGGGAAGATGAGGGGCCAAGGGGGCAGATGGTAGTTTGTTCATTGGAAACTCTTGCCTAGTTTCATCACTGAATACTCAGGAATTCTTTTTCCAATAGTCCTTCCTGACAAGTAGGAAAACAGTAATTTGCATTCTTTAAATAATTAAACACACCACTTATTAAAACTGGACATAAATTTAGGAAAAAGAGAAACACTGGACTTGTAGGGGTTCATGTGCTTGTGACCTCACAGCTGAAGTTCTACAGAGGCAGGTAGAGAGGATAATCTTTCCAGGAGGAGGGTTGATGAGCCCCTGGCCTCTTCAGCTCTTTTGATCTCTCCTTATCACGAAGAAGCCATTTAAAGTTCAGGGTGATAGCCAAGGTGTCTTCCATTCTAAACTTGACATATATTTCCAAATGAATTGCTTAGGCTATTTTGCATAATCATATGTAAATTGAGTCCATTAAATACCCACTAAAGTTATCTTGAGATATAAGATGTTTTGCATAACCAGAGATAGAAAAAAGTTTGTCCATTCCTCAAGGTAAGAGGTGTCGCTGATGTGTAGGAATTCAATCACAAGGACAAACACAACCCATCCTTTTAAAGAACTGTTAGAACTTAATGCAGAGAACATTTCCCATCAGCCATGAAAAATGATCTGCAGTTAGGGGCAATGCACAGTGGTAACATCTCACACCTACACTCCCCATAAAAATGACAGGCTAGCAATATGAACAGTGATTGAACACAGCCTGCAATTTCCTTTAAAACAACAACAGGCTAACTGATAGCCTATTGCAGGGCACCATTAAGCAAAACGTCTTAGTGAGTTTCAAAAGAGAAGAATTAGACAAATGTAGGAACAATAAGAATGTCTGCATTAGATACGCAGCCCTTGGGCTTGAAGGTTAAAACTACCATGAAAGGAACACAGTAAAAAGGAGACATAAACAAAAAGAAAAATATCTGCACCTACCAACCACAGGCTCCACGGGGTTACACAAGATACTGACTCACTGTATGGGAACAATCGATGTGCTAAGTAGTTCAATAGTACAGACTAGACAATCGGAGCAGTACTTTGCTCCGATTGTCTAGCCTATTGTCTAGGCTACTGGGACCAATTTTGCAAATGTCAGCAAATCCTTCAGATGTACCCATTCACCACCATGCTATTGAAACCACTCAGCACCCATCCTTCTTGAGTGCACTGGGCAGCAAGGGGGTCTGTGCCTCGCTGATGACTCACTGTACTGAAGAACAGTAAGAGACTTGTGAAATCACTAGTTACCATCCACAGAACAGTTCAAAAAGAAAGTTAAAATTGAAACCAGTCATCAAGGACATTTCTGTTCATTAAAATTTGCTAAAACTTTTTAACGCAACATCTTATATTTGCTGGGCACCAACCATATGACGCTCTGTGTAAGGTGCTGATTAATTATAATTCATTAAAAGTCTCCCTGCTGATGGCACTGCATGACCTCAGGAGGAAATGGAGAGTTTACCTCCCATTGGAAGCAAGCTCATTTTCCATAGTTAGAAGCAAAGGATTCTACCTGCTGGGTAGTTATGTGGGAAAAGGATATCTCTTAGGCAGGAGACCTATGGAAAGCCTGTCATCTTTAGGAAGCAGGGGAGATTTCCAACATATAATGATGTAGGGAAGATAAGAAGAGTGTAAGATGGTAGATGGCAATTTGTTCTTTCTTCACAGAGGTTACTGTTTGGCTTATGGGGAGAAGAGGTTGCAGAAGGTCCAAGCTCTCACCTCAGGATACCGGTTCCAGAGCCACAGTCAAAGCGGAACTCCACATGGCCCCCTGCCATGTTGATGGACAGGAAGTCTTTGCTGCCTGTGTCATAGCTGTACAGGAGGACCCCATCCCCAGAGTCTGGTCGAAATGTGATCTCAAACTCTGTGAAGGAAAGGTAATGCTGGGGCTCCAGGGGCCAGGGCATGGCAGCATAGGATCTCAGAGACTCTCTGAACTGAGGGATGGTCAAGATGAAAGCTGAAGAAACAAGCAAGGCATTATAAGTCCCTGTGTTCTCAGACTGGACAACTGTGCTACACCCCCAGCTACCCTGAAGCCAGGAGGGTGGTGTGACTGAATTCTGGCCAGCAGAATGAAGGTGAAAGATCATATAGCACCCCAGGGCTGGCCTCTCAAACTTCTCTGCAACTTCCCCCACTCTCTCCTCTCACAACCAGGGTGGCTGCAGGAACCAGTGGAGGACTCTAAGGCCCTAGAAGAGCCATGAGTGTGCAGGGGCCTATATCCCTGAATGACTGCTGACTGTTCTTGACTATCCTGGGTCCCTGAATGACTGGAGGAGCAGAAGGCCCTCTCACCAACACCATCACTGACCTGCAGTGATTTGTGAAATGAACAAGAACCAGCCTCTATTGTACTATAAGGCTATTGAAACAGGAGATGGAAATGTAACTGCACTGGCTCTCCTGACTCAAATATACCCTTCTAGTGACATGAGATTTGAAATTATAATGTTAAACGTGTTCCCAGTATGGTGCCATTTGTAGAGGAATGTGGTTACCATTATGATCTTAGCCCCAGTTTTGTTTTGTTTTGTTTAATTTTGGAATTCTGGAAAAATTAAAGCATATTCAAGCTTGCATTGTTTTCCAAAATCTTTTAAATATTCAGTTATTATTTGGATGTGTTATTATGCACACATGTTCTTATATGCATATATATATGTGTAAACATATATTTATATTTACATAATTTGTATACAGTATTGATGGATGGAATAATTTAGCGGAACACTATAAAGAAGAAAAAACAAGAGCACTTTGTCCATCACATTCTTAATTTCTGTGTGTATTTTCCTAATCTTTTCTCCCAAAGTTCCAGCTATTAAAAGGAACATGAGCTTTCAATGCTTTGAATTCAGTCTGGTATAAACCACACAAATACAGGCTTTCTAGAAGCCGAGGCTCAGAAGAAGCCCACCTCTGCTCAGCATTTTAAAAGGAACATAGTTTTCATTGGTTTGGAACTCCGGTACTCTCAGACATTTCTATCCCTCCCAACAAAGCAACCTTGATCTCATAGAAAGATACAGGACTTTGCCTAAAGTGCATTAATCAAAAGTTACAACCATGTGAATTAACATGCAGATAAGAAACAGTCAACTCTCTTATTCCTCACCATTTTCACAGTGTCGACCTTTGAACCCAAGAGGACAGAGGCAGATGTAGGAGTCAGCTTTGACTGCAGTACAGGTACCTCCATTGACACACGAGGCCTCATCACAGATCCCACTGCTGCATTCCCCTAAATACAGAACGGAAATGAGGAAGGCAGTTCACCGCTGTCCCCA
This sequence comes from Heterocephalus glaber, assembly GCF_000247695.1. Next base: position 16,521,702 of record NW_004624759.1, read on the forward strand.
TCCAACCATACAAGCAGCTCACGGTCCTGGGAAAACTCAGTTTAGTCCCCGTGGCTGCCAACCAGCACCTCTGTGCAAAGGCAATTAGAGCCTGCCCTTCATTTTAATTTGATTTTGGCTTTTCCTTTTTGAAGATCCACAGAGACTTCCTCAAACATCACAAACACAATAAATCAAGAAAATAAACTGTGGACAAGTTTATGACCAGTGAGAGGGATCACTGAATTGCTTCTGTTTGAATCCATCTCTCTGCTATCCCACAGGAGTGGACTCCAGTCCCTCCAGAGTCAACAGAGTGTTTATGTTGAAAGCGTTCTAATTTATGTGACCCCAATTAGCTTGAGTGCTGCCGCCACGTTAGTTCAGAGCTGAGAGGAGCAAGATGAGCACTAAAGGAGTTAAACAGCCATGCCAAAGCTCACCGACTCACCCCAATGGTGGTGTCCTCTGTCCCAGGCAGGGCCAGGGAGGCGTCTCCACAATACCTCAGCATATGGGTTTTAGAAGCTCTATTTCTACTTCCAAAGAGACTGCCTTACCAGAGACAGGCTGATAGCAAAAGGCGCTGAAAGGTTTAACATCACATGGGTCCCTTCCCGTTGCCAAATGTGTTAGAAAATTATACAAGGGCAAATGAGCTTTGTCACTTTCAAGATCATCAGGTGAAGTGAAAACAAATGGATTTTTCATGGGCTGCTTTTCTTTTGTTTCTTTGATCTTCCTTTTCTCTTCATGTGTACGAAATAAGTCAAACAGATGGATCAGTTTGGCCCAGAAATACCTAAGCCAGTACAGAACAGGTTTTATGGGGTTGAGGGCAAAGGGCTATGTCTCTGATTGGGCTATGAAGTGAGTAGTCCACCAGACTCCAAGGCTGCACCTGCATGAGCAGGTATTGCTCACCTACCCTGGTCTGGCTGTGTCACCTCAGCAGGGTGAGTTTCTTCTCTGTTCTTGATCAGTCACTTGCACTGGTCTAACTTCCCCACCCCTCTCTCATAGAGATTCAGTGGAGGGCTGGGGTGGGGCTGGGTGCCCTATGCGTACAGAAGCCAAGAATGGCTTAGAGGCTGCTAACAGAATTCAGTGAAAGCCTTTCTACAAAGTGTGCCACCTGGGCTGGCCTCTGTGACTTCAGCTGGAAGCCACCAGAAGTTCAGGTTGAAGGGACTGCGGTCTCTGTTCAGCCATAGCCTAGAGTGTCCTTGTCCCTCCTCTCCACCTTTCAGCTCCTACTTCTGCTTCCTCAGAAGGGTTTTCCCTGACCTGAAGACCACACTGGCTCACTATTAGACATTACTGCCCCATTACTTCTCCTATGTAACATTCAACCTCAATTGTCATTTTACATTTACTTGTGTAATTATCTGATTGACTCTCTCCATGGCTGGCACACAAAGGCTGTGCTGGGATCCTGTCTGATTGTTCATTACTTTATATCCCACTTCTCACATTGTGACTAGCTTTAACCAGGTGCTCAAAGAGCTGATAAGCCATAATGAGACCTGTAGCAACTACTGCTATGGATTGAATCATATCCCCCAAACACACAAGATGAACCCTTACCCCCCATATCCATGTTTGGAAACAGGGCCTGTAAGGAGGAAATTAATGTTACACAGGATCCTAAGAGTGGGGCTCTAATGCAGTCTGACTGATATCTTTAGAAGAAGAAGAAATTTGGACACCCACAGACACACAAAGGAAAGACTGTGTGAGGACCATGTGAGGACAGTGGGAGAAGGCTACCAGCCACCTGCAGGACAAGGCAAGAGGCCTCGGGTGAACCCAGCTCTGCCTGCACCTTGACCATGAACTTCTAGCCTCCACAACCATGATAAATTAAATTTTTGATGTTGAAACCATGTAGTATACCAGAGACCTCTGCCCAGTGTTAGTTGGCTATAGTGGCCTGCCATCTTGCCCCTCCATAAATCGGCAGTGTTATATTTGAAGTAGTCCAAATGGCCAAGGTCATTTCCAGCCAAGGTCAACTGACTCCAACTAAATTCTCCCCTTCTGAATTCACTGTTTGTTCTCTTCAGCAAAGATATCCTTGTGCCCTCACTCTACAGTCCTGCCTGCTTGATATTTGTTATCAGCAGATGTCTCAAGGCCTGCCCAGCTCCCTTCTTCCCACACTTGTAACAAATAAAATATCGGATGTTCTTGGTGTCTTTGTCTTCGCTGCCCAGAGCAGCTAAATCAGCCCAAGACTCTACTTCTCTCAAGTCTCTGTCTCTGTGTCTTTATTTCCCTCTTTCCTATCTCCTGGATTTCATACTGGCTTGCAGGAGATTGAGATCCATGCCAGGGTTTTCGATAACGTCTCTTATAATGCAGTTTGTGGTGTTTAGTTATAGCACTTCCGGTAAACTAATTGTAATTGAATTAACCATCTGTGGCATTATCTACCTGCTGCCTGAATGTTCTTGCCTTCAAAACAATCCCAGGGCAGACAAGATGTTTGCCACAGTTGGTCAAGAATTAGAATTTGACATTTTCTTCTCAAACTGAGGGCATAGGAAAGCTCTTCTGACATTATTGTCTTGACTTTTCCACTGGTCTTGGTAAGTTGGGTGACAGGGCTAAACTGTGTGTCACTCCGTCCAATGAACTCAGGCCACATTTTAAGAAGAGGTCAAGATGACAGCAGGACACAAGGGTTTGGTGCACAATGTTGCTACTAAATCTTGGTGTTCTCAGGGTGTCTGCAGAGCATAACATGGGCCTACCTGCCACCTAGAGTTCCACATTAGCCAGCTTCCCAGGACTGCAGGCCTCTGCTCACACCCTGGCCAAGGCAATCCACATGGCCTTCCCAACTCCCTGGGCAGTCACTTACCCACATCAGCCCCACTGAGAGCTTTTCCCAGGGGCCACGGCCTCATGTCAATCTTCTTTCCATTAACAGCAAGTGACTGCACACAGCCGTGAAAGTTTCTGTTTGTCCCCGTGGCTTTGACCAACCAGTAAGTGCTGGGAGCCCCACCAAGATAGAGAGGAGTCCGGAAGGTGATTTTACTGTACTGGCCCTTTAAGAAAGAAGAAAACTTAACCTCACTAGGCAAACTGAAAAGCCAAAACAGGACAGATTTTGATGAGGGAAGTGGTTAAGGTGTAGGTTACAGTGCAGTGTTTTCCTTCATTCCTGTTTGTCTTTAATTAAGACATAGTCCTGCTGGAAATTGCAACCTCTAGCTACTACAGAAAACTCAATGAGTTTCTCCAGGGCTATGCTTCTGGCAGAGATGATTCTGGAAGGCCTGGGAAGGAAGGGCAGGAGGTCAGAGCCCAGACCAACCTGACAGGATGCCTGCCATCCAAAGACAACCATTCTCCTTCCAGTCCTGACATCAATCCACTGTGTATCTTGGGCAGGTCACAGAGCCATGCTGTCTCCCCAAAGATGGCAATATTAATTTTGTGTATTTGTAGACTGACATCAACCCTTTCTTTTTCTGAGTCACCTTTATTTTATATACTGCAAGAAACACAGTGCAGGGATAATTGCCAAACAGAGTGTGTTCCAAAATACTTTCCAATTGTTTATGGCTACAGCTTTTTTTCAAAAGTGTTATTACAGTAAGGTAGGGAACTTTCTAATCTTAGATGAAACCACAATCTGGATTGCAGGTTTGGAGGTTATGGAACACAGAGCTGAATGTTAGGGGAAAAATGAAGGCACCTTTGGCTATGCTTTTTGTAATTTATTTGGATTAATGGATAAAAACAGGAGTTAGGGAAAGGCACTGTGCCAGTTCTCAGAAAATGTCCAAGATAGAAGCCTCTGACACTTAATCTGTACCCTATAAACATCTGTTTCCAGCAATTAGAAATGTAAACATTGTTTTATCTTTTCTGATGAACAGACAAGAATCACTTGTAAAGAACAGACTGAATTATACAGTACTGCTATGGGTTTGAAGGATTAATTAAAGCTGTTTGGCCACTGAAAACACTGCTTTCATTAGATGAGTTAAATGCTCTCTTGGCTTATTTCATCAAGATCCTCAGAATTCACTTCTTCTCAACCCCATCCTCCCCATTCTGGTCTTGTTCCTTGATCCAAGACCACAGCAGGAGGCTGGGCAGCTCAATCCCTTTGCAAAGTACTAAGTGCGTGGAAGGGACAGGTGGCTCTTTGGTGGTGCTCTTCACAACGTTCCAGGCAACAGTCTTTAACCCTGGCCTTTACCTTCCCCTAATGTGGTTAACCTTCAGCTCCCTGGTACCTGTTTTGCCTGCCTAGGCAGAGAAATGAAAGTGCCTGGAGTTTGCATTCCCCCAGCATAGCTCGAAACAGTTTGGGATAACTCTGAGGCATAATTAATCCAGAGCTCTCTTGTGGGACCAGGTGAAAGCCATGCTCTGAAGAACTGCACCTCAGATCTCACGCTTGCTGCCTTCTTCCTCCTCCCTGTCCAGCTTTTCCTCTGCCTTAACTGTCTCTCTGGAGAGAAGTTTCTTAACACATCACTTTCACAGCACTTGCTTGTCTCAGATCTGTTTCTGGGGAGCCAACCTTAAAATAGAATTACCATCTCCCAAGACAGTCTATTAAACATTCCCCATCTGTGGTCCTGCTTCTACGACTCATTCAGCCAGTCCCAGTAGTCCAACGGCAAATTTCACCCTGAATACCCATAACACTACATGCCTTTTGCATTTTTCTTATATTTATTAAAGTCATAGAGTCCTGGGATGGGAAATAACATAATCCAAACTTTCATTGGCTATTGGATTCCTTATACATCTCTGCCCAAGGTTTAGATAAGTTCCTTTTTGAACACTCACAAGGACAGGAAATCATCTCCTGAGAGTGTGTCATGCCTCTGTGCACTTCTGTATGATTAGATAAAACTAAAAATGGTTTCCCCAAAGATCTTCCCATATGGCTTCAGGTTTGGGGTCTAGTGAGGAAATCCTTCTTCCCAAGACTTTTCCTTTGACTCTACAGTGAAACCCAACTTCCATGCTGTCCTCTTCTTCTTCCAATTGAACAATGCTCCCTTCACCAATTATTGAAGAGATCTCAAATCATCTTCTTGTCTAGGTGACTTCCCCTTGAACATGCTTCAATTTACTGATGGCCTTCTTACAATGCCATCACAGAGATGAATTTAATCCTTTTCTGAGATTAGAGTCACAATTAGAGCCCCTGGAAGCTCTTACATAGTCACCAGAATAGAATAAGCCTGTAAGCTCCCCTTTTCTAGGTATTATACCTCTATTAAAGCAACTTATATATTTTTTTACTTGTCCCTGTTTTAACATGTTCCTGTTCTTTTATCATTCTTTTAGCTTCCTTGCTTTAAACCATATTATGTTTTCATAGGTGCTGCTTTTATTATAGCTTCTCCATCCTGTCTTTGTGTCAATATTTTGGACCCAAGTTTGCAGTCCCTTTATTCCTACCAAATTTCATTTTGTCATGTTAGACTTATTCTTCTGCCATTTAGGTGACTTGGCTTCATACATGCTGACTTTCCTTCCTTAGCAATATGGGCACAAGCAAGCTCCTCAGATTCACATTCAGGAGATTTGGACTTTTGTTCCTTTGGAACCACAGGGGTCCAAACTAATGAGATTTCCTTTCTTTTTTCTCTTTGATCAGCAAGGCATGGCCCTCTGCATACATGTCTTGCCACTAAAGAGTAGTGAAGAGCTGAGGCAGAGAGGAAGGTTAGATACGTACACACAAAGGCTTTCCTGCTCCACTTTCCCTTAGAGAATAGATACCTGCCTGACTATAATTACAGGCTCAGTTCCTTGGCAGGTTGCTAATCCAAACTGCTTACTCTAAACACAGTTCTAAAATTACCCACAGCATAACAAATATGGGAACAGCTAGATGATTTGCTGAGTAACCGAACTGTTAAACTATTTTCCCAATTCCTACAGGGATCCTCCCCCAGCCCTCACAATGAGCAGATTATTCCTGCATATTGAACCAAATGAGTCTCTCAGAGATATTTTCTCAGAGCTATTTTCTAAAGCCACAGGATTACCACACTCCTACCTTAAAATCAAACTTGACACAAATGCTGGGTTCTGCTCTTCCAACATGGGCCTTCCTTGACCCCTGGCTTTGATGTCTTTGTGGAAAGAACATGTCCCTGGGCACAAGCCAGTACCTATGCGCGCAACAGCAATGACGTTCACAAGTTTAAGTCCTTCCCCAGCCTTTGTAGGGGAAGACGGGGAAGGACCCCAGCAGAGCTCAGCTATGCAGGCTCACTAAACCTGGGTCTCCTAAAGTCCAACCTCAATTCAACTCCTGCCCACCAACCTCTGCTCTCTGCAGTGAGTCCCTCCCAAGATGCTGATGGGGTCGGGGAGGGTGGGCAGAGGTGCAGCTTCCACTCACCTGGGACTGGCCTGTCACTGGGGTGTCACTGTCCAGCTGCAGCAGCCCATTCACCCCGTCTCTGTGCAGCACGACTGTGTGCCACGCCCCCAGTTTGATTTTCATCCCACTCAAGATGATGGCAACCCCAGTCCCACAATTAAACCTGTAGGAAGGAAAAGGGAAAGGAGATGCTAGAGTCAGCCAGCCCATTGCATTTTCAGACTCCACGGACAGCGCTTCCAGGATAACAGCTCCTTTCAGAGTCGATCTGCTGAGTTACATTTATGAACATCAACAGCTGTTTAAATGTGTGCCAAAAGAGCCAGATGCCTCTTCCCTGGGACATTCTCCATCTGTTCACTCTGTCCACAGAACTTTTTGGAGAAGCCTCCTTAGCCAGACTGGCTCTGCAGCTCAGACAATCACGGGCAGCTAAGACCCCTCCCTCTTTCCAGAGATCAACAGATACTTAATGCAGATTCAAGGTGCAGACAAGTAGAACCCAAGTCACTCTATTTCCAAGGATCTGGCTGGGGACTTTGCTCCACTCTCAAGTAACAGGGTCTGTGATATTAATAAAATGTAACAATCCAAGTCTTCACACTCATTTCGCCAAGCAGGCCAGCCCTCCCATCTATGTTCGGCTGTGCCCACATACACGACAGGTTTCCATGGGGGCCAGTGTGGGATGGAGGAAAAGCATTATTTTTATTTTTCCAAACCTACCTATGACCCAGGGGTCCCCAAGGACCACTATGCCTGACAGATAAAAGTTTGGTTCTTTCCAGTCAACTTCCAAATAGTTACACTTCCACAAGCATACTCAGATCACCTCCTAGCAATGTGGTATGGTAGGCACTGGCCTTATTAGGACTGGCATTGCCTGGAGCCCACTCCTCATGGCCTCTCTTTGCCTCAGGACCCTCAGTAGAGTGGGATGGGATTGGAGGTTTCCTAGAAGGGGATGCCAGTATTAGCCCAAATGAGCTGTGGAGCCGAGGAGCTGCTACCAGCCTGTAAGTGCCAGTGCGACTGAGCATCTACCCTATCCTCAAAAAAAGTACCAGGGCCCCATGAGGTCACAACTACTTCTGGCCACCATTAAATTTCCAGGAATCAAATCATTACCAAAGGATGGGGGTTCCAGTCTCTAGCCCATTTGGGATGCTCAATGGCTTCTCCAACGTAACCCAAAGTATTTTTATGCTGAAATAATTAGAAAAGACAGTAAAAGTTGGTGCCTGTTGAGTGTTTGCCCTGGGGCAGGTACTGCTCTAAGCACTTATAGAACTGAACTCATTTAATCCTCATTATGACTCTATGAGGAAGCCCAGGCTTGGATAAGATCAGGCAGCTGGGAAGTGGTGCCATCAGGATCTTACAATTGCACCACTGAGATGGACAGAGCTGATGTCCATTGGTCATTCAAAAATGGGTGCTGTGAACCTTTTACCTATTGGTCCTTCATAGACAGCTGCTGTGTACCCATTGGTCATACACAACAGTTGTTCCATAACCTCTCCCGAGCCATAAAACTGCCCCTCTCAAACCACACAAGTTAAAAGTGGCTTCCAAAGTATACTGGGAGAGAAAGGTTCAGGGCAGAGGAGGCAAGCCAGAGGGTTCATCACAGTGTTCAGGGAAGGTAGGGACAGGGCTTGTGCCTCTGTGAGCCCTCTGGAGGCTGGAAGCTCCTCACTGCCCTCCATGACTGTCAGCCATGTTTGACATGAGAAGACTGGAGACAAGGTTCCATAATTGAAGCCTCAGAATTTACCGTGCCATCTGGACACTCCATTATTTAGGAAACCAGTCCTTGCTCATCTGCTCTGCACCATTCCTTTACCTTCTGGAATCCATCCTGCATAGATTGCACCCACATTATGAAAATGTAAGTATAATGCAGAGGAGAATTTTTTAAATCTATGGGGTTTGGGCAGGTGTTACCTGAACTGGAGTGAGCGCTGTATGACAGCCAGGGACATGAAATCACCCCTGCCATGCTCATTCTCCCCACAGTAGAGCAGCAAGCCATCCTCTGCCTCTGCCTGTTGTCACAAAAACAAAAGCCACATAAACAATGACCATCTCCACTTCCACAAAGCACCATCTGGAAACACTCATGAATACGCAACTTGAGCATTCTCCTCAGTGGCCCTATTTATGATGCAGTAAGCACAGGGACTCTAATGAATTCCCAGGTACTGTTCATTTCCATTAGGCAAATGGCAGCGAGACAATCAGTGCAGAGGAATGGCAGAGAGGGGAGAGGAAGGGGGAGGAAAAGAGGAGAACCCCCGACCTGCTCTTTACATGGCTTTGTGGTCCACTTGTGGGGCCTCCAGGAAGCCATATGTGCACAGCCATTGTCATAGAGAGTGCTGCTTATGCTCATCGACCTCTATTCTCACCAAAGAGCATTCTATCTTTTATTCTTTTCATTTTTCTTCCTTCTCTCTGCGGAGGAAGCAAATTTGTGTCTTTCCTTCCATCAGGAGAATAAAGTGGTAAATACAACTTAGCTGATGGATGCGAGCTGTCTCAGATGAGGACAGCTCACTCTTGGACACTCAGCACTGTGGCCAGGACCTCAAGGGGGTCTTGTTCCCAAACCTCTAAACCTTTTTGCTTAGAAGGTACTAAAAAAAAAAAAATCACACTAAATTGAAATCACTGGCTGAGTTTGATCTGCCATTGGTTCAGCCAGGAGCCACTCTGCCTTGGAGTCAGCCAACTATGGACTGAAACCTCTACGAACTGTCAGCCAAATGAACCTTTTCCCCTTTAACTCTGAGTGTCAAGGATTTTGTTTCAGCATTGAGGAAAAAAGTTACTAAAAGACTGCCCCTCCCCATTTAATGTGTTAAAGTATCCAACAAGCGCTCAACAAATGACCAGTCCCTCTTACCCTAAATTCCAGAGTAATTTGAAATGATTGATAGGAATTCTTCAGGGGCTCAAAAGTGACATAGGAGTGGCCAAAGAACTGGGGATATTGAATAACAATATCTGAAAAGAAAAAAAGACAACATGAAGGCTGTTCCTTCATTTCTGCAAAAGCAAAACTTCAACACACAATCTTGCCTGGATATTATCAAGTGAAAAACCTTTGCTAATTTGTTGAACTTCACTCTCTTCTTTTGTTTTTGGCAATACTAGGCATTGAAACCAGGACATTCTTGCTGAGCTACATTTACAGCTCTTTATTGATATTTTTATTTTGAGACAAGAGTCTTGCTAGATTGCCCAGATGGTGCTTGAATTTATAGTTTCCCGCCTTGGCTTTCCAGAGTGCTGGGATTACAGGTGTGCGCCACCACACCTGCTTCCTGTCCCTACTTTTTATAGCTACTATTCTCACTCTTGAGGACTGCGAGCTTCTGAAATTCTTAGCAAGAAATGGAATTTTTGGAGGTTACTACTTGCTTCCCAGAAAAGAGATCAATGACTTTAAGACCAGTGCTATTTATTTTCTAGCTATACATTTGTGCATTCGACCTTGGCATAATTATTACGCAAATGTTCTGGCTTCATCTTTTGGTAGTAATGTGACAGTAGTGGTACCTACATCTCCAGGGTGTCAAGATGATTCAATGACTGTTGCTCCAAAAAGACATTTCACACACTTACAAATAGGGCTGCTACTTAATTAGAAGCAATGGAAATTGCTTCACAACTGGCTTCATATAGCTAATTTAATGAGCAGTAGGTAGAAGAAAAGGCTTATCTGACAAAAGGAACGAGAAGGAACTACATTGGGACCACAGAATTGCCTTCCAACTCCCTGGGGCCTATCTAGTGCCAGCTTGTCCCTCTCCAAAGGGCCTACCTTCTGAGCAGCTCTCACCACCTTTGCCCAGGTTGCAGTGGCATCGTGAGCCCCCCAAGGTGTAGTCATTGACGCAGAAGCTGTCAGCAGAGCACAGGGTCTCATCACAAGACATGTCGAAGAGCCTCGACATGGTGGCCATGCCACTCTTCCCCTTCTGCCGTGCTGGAGTGGGCTGCAGAGCTGCTGTGGTCCTGGACAGAAGTGCCAGGGTAGGGGGTGCCAGCCTGGAAATAGTCTTCCGGTTAGACAGAGATGGCATCTTGCTTTCCACCAAGAATTTTTTATGTCCTCCTTTGGTAGGGGGAAGGGGTTTAACCTGAAGCCAGAGAACAAAAAGGATTCAGCATAAAAACAGAACATGGTAACCAGATAGCCGTTGTTGAGGTTGTTGCCTAATACTTGAAAATGTGGTCACTGTTAATACTTTCAAAAACCCTAGGATGTAGAAGAGGCAGAAGCACTGATCCCAATTTACGGATGAAGAACTTGAAACTGAGGGATTTTTAGTACTCTCCCTGCACTACTCAAAATCATTGATAAAGTCTGACATTATTTCTTTCTTTTTTTTTTTTTTTTTTTATTCCAGGGATCAAACTCGGGACCTTGCGCTTAAGGGGCAGGCAGTGGAACCACTGAGCTATATCCCTGGCCTCTATATGATTTATTCTTACTATATTCTTACAAAGAGGCATTACTTTATCAAGGCTCATTCATTTTCCTGTGATACCTGATTTTATAAAATGTCATTGTGTGGGAAATCCAGCTTGTGCAGTCAGAGGCAGTGGCTCTCTGTAAAATACCAGCATGGTTGGCACTTTACATCTACTAACTCATGATCACCTTGAGCCTCATGTCAGGGGAAACAAAATCGTTATGCATTAGAAACAATAAAAAAAATTAAAACTGGGGAAACAAAGCAAATGGGACAATTTTAAGTTTTAAGTAAAATGTTCATGATCCACTGGCTCAATTGCCTCATTCAGCAAGAACACAAAAGTCTGTGAATTTTAAGAACAGAGATCACTGTTACCTCCTCAAAGGAAATGTTCAGATCAAGGTTGTCTTCAAACCCATCATCCATAGTGATTCCCATGTTGGTGACATAATGTCCGTATCGGCCACTTTCTGCTTCCTCGGGCCCTTCACAAAGAAAAGGAGCACACCTATCACTTTATGTCTCCCCTCCACTTTTTTTAATTGGTACTTTGTGGGGAGGGGGTTGAACCAAGGCTAGGCTCAAACTTGTGATCCTCCTGCCTCAGCCTCCCGGAGCGCTGGGATTGCAGATGTGCCTCCCCCGCCACCGGCCTGGCTTCCCTTCACTTTCTATTCTAGTTCTTCCATATGCAGAGCTGTGCCGAATAGGTCAGGCCAGACTGGCTATATATGAAGAATTCAGCAAAGAAGAGGCATCACTGATTAGAGAACAGGAAAAAATTTTGCTTTCATGAGTAACTGAGGAAACACCAATCAATGCTAGAAAGGGCTTCCATTTTACACTGACAAGATCGGCCAAAATGTGAGCCAGGTAGCAAAAAATAACCCAAAACACCACCAAGAATGAGATCAATTGGGACTCTTACACACTTTCATTATATGTGAAAACTGGTATAATCACTTTGCAAGACACTTGAAAATAATTAATATTAAGTCAAAATATTCACACCTTTGACCCAGCAATCCTACCCCAACTTATAAAATCGACAGAATTCTTGTACACGTGTAACTACAGGAATGTTCAGGAAAAGTTCATAGCATCAGAATTTAGAAGAGTGAAAAATAGTCCAAATTTGTGACTTATAAGAACAAATAACACTCCAAATGTCCATCAACAGAGAAGAGAGATAAATGTATTACACTACGTATTTGGAATGAAGTACCATATAGTAAAGGAAATTAATAATGAGCATTTAAAGTATCAACATGGCTTATTCTCACATGATTTCATGCAAAAACTGCAAATTACAAAGGAACATATCTAGTTTGATTTAAAAGTCAATGGCATTTAAAATTTGAAATGATGTATTAATTAGTTAATTAAAAGTTCTTCAAAACAGTGGAGGGAGAGTAAAATAAACATTCCTACATCCAGAAGAAAAAGGTCCTATGTGGCTTTTGGGGGGCGAACAATTTCCATGTGATCTTTTAAAACAGGAAGGCAGGCTGAGAAAAAGTCCAAGGGGACAGTATGAGCCACGATCCCTTGGAGGGTGGGCAATTAGCATTTTTATTCAGTTGTCACTCATGAACTGCACCGTCGCACAGCAGCTCTACTGAGGCTGCAATGGGTAACGCACAGTGCAGCTCCAAAGCACCCCCACTGCTTCGAGGCGGGCTTGGGGTTGGGGCAGGTACAGGGATTAGCTGTGGTGGGGACATGCCATTACTGCTGTGGCATAAGTGACTCTGGCAGGTTGCTGATGCCCATTAGTTATTAGACATTCATTACTGTTTGGGTGACTAGTGAAACTGAAAAGGAAAGATGATGTTAAAAACATAATTAAACTTTGTAAAGATATCCCAGAATAAGCTAACACCTTTCTCACAAAAAGAAGACTGCCCTCTTTGTCTTAATCTGTTGGGGCTGCTAAAAGAAAAAAAAATGCCATACACTGGGTGGCTTAGGAACAGCAAAAATTTCTCTCCTACAGTTCTGGAGGCTGGAAAGTCCAAGATCAAGATGTCAGTAGTTCAGTCTCTGATGAGGGCCTGCTCCCACACAGTGTCTTGTATAAGTCCTCACATGGCATAAGAGGCCTAGTGTCTGAGGGCACTAACCCCACTCAGGAGGACCTCACCCTCCAGTCTTGACCACTTCTGAGAGGCTCACCTCTCACCATCATGTTGAGGGCTACATATTTGGAGGGTCTCCAGACTACAGCACTCCTCTAAGCAGTCCTCTAGCAGACTGAAAATGGAGCTGAAGAAGAAAACAGGAATTCTTTTTCATCAAGTACAAGCTGTTGAACAGACATTTTTCCTGGGCTGGACACAGAAACATGTCAGCAGATAGTATGAAGATAGGTGGAATGAGCTATTCCCAGGTGTTCAGGCACATGTTGGTGGAGCTGGGATAACACAGGGAGGTGATATTCTCACCCTTCTACAGTAATTCCCCACAGTTCTATTTAAAATAGGCCACCTGTCAGCTGCAAATTCAAATCTTGTGATGCCAGACGCATACCTGGATGCATGTTCTCTCAAGCCATCTGCATACAGCACAGCTGGGTGCTGGGGGTCTTCACACAAAAAGCAAAACAGTCTTTGTGGACAGCTACCTCCTCTCATCTCGCTTCATCTCTGCATTTTCTTATCCCCCTCCTTACCTCTCTTTTTCTCTGAGTCTCTTCTTTTCTCTCTGTTGCTTCCTCGTTCTCCATTTCTGCCTCTCTTATTTTCAGAATTGTTGTATTTCATAGAAAAATACATTTGGTAGTAAAATAATTATGTAGCATGTAGATAAAGAAAATTGGTTTTTATGTTTAGTAAGTTGGTCTCCACCTCCAGAGAGTTGTCCTGTGCACAATCTTGATATTCTTGAACACATCGTCATAAATCTCAAGATTCTCTTATTCTTCACCTTAAGGAACGCTATCAGGAAAAACACCTCCAGTGTCTCCCTAGTGTCTCCAAAAGACATTCTAGGCTCCTTGGTCAAGGGTTCAAGGATGTTAATTATAATAACTCATTTTTTTCTGCTTTCCCCATTAACATTTTAAAAAATGAAATCTACTGCCTCTTCTCTTCTTATCAGGTGATATTTACTGGATGCTTAACATAATACACTTCTAGTCCTTTCAATAAGTATGATTAATCTCATTCTGTAGATTAGTAAATTAAAGGTAAGACAGGCTAAGTAAGTTGCCTAAAATTGAAGACTTTATAACTGGCCCAACATAACTCAAATGCAAGGTCTGACTGCTTAACTCCCACTCACTGTAATAGAAGAATTCACTGTGGAATTAGAAAGAACCTGGAATTTGAAAAGTTAACTTAAAATAATTTTTTTCAGTGTGTCAGGAGCTTTGCATACATTATTACTATTAATCCTCACAAAAAGCTTATGAAATTGGTATTATTACTCCCATTTTATCAGGTGGAGATATTAACTCAGAGATTAAATAATTTGCTCAAAGGCATACCGTAGTAAATAGCAAGGCTAGTATCTATCCTTGGTCTCTCTTTTGATTATGTCATATCATTTAAATCCAAAAATGTTCAGCTTCTTTTTTTCTCCTTTTCAAAAGCCACATTATAGCCAAATGGGTCTACCAGTTGTCTCCTGAATACATCTTGTAATTTTATATTTCTTTTCTCCTTTTCCTATTTTTTTTAGGGGGTGGTAAGTGTGTTCTGGGGATTGAACCCAAGGTATTAGCATGCTAGGCAAGTGCTCTAACACCAAGCTATGCTCCCACCCATATCTTATATTTGGTTAATGATCTCTACTTTGCTACTGTGTCCCTGGCTCCTATCTCTTCCACATAGCCTGCCCAACCTTCCAGTTGACATACATTCATTACAGGGAGACAGAACACAAACTGCATCATCACAAGACCCAAGTACAGTTTTATTTTAAAAAAATAACATCAAACTCTTCAGAGAAAATAATGATAACTCCATAAAATACGGAACCACCAAAACCTGTAGGACATTCTTTCAACTTCTGGACAGAGTTATCTGCCCATGTAGATATGCCTATTATCTTGGGCATTCAGAATAAATTTCCTTAGCTTTATGAAACTGACAGATGTTTAGGATGATCATTCCATCTCCTGGATTCCCTAGCTTAGAATGCTGCCCTTGTGTTTACCAATACAGTTGTGAGCTGAGTGAGGGCAAAAACCATATTTTAAGACTTCTTGAGATCCCTCCCCTTCCTCCAGGTAACCAACACTTTGGTGTGCTCACCAAAGCAAGACCCCTCACAGGCAGAGGACACACTCCCAACAATGTTGCATTACAGTGAAACTCTGTTTCTGTCCTGTCCTGGCTCAGGTGGCCACATCTATTTAAGTGAGGGAGTATCTGGAGAGGAATCATTACATGGTGGAACTCTGTCCCCAAAACCAATTATGTTCTCCCAAAACTACACCAGTCTTGTGCCTTTCCCAATTTCAGAGCTAGAAGTTTGGAGCTGAAAGACCTTAGACACCGCCCAGTCCAATCTGCCCATTTTACAAATGTAGAAATTGAGGGTACAGAAGAGAAGTGACTTAAAACCAAGGTCATGCATTTCATTAAAGGAAGAGTCCACACTAGAACAAGATCATATGACTCATACCCCAATACCCATAATACTCTATTATACGCATTTTTTTGGAATTAAGTACTTTGAATAACTTAAAAGTTACATTCAAAACAATCTAGAACATAGACAAGGTGGAGTTGGAGTCTAAGTGGCCAGTATCTTTTACTGCCCTTTCATCTGCCTAAGCAAGTTCTCTATCCTGAAGGAAATTCCTCAAAGTAGAGGACCATCCAGGAAATGGTAGCATGATGAGGATGGAAATGATTGCAGATCCTCTGCTCATTTTCATAAATAAGTCAGATAAATTTCTCTCGTCTTTGTAAAAATTGTCTCTGTTTTGATATTTTATTTAGTATATTTCCTTTTTCTTTTTTTAAAATTTATTTAGTATATTTCTTTGAAACCAGATGTTTCTCTGCTTGGGAAGACAAGCAGATGAAATAAGAGTGAGAAAAGAAATGTAGAACTGTAAGAGCTTAGAGTAAAAGAAAGTGCAACTTTGGAAGAAAAATCTTAGAGATCCATGCACAATCAGTCTACTTCGCAGAGGAGTAAATTAAGGTTCAGAGCCCACATGACTGGCCCAGGGAATCAGTTCATTAGTGGAAGAGCTGATTAAGAATTCTGGAGCCTTGGGGCCGGGGATTTAGCTCAGTGGCTTCGCCGCCTGTTGTGCAAGCGCAAAGACCTGAGTTCGATCCCCGGCACCAAAAAAAAAGAATTCTGGAGCCTTGACGCCACACTGCATGCCCTTTGCCGTATCCCAAACTTCCTGTCCCTCATAATCATCCAGGTTAATAGTCACTTTCTATTTTTAATAAGAATGAAATGAGCAGAAAGAGGACCAGACACAGCATGATTCGAAGTAGCCTAGAACTAAAGCTCACTGTTTTTGTTTCCTGATGGCGGGAGTGACGGCCCTCCCACCCTGGATCTCACATCTGTGGCTTACATAAAGATTTTGCTAACACTCATTTGTTTTAGGTGAGCACCGAATGTACAGTCCAAGCCAGTGATAAGAATTCTCCCAGTAGCTGGAGGTTATTGTAATTAAAGTGCATGACTGATCTTTTTCTACTTGGCACTTTGTTAATTAGGAAAAGAGAACATTAAAAAGGAGACATTTATTAGAATCAGAATAATAGAACCACCGACTGAATACAAAACAAATTCAGGGGTTATCACATTGTAAGAAAAACCAATAAAAAACAAATTTCTGTTAGTAGACAAAATGATGGGTTTTATTTTTATAAAAACCTGTATTTGTTGTTTTCATAATGGAATCATAGGTTTTCTATAAATTGTGAATGTCTCTGATGTATCAGCATGATATAGTTGGAAATATTTCTGCATAGAATCCAAATAATGGTGAGAGGGACACAAACGGCTCCAGAAAAAATGGTTCTATGATCCTGAGCTAGTCACTTAATCTTGCTGGGTTTTAAGTTTTCTGAAAAACTAAGGAGAAGGATTAAATGTTATGCCTGTGAAATCCTTTCCAGCACTAACATTCTGTGACCCTACAATCCACACAGCTGACTTAAACACGTCTCCGGTATTTGTCGCATTAGGCAAGGGCTGAAAAAGAAACAACTAGAGAATGTTACTTAAGTGAATGAAAACAAAAAGAAGTTAATTAAGCACAGAAATGACATGCTTTGGAGATTATGGCTTTGTATTCAATTTTCTAAGCTTCCTAGAAGATGTGCCATGAGTCGTTTATCAGAATCCATCTTCATTCAACAGGGCTAGGTTGTACCTTCTCTTAACAGCTCTTGGCAACAATATGGAAGGAACACATTATTATTATTACTATTATTATTATTAACACTTAGTCACTCTAGGTATTGCTGGATTCTTTTCCAAACACTTTTTCTCCCTATAGAGGTGGAGACAGTGATCAAGATGCTGGTGAAAGCATTTATCCACGTTTCTGAACCAAGGGAAACTAATCTATTAAAGGATCTGGGGAGGCAGGAGGCATTTGGGACAAATGTGGTCCATCTTGCTTTCCCTCTCAAGACTAAAGAAACAGAGACCTGCGTCAGTGTGACTCCTGTACAAACCAGACCTCCCTCAAGTGACTGCCAGAGTCTGGATTGGGCATACGAAGTTTGCCATTTGGGCTCAGAGTAAGCTATGTCTTCTGACTCAGTCTCCATCAGAAATAAGGATGGCATGTGATTCTTCATTTGCTAAATGTATTGTCTTAGTTCTCAACTGATTCAGACAAAGTGGGCAAAGAGGAAAAATGCTATTAATTGGGTCTCCTCAAAATCTATCACTAACTAGAGTAAGAATATCTGGAGAAAGAGTGTTCACTCTGAGACTGTAAGTCATGGGCAGAAACTGGGTGATCTCCTCAGCTCAAATAGACTAGAATTAGTTGTTAGATGGAATAATGACAGGTAACAGCTGTGGCCTGAATCCTTTCAAGATCTCCCCAAGACCCGGTGTGGCTTGGTCCTGCTAGCACAAGTTTATTCCTTTTCATCTTGCTGCATCCACGTTGGTTCTTCTTTCAAATTTTTAGACATATCACGCTTTCTTGTGCCACAGGGACTTTGCACATTCTGGTGCATATCCTTGGAAATCTCATATGATCCCTTGATCTTTTTAATTGTTTAATATCTCTGCTCAAAACTGCTGTCTTAGGGATGTCTTCCTATACTCCAAATATGGTAAGGTTCCTTCTTGTATGTTTTCATGGTTCTTCTTTCCTTTATAGCATTACGAGTTTGTAATTACATGTTTATTTGCATGATTTCAAAAATGAGACATTCCCACTAGATAATGAAATCCTCAAGGAAAGGAATACAGCTTATTTTGGTTTCCAACTGTACTACCACAACCACTCACTCCTGGTACTCGGCTGGAACATATAAAATGCATGAGAAACAGAGTGAACTTGTGGAATAGATTAAACATAATGCAAATACATGACAGCAGCATTCGCCTGGTTCTAAGGAGGGAATTCAGGCACAGGAGGAAGCAAACGGAGTATGGGCTATTAGTAATCTCTCCTAGGGTCTTTAGGAGATCATCTCACAGTTTTCCTGGAAGGTAACCCATTCCCAGAGACCCCTGATGTTGATGTCCCAAGGACCTCTTTTCACCTAGTTGCTCTAGTGTGGCTCTGATTTTAGTGAAGTCAGGCCTCCACCCCTGAAAAAACACTGAACAGGATCTGGGTCTGAACCTGAGACAGCCCCATCCTGAGCAACCACTCTCAAGGCTCCCTGGTGTGAAAGTTCACGCTTCACACTGGGAGGCTGGGCAGGTATCCAATACTACCTCCTTTGCCTGCTTCTGCTGTAAATATTTACAGAAGCTAAATACTGGATGTGGTATTTCCTTTGTATAAAGGTTGATGGTGGAGTCATATGACACAATGGGTCACGAAGATGCAAGTGGAAGTGCCTTGGCATTTTACTTCATGTCTACATTTTCTTGGTCAGTGAAGCTGGTTGTGAAGGTTGGAACCACAGCAGCTAATGCATTGCTAACCTATACAGATGTTGATCAAACAACTCAATGAGACTCTCTCCTGAAAATAACACAAGTCTGCAAGTCACCAGAGCCCAACTAGGCTCCTGAGACCACTGGATGAGGCTTCAGGTTCTGCATGAAGAAGGCCCACTCAGCATCAGCTTCAGCAGTCCAGGACCCACAGGCACTGCCAGGATGCTCCAAGTTTCCTTTGCTCCTCCCTTTCTGCCAATCTGCTCAAATCCTTTCCATCCAGCCTGAATGATGCTCACTAGTCCAGGGCTGTTTCTATGACAGGGATGGGAGTGCTAGAAGACAGCAGCTCCAAGTAGCTTCCTCAGGCAGGTTTGTTCTTTTCTACTCATTTCATTTCACAAAACTCTTTCTTGGCTATCACCCAAGAACGGCACCCTGAGTACCAAGTGACTTACTCAAAGCTACTCTGAGTGCTTTATCTTTATGCACTGCACACAGAGGAGGTACTAAGGTGCATAACCTCTGTAGGGCATGTGGCCTTTTGAAGAGCAAGAAACAATCAGCCAAACACAAGCCACACTGTCTTTCTCCCCCAGCCTCCAGTCTTCCTTTGTAAAGATAATGGGGCTATGCAAAGTTAAGCAAATGGGCAGAAAACAGGCTGGTTCCGGCTACTTCTCTGCCACCTGATGATGGAAAGGACAGGAGCATATGCGGAGCATAGCAGGAAAGCCTAAGGCTGTATTCTCATGGAGGTGTCCTGGAAATTTTAGGCTTGGAGACTTGATAACTTTAGAGAGTAATAAATAATAATTTACCGACAAGCTTCTGTGGCAATACTTCAGGACTGGAGGTGGAGAGAGAGTGTAAAATTTAGACAGGCAATGAAAACATTTCTAAATGGCTGACCTTAGGGATTCAGTGTGAGGTATATATCACATATGCGTTATGCATTTGTTAAATAAATCAGTGAATAAGGGAGAGAATGAATGCATGTTCTCTGTAAGAGCCAAACCTCCTTGTAGGGTGTTTTACACATGGTAAATGTAAAATACATGTTTGTTGAAAGATTCAAGTTTTAATCAGGTAGATACTTTAGTCAGCCATTCAATTTCACTGGTACCAACTGTCAACTGACTATTAATGGCAGAAAAGTATTGCCCATGGTGCCAGGAAGTGATCTCTCTCTCTCTCTCTCCCTCCCCTCCCCTCCCCTCCCCTCCCTTCCCTTCCCTTCCCTTCCTTCCTTTCCTCCCTCTCCCTCTTCCTGTCCCACTCCTGTCCTGCCCTAGCTCCCTCCCTCCTTTCCTCCCCTTCTGGCTGCCTTGAAGTGAGCACCCTCCTCTGCTACACTCTTGTACTGTCACAGGCCCAAAGCAGTGTAGCCAAGAAACTATGGATGAAAACCACTGAAACCATGATCCAAAAAGAGATTTTTCTTTCTTTTTCAGTTGATTATCTGAGATATTTGTCACAGTTGGTGCCAGCAAAGAGTGGAAGATGGATCTTGTAGTGGAGAGAAGGATAGTTAACATGCAGTTGATACAAATAGCATGGTTCCCCCATCACTAGAAGAGAGAGCTCAGTTCACATCTTACATCTGGGGACTAGGAACTAGAACAGGGAGTCTGTGGAGTTAAAGAGGGGGAGCTGCTGTCCATCAGGGGCTCACAATCCAGGAGGGAGAGAAACATGCACAGCTGCACACCTGTCCCAACCCGGCAAGAAGACTGACGTTTAACAGGAGGGAGCCCTGGCATCCTGGGGGTTTCCTGGGGATTTCCGGAAAGCACCTTCACATCTGGGCACCAACTGCATGCAGGTCTCTGTCAGGTATTCTGATGGGCAACTTGGTCACACCAGAGGTCCTTACACCCTTCTACCTACCTTCAGTCCTTTAAGACAACATGCTAAGAAAAAACAATGGCCAAGGGCCGGGGATTTAGCTCAATGGTTTCGCCGCCTGTTGTGCGAGCGCAAGGACCCGAGTTTGATCCCTGGTACCAAAAAAAAAAAAGAAAAAAGAAAAAAAAAAAACAATGGCCAGCGCAGAATTCTGCCTGTGATTGAGCAAATGATTGTTCAAAACTAAGAGTAAAACAAAGACACGATCATAAAGCCTCAGAAAGTTTATCACTGACAGACCTTTTAAGATTTACTGGAAAATATTTTTTAAGATGAAAAAGAAGGATACAACACAGAGTAGTGAGTGAAGAAACTGACAAATGGATTGATAAATCTAAATAAGCATTATAGTTTTCAAAAAATTGTAAATATGTGGCTACAAAATAAGGTGGAACAAAAATACTGAAAAATTATATGTAAGACAAGAAGCAATTTAATTGAACTTAAGCTGCTAAGGTTATTTTATTGTTTGACAGGAAGGTAATACATGTCGATTAACTTTGAAAGTTAATTTATAAACAGTAAATAAAAGAATGCATAATTTCATCACAATAGGGGAGAAAAGGAGAGTAGGAAAGTATAGTAAATCTTAAAGAAAATACGAAAAGAGTAGAAACAAAAATCCTCCTTAATTTAAAAAAAATCAGAAAAAAGCAGAGTAAAGAGCACAAAATCAGACTGTAGAAAGGAATAAAACATGTCAACAATTATAATAACTATAAATGTAATCAATGTGCCATTTAAAACAATGTTTCAGATTGGATTTTAAAAATCTGAGCTACATGCTTCTTCCATAAGTACCTAAAACATAAGACATAGAAAGATATAAATTAAAAGAATGAAATAGATACTCCAGTCAATAAATAAAGAGAATGCTAGTGCATCTACATCATTACTGAGCAACAATAATGTTCAAGGAATAATGTTCCTTCAGAGAAAAAAGGAGAAGTATCATTCATGATAAAGATAGTTATTATATAATTATTAAAAGAATCACCAGTAACATAAAATGATTCTAAACTTGTATGTATCTAACATTACAACCTTACATGCACATCAAGAAAAAAATTGAGAGAAGTGCAGAGAGCTATAGTGGAAAATTTTAATACATCTCTGTAGTAACTGATAGACCAAACTGACAAAAATAATTGGTAAAGATATGTAATATTTAAACAACAAAATTTAAAAATTTTATCAAAAAATTAGGCAGAATTCTAAATAAGAGACTTGGGAATAAATCTAATAAAAACTGTGAAAGATCTTTATGGAGTAAATTATTAAATTGCACTAAAAAACTCTGAAGAAGATTCACATGAGATATCACATGGGCTGGATTGGATAATTCTATATCATAAAAAAGTCCATTCCCTGCAATTAATTCATAAATTCAAAATAATCCTAATATTAAAAAGTCAGTGTGATTCTGATTTTTTAAATCTTAACAAGATTTATCATGAGATTAAAAGACTGATTTAAAAACTTCTATTGAAGAGCAAAGGGTGGTAGAGAAAAGGCAAGGTCATTCTGAAGAACAAGAATTACCAACTGGGTATCATGACTTCATAGAGCTGCAGACATAGACATTGTGCTGTAAAAGGAGGGATAAAGAAATTGGCAGAATATAGAGTCAGAGACAGATTCTGAAATATAAGAGATCTAATACATCAGAAAGATGCCATTACAAAATCAATGAGAGAAAAGAATAAGTAATTGGTGCTGAGAAAACTAGTTATCTATACAGAAAATATATTAAATTGGGTTTTACAGACCTAAAAGTAAGTCCTTAGAAGATTAAGACCCTAAATAGGTGAAGTAAATATGATTAACTTTTAGAATAAAATGTAGAATATTGTCTCATCATTTAGAAAAAATAGTAGAAAACCAAAATCCAAGCACAATAAAACCTCAGAAAGCATAAATCATAAAAGAAAAAAATGAGATGTTTAACTACACTGAATTAAAATACTTTCCTTCAATAGTACATACCATAACTAAGGTGAAAGGCACAAACTAGTAGAAGATATTTGCAACACATATATTATCGACAAAGGATTAGTATTTAAATATATATTTCATACTTAGATAAATAAGTACATTATATATAATATATATTGCATACACAATTAAAATAGAGGTATATATCAATGAAAGTAGACAAAGCACCTAAATAATCATTTCATGGGGTAATTAATTAAATTATAAAATTATACCTATCATTAGAAATGGGGACAGCAAATCAAAACAAGAATGATGTATCATTTTACATTCATCAGATTGATCATATTTAAGTCTGATAATACCAAATGCTGCCAGGGATGTAGTGTAAGTTTGAATAGATCGCCAGTGGGAGTAGAGATAGCTACAAACCTTTTGCAGAACAATTTTGTAACAAGTAGTCAAGCTGAAAATACAGTTGCACCACAGCCCAGCAATTCCACTTCTAAAAGCATGTGCCCAAAGGAAGGTCTACACACGCACAAGAAAACATATACAATAGTTCACCTGAACTTTGTTACCAGTGGTAAAAATTTGGAACAACTTAAATGTCCAACATCAAAATGATTACTTAGTTAATCATGGTGTATTCATATGGTGGAACACTATACAGTGGTGGAATAGAAGGAACTAGAATTTTATCATTCAACTTGCATAAAAATGAAAAACAAAATTATAGAGAAAAACTAGTTGCAAAATGACAGGTGTCATGCCATAGCATTTATAAGAAATTCTACAACATTTAAAAAGCATTCCATATGGTGCACACATACATAGGTACATGTTAGTACAAGGACTGAAACTTGGAGGAGCAGTCATAAATACCAAATACAAGCATATCACAGGAAAAGGAAGGGAACAGTGTTGGGGAGCACTCTGGTGACACCCCTACATCTGTAATATTTTGTTTCTGTAACACTAAAGAAAATGCGGCAGGTACCAAGATTCAACAAAGCTGGAATGCATACACAGGTGTTCTTGGGATTCTCACAGTGCTTAAAATAATTCACAAAGAAAACAATGTAACTAAGTCTGAATTTTATTAGGAGAATGAAAGTTCACAGCTAAGATAATAAGGAGCAAAATCCATACTACAGAAATGTAAATCATTGACTTGGGGAATTAACTTGTGAAATGCTGAGAAAAAAAAGGCAATTAGGTAAAATATGTAAGGAAAAAAATGGCACAGATATGGACGTAGGGAACAAACTAAAGGATTATGGGAATTTCTTTGCTATTTGCTATTTATTTCCTTGCTATTTTTGCTGAATAATGGAAACAGAAATATCTATCAAAAATAAAAATAAAACTAAGTTCTAATGTTCTACAGCACAGTAGTGTACTCTACAGATTACAACAATTTATTATATATTATATAAAAGAGAGGAGTTCAAATATTTCTACCACAAAGAATGAATGTTTAAGGAGATGGTAAGACTATCTTGATTTGATCGCTACATAGTGTCTACATGCATTGAATTATCATACAGTACCCCGTAAATATGTACAGTTATATGTAAATTAAATAAATAGAATACATGCACCCTAAAACATAAATAAATTTCACATTCAGCTTGTCTGAGCTGGAAAAAAAAATGAGAATAACTTGAAAAGAATAATGTTTCAGCAAAAGCAAGAGACTTATATCTAAATATAAACCGATAGGATTTTTGCAATATGAAGAAAAACTGTAGGACTCAAAATGGTGATTTCCATGTAGACAAGAAGTTGGGCAAGAAGCACTTGATATTGAAATACCTAAGACGGAAGTGATTTATTCATCTAGCTTGGGATAGACAAACTGGGAACGCAAAAGAATTTCTATGTTCAGAGAGATTAAAAGAATTAAGATACGGTAGAAACATCACTTTGAATGGTGATTTAAAAGAAAGTAACCTCTGGTATTCAAGAGCAGACTGTATATTAGGCAGTAGTCTGTAAAACATTCATGAGGAATTTGCTGAATAAGCCTAAGGAACATGTTAATCATCAATGCTTCTAATTTTCTAGGAGTTTTCCTTCAGCCAAGGTCAATAATCCTTGCAAAAACACCATTAATCAACTACAATTCAAATTAACACCTATAAGTTTTGAAAAGGATCAGTAAAATATAGTTATGCAAAAAAATTTCCTTCAGCTACTATAAAGTCACTATAAAATCACTGTTCATTTATAATGTTCAATATTCCTTATATGTTGACTAATTTGCAACTTCTTCCTATAACTGTATACAGAAAAAACTATTTCCACTGAAAAAGTGGTTTGTATCCTTCAGTCAGATATTGAGTCCTGTTAGAACTTGACTTCATTTTTGTCTATGCTAATAGGAAGCTCAGAGTTTAGCGAATTCCAGGACTTCAGTGACCTTTTCTCATCTCTAGTTTTGATATAATTATTACCCCTACCTCTATTTGGTTTCTCACATTTCTTTTTAATTAAGATGTATGTGTGTGTGTGTGTGTGTGTGTGTGTGTGTGTAAACTTCCTCAAATCATTTTGGACATGGGTTAAATAACAATGTCTTAAAAACACCATCGTCCCTTGTGGTATCCATTGAGAATTGGTTCCAGGAGTCTCTGAATTTGGTATTCATGGGTATTCAGTCCCTTACATAAAATGGTGGAATGTAGTATTTGCAAATAACCTATATGTATCCTCTCATATACTTTAAATTTTCTCTACATTATTTATAATACCTAATATACAGTAAATCTTATGCAAGTAGTTGTATTGTTTAGAGAATAACAAAAAAAAAGTCTGTACATCTTTGATACAGATGCACTTTTTCTCCCAGTTGATCAAATCCATGATTGTGGCATCTGTAGATCCTCAAGATATTGAAATATCTTGGGTACACTCACATTCTCAAACCCTCTGCTAGATCAGCAGGTATTATAGGTGGACAGATCAGTGTCAACTACACTAAGGAGGGCCCATTTGTACTCTTCCATGAAGAAAACCAGCCTTACTGTGTAAATATCATCTTGCAAGTAGAGCCAGTCTTACACCAGGGAAAGAAGCCTGGGTTAAGTCCTCACTCTGACCCATAATCGTGCCCAACAGTAATTGCAGACCCACAGATGGCCCATGACAGAAGCAAGCCAGCCTCTCTGTGAATCATGGGATTACTTTGTGCCAAAGAAACCTTTTCAAAAGAAACAGAAACAGGAGTAATCTGTTCTCATGTTCAAATAAGTACTGGCATATTAATAAAAGCAAGACAGACACAGGAGGGAGTAGGGTGCAGCTGACGGTTTCTAAGCATTGATGCATCGCAAAGCCATTCTCCATTGGTGGGAAAATCATGAATTGCTGAGACAGAGAGTTCACTGTCTGAATAACAAATGGAGGTATGTGGTGGGCTCACCACGCGTTGCTGTCTAATAGGAGAGCTCTGCAGTGGCTGGATTTACTGAATGAGCAGGGAACAGCGAGGAGGCAGAAGTACATGCGGACTGCTGGAGACAGTCGGAGTAACTGGGAAACTGGCTGGCAGGGAGGGCTGGTGCTGTGAAGACAGGAACAATAAAGCAAGAGGGCTCAGGAGGGGCTGCAGTGTGGGAGATTTTACACATCAGACTGAAGATGTGGCCTTTGTCCTGTGAGCCAGGAGGAGGGGAATGCAAGAAGCTCATGGATGTGTCTTCCCATTAGCAGGTGGGCTTCCACCGCCTGCCTCTGTGGCCTCTGGACAATGCCCGCTCATGCTCTCTAAGTCTTCCCACAACACTCAGCCCAGAACCCCTCCTGCCTGGATTCTTCTACTTCTCATCCCTATCCCTTTGGGAAAACCTCAGTCAACTTTCCCCAGCCATCATCAATGTCACCTCACTGTCAAACTTTTGCCATCGCACTTCCCAGTTACCATACCCACAAAACCAACCCTTCTTTGGTGTCGTGGGCCATTTGTTAAGGCTGCAGTAGGAGAACTACGGACAGTCAAGTATGTGCCCAATCATGGGACTCAGTCACGAGCCCTTGGAGGATGAGGATTGCTTCAGTGCTCTTCAGAAGTCATTTGCCAGGTGTGGTGGTGCCCGCCTGTAATCCCAGCGCTCTGTGAGGCTGATGCAAGAGGGTGGCAAGTTTGAGCCCAGTCTGGAAAATTTAGCAAGACTCTGTATCAAAATAAAAAATAAAGAAGAAAGGTCTGGAGATCTGGGGATGTAGATCACTGTGAAGGCCCTGGGTTTAATCACCAGTACTGAAAAAAACTCATTTGGCAAAAATCAGTAAGTGCAATATTAATGGCTGATCCCTTTGATGACGAACATAACTAATATTCTCTTACTTTTTGCCTTTTAGGGTTAATATATAATTTACACAAAATCATATTATATTTCCTAATTACTTGATTCAGTACTATTCAAAGTACAGATGTGAAATCCATTAGTGGATTGTAAAAATAATTCAGTGGGTTATAACCACATTTATAGAAAGGAACCAAATGGCATAAAAATATAAAGTTCTGTATTCAGCGTGGGTATTATCCTGTCAGGCATTCTCACATACATACATACATTTCTTACAGTCTGTGTGCACTGGGTTTCAGTATAAATTTTACATATTTACAGTGAGTTGCATCCAAAATGTCTGACAAATAAATACTTCATTCTAGTTGTTGGATTTTTTCGTTTCTTTTCATTTTCTTCATGTCCATTAATTTTCCAGCCTGGCTGCTTGCTATTGTGAGCAGGGGATGGGCTTGCTAATTTTACTTTTGCCCTTTGTCAAACTCAGCAATGTTGGCATTTGAGGTAGGACAACTCTTTGTATGTGTGTGGGGGCTATCCAGTGCTTTCTAGGCTGGTTAGCAGCATCTTTGCTCTCTATCAACTAGATGCCAGTAACTCCTTCCTCCAATTATGTTCTGTTGTACCCAAAATAATGCTAAGTGTTCAAGCAGCCTTTAAGAAACACATAGGACAGATCTGAAGCAAAGGCCCTGTGGAGCCACTACAATAGAATAATGTGGGGACCCTGACCCCCAGGGCTGTGTATGTGTGTGTGTGTGTGTGTGTGTGTGTGTATATAATATATATATA
>NW_004624759.1:16551179-16562624 GCF_000247695.1 Heterocephalus glaber
ATATATATATATATATTTGGTACTGGGGATTGAACTCAGGACCTTGTGCTTGCAAGGCAGGAGCGGTACCACTGAGCTAAATTCCCAGCCCAGAAGAACTGTAAATTTGACATGATCTGCCCCGTGCCCCATGGCTACCTTCCTCACCTCTTTTTCTATCATTCTTCTTTCCATTCACCATGCATGAGCCTCCTTAGTTTTCCTAAAATAGCCCAATCTTGCTCTCATCCCAGAGCTTGAAAGAAAGAAATCTTGCACTTCCTGCTTTCTTCTCATGGAGGGACTCTGCTCAAATCTTTTTAAGAGAAGCCTCTTTCTTTGATGGCCACCAGTGATGACGAAACTTTTAGAGCTTTCAATGATATAACAGCCTGCTGTGTCACACATGCCGTAGGTTCACCACCAATGGCCTCAATCAAACACAGCTCCCGCTGCCCTCCATTCCCTCCTGCCCCTTCATTTTTCTGTTGGCACTTACCATTACAGATATGTATTATTCATGTCACGTAAAGTAATGCCTGTTTACTGTATTATTTACTTCCTGTCGGAAGCAGCTTCTCCCATGTGTACTGCCTAGGGATAAGGGACACTGGCTGTCTTGCTTCCCAGGAACACCTCAGCACCCAGAAATCACCTGGCATAACCAGGCATTAATATACATTTTTAGAATATGTAAGTGAGTGCTTAACCAAGTAAAGTAATCATTGGACCCAGAAACTAGATTCTTTATTTTCTTGAGTATTACCTGGACAGTTTTCAGATTAATTTAACCAGTGGTGATGTACAATGAAAATGGAAGGGCCGGGGTTGACTTAGCTCTGTATCTTTTCTCATCCCTTATTGTCATTATTCTAATTCTTCCTGAATTTGATAATTTTTAATTTTATTTTAAATAGAAGCGTATTGTATTACTTCTACATATATTTAGAATAAAGGATTTGTCACAAAGGTCTCAGATCACTGGAGAAATGCCTCTTTTTCCTTGTTTGCGGACTTTTTTTGTTGTTGCAAAAACTGCAATCTAAAAGTAGTTGCTGTCTCCTACTTTGGCGGGAGCTAGTTAACCACAGACGAACTCCACCATTCAAGCGCCACCACCTCTACTTTGCCCACATCTCAATTCTGTTGCCCCCAGACTGATGCTGATGGGCTCTTCCTGCTCTGAAAGTCTGTGAACTCTCGCCATCTGCTGGATAAATTGCAAACTACTGCTATCTAAGGTTCTGAGCTGTTGCTGTTTATTCCCTAAAGTGTGTGAATTTTTGAATCCCCTACTAGCCTCTGGAATCCTTTTATGACCATGCGATCAATACGTTTGCTGGGAGAAGCATACCATTTGCCAAAATGGGAACACAGCAAATATGTTAAACACTAAGGTTCAAATTCTATGGTGACACTAAATTCATGTTCTAGGACAAGCCTTTGTCTCTCCAGAGTAGTGGGAATAAGAAGCTGGTGACCAACAAGATATTCCAACAGGACACTCAGAGTTAAAGACACATCTTCACAGCTGGTGACTTATTTTTTGCCTTGTGAAAAAAAGATTCTTATTTTAAAAGGAACATACAAACAGTATGCAACAGTAAGAGATTATCTCCTGAAGCATGGGTTAATGGTTAAATTAGTAAGCTAGCAGAAGAGACTTGGATTCTGAGTATTGCTGACTGGCTGTGCCTGTGCACATTAATCCATCCATCTATAAACACAAGGGAGAAGTAACGGTGCTAACCAACTAACCAACTCTGTTTCCAAAAGATATCATCAGACTAAGTATTAACTTGGACAAACTAAAAGATAAGCAAGGGAACTACCAAGAGGTCCAGCTTTATTATACTAGTGAAACAATCTAAATTCCATCAGTGAGGGATAAGTTGGATAAATGCGTAGAGCTTTACAATGGCATACACTATCGTTATTAAAATTAATGATGTAGATTTATATGGAGAGTCATATACTATTATGGTTTAGATCTAAAGTGTATCTCCCCCAAAATATCTGGTGTTCAGAGGATGGGCTTTTCGAAGGTGATTGGATGACGTGGACTCTAACTTCATTAGTAGATGGATGCAATGATGGACTCATCATGTGACGGCATGAATGGGAGGTTTGAAGTGGCAACCAAAAAAATTCCAAAAGAAGGCTCAAAATTAAAGGTACATCAATTTTGATGAAATCTTTGAAGACAGGGCAAGAACTATATCTTGTTCCTGGCCCTTTCCTCTTTGACTCCCCCTCTTCTGGCTACCATGAAGTGAGCAGCTTTCCTCCATCACACCTTTCTACCATGGTTTTTCCTGCTTCACTTCAGCCCTAAAAGCATGGACGAAAAACTTTAGAAACCCTGAGCCAAAAGAAATCTTTCCTTCTGTAAAGTTGCTTATGTCAGGTATTTTGTCACAGTAACAAAATGCCTAGTGAAATATACAGTATTTTATGGCACACAAAAGCCTATATACTATGATCTCATTGGATTAAAAAAAACAGTTCTGGAGGATATTATACATCAAAGTTTTAACAGTGCTTATGTGTAGATGGTATGGGTAGAAATAACCTTCTCTTTGATTTTTAAAGATATTTTTATGTTGCCTAAATTTTTTCAAATTATAAACATTATAATCCACAATACTTCCGATGGTCTCCAAGGCCCCCTTGGCCACCACCTCTGTGCCCTCCTGCTCTCTACCTCATCACCTCCTTCCCCCTGCTCCCACATCCCCTCTTCTCCAGCCACATGGGTCTTCCTCTTCCCTCAACAGCCCCGCAGACTGATTCTTAGGAAAGAGGAATCCTACTATCTTTAGGAGTAAAGTAAGAAAAGGTACTCGGCAAATGAGGTTCCCATCCAAGATCTGCCATGAGTGACCTTGACAAGGCTGCTGAGTCAGCCTGGGCCTCAGTTTCCTCAAGTGCAGAACAAGGAGGCAGCTCTTTTCCAGCTGAGCAAGTTGCTAAAGCTTCAGTCCACTAAGCTTTGACTATGAGGCATCACATAAGTACACAAAGACAGATGTCTGTGCTCTAAATTTATAAGAATGAAAAACCAAAAATAATCCATACGTTTGGAATCCACATAACAGATATCACTCTCTTATTCTATGAGATGATGCTATTCCTTCTTGCAGTGATTTCCTCCTCTCTGTTCCCCCATACTCAGCCCCTGTCCTCTGCTGCCCTGCCCTGGGCCCTGAGAGACTGGCCTGCCTGGCTTCCAGGTGTACAGTGCCCATCGGGCAGCAGGAGGAGAGAGGAGGAGGGGAAAGGAGCCAGGTATCTATTCCCCAGCTGCTGCTTACCAGGCTGTACTGGGACAACTTCACGTGCTAGATCTGAAGGTCACAGCTTTTGCCAAGATAGCCCTCTCTGTCAGTCTAGATGTTGGAAATTACTTGCTCTTGGATTCCTCACACTAGCCCAAAGTCCCTTCACTAAACTCGCTTCAAATCACCCAGTTGCATGGCCCTATTTTCTACTTAAGAAGCAGAAGCTGATGTAAGATCATTAGAAAAGTCACTTTTTTCCCTGTATTTACTTCTTAGTTGTGTATGTTTATAACCATTTGTTTTTGTTTTGCTTTATTTTGTTTTTGGTACCAGGGATCGAACTCAGGTCCTTGCGCTTCTGCAGCAGGCAGCGAAACCACTGAGCTAAATCCCCGGCCCTGCCCATTTGTTTTTTACATAGTTGGATAATCAGATGAGACCTATGAGACTCACTACCCTTTGTATCCCTCCAATATGTCTCTCATGTAGTCACCTTCTCTATTTCTACTAACCCAGAGTTGTGGCCCTACTTGCTCTTTGAAGGAACGTAAGAGATACACAAATTCAGATGAGAAGAAATGATGATCTGAAGGGAAAACTCAACAAAAATAAGAAGTGCTCCAAAAGAAAGAGAGAAAATGAAGAAACCATGAAGTAATGAGTATAAAAGAAAGAGGACAAAGTAAAACATAAACAGAAGAAAAAAAAAGGAAAAATAGAAAATGCATTGCGTGCACATTCACACATGATGTATGCCTGCAATATACTGATGTTTAGGAATCCATTAGTTGAACAGATAATCTATGGCTGCATACCCTGTGGCCACTAAATAACAATTGGCTGACTGAACAGATGCAATGGATGAAACTAATACATGGTGAATTCTTTCGCTTTGGAAAATTTATTTTCTTATCCTTTGCTTTAGTCTTTCTCGTGGTAGCCAGAGGGATAAAAATATGGATGTGCTGATTATAAGTAAATGTATGGTAATGTAACATGTACAAAGGCCTCAGAAGAGCAATTAATAGGTAGCAGGTATTTAAACTGCAAAGTGAATCATTCCCTTTAGAACCAATAAAGTTGTGCAAATGAATGTTACTCAGATTTACACCCATTGAGGCATTAGCAAATCAATAGAGCGATTACTGTGGAAGATGTCCTGAATGTAAAATCACATTTGCAGTTATGTTTATGCACAAATGAATACTTAAAATGCAGGTTTGTCTATGCTATGAATGAAACAAATGATTTGTTCCTCCTCCTGTTCCCTTTTTTGTCTTACTTTCTAAAGATTTACAAATCCGTGAAGCTCACCAATTTCCAGGCTTATCCCCAGCTCCTGGAGTGAGCCCAGCAAAACCACCTCTTCTGGGTTTTCTCTTTCTCTCCATAAACCAGCACAGAGCTGTTCCAATGCAGTGGGTGTGAGCTCTGCAGGTCTCTTATTTAAAAATATTCATGTGAAAATTAAATCACACAATTCTCTATCAAGAGAACAATTTCATTATTATGCATTCATTGACTCTTTTCTGGCTTGACAAAATTTCTGTCAATGAGGGGATACGCCAAATTTCCTGGAGACTTTAAATTTGGTTGGAATAAATCCCAGTAGTACAGTGTACAGGTCAGCAAACTACAGCCTATGGAACCAAATACCGCTTGTCATCTATTTTAATATAGAAGCTGACAACAGTTTTCACATTTTTAGATAGTTGGAGTAAAAAGTTTACGAAGAATAATTTTTCATGACACATGAACATTATCAGAAATTCAGACTTCAGTGTCTATAAATAAAGTTTTATTGGAATGCAGTTATGAATATTATTTTATTTATTATCTATGGCTGTTTTTGTGCTATAATAGCAGAGTCTGCCTAAAAACCCTAAAATATTTACTATCTTGCCCTTTCAGAAAAATTTACTGACCACTGTCTGAATAGACGATTAACTTTCAAGAGATAAAAACCAACCCACAATGACCACAGGCACAAGACTGGAATTCTGTGAGGTTTTTCCTTGCTTTTTTGCCCAAACCAAGGCTGTGTTTAAGTGGTGAGAGATATGAGATTTCACTGTTATCAGAGTCCATTATAGTTTTAATTACCTGGTGATGTCTGATCACTACAGTCTTTTAAAATTAATGGGTGAGGGAGTTGGGAAACGGTAATCCCACTCGTGTCCACGACTTCTTACCAAGGACCCTCGGGGAACAACAAATGCAGGGAGGGCTTTTTCTGAGCACCCCGTATCTGCCTCAAGACAGATGCTCCAGAAGGAACATCATGGTCATGAATTCCCTCCCTGGAATCTCATCAGCCAGGAGTATCTCCTATTAGGATAGGAGGCTGAAGGTTGCTGCCACCATGCCCAGATAGACTGTGGCTGTCACCTAGTCTTCTAAAGGTCTATTGTTCTTCTCCAAATCTCACTTACTCTCCTCTGAATTCTCTGCATCCACCTCCTTCTCCCTGTAAAGGGGGTGTATAAGCTGGTAGAACTAACTGGGCTTCTGGGTACTCTTCTTTCCTGTGATGCCCCCGAGCAGGGAGTAAAATTGGAGACCTTTTCTCCTGTCATCTGTCTACTATCTGTTTATTTCACAGATTCTACTGTGGAACCCTCAGTGAGTAGAGGGAAAGTCTTGTCTCCTATACCAAACCCAAACCCATCCTAATGATTCTATTTGACCCAAACATGGTTTCTTCCATTCCTCTACTTCTCACTTCCATTAATCTGAGACAGGCCCACCTTGGCTCAAATCGGTCCAATTTCTGTCCCAAATCTGGCCCTATGCTCTCCCCACTGCCAAACCCACTTCTCAGTGCCCAGTGTAGCTGTTGTTGGTTACAAGTCTGTTTTTTCCCTTTGTTATGCAAGTAACCCTTTGTACCCTTTGTTAGGCAGATCCAGGTTTGAATCTGGCTTTTGCCCAGTGTTACTCTGACACTTGGGCATGCTTTTTAATTGCTAGACTCTCCTCAGAGACCAGCTTCAGCAGCTAAAGTTCCTAGGCACATGTTTTCGCATACATACAGTTTTCCTTTATCCCCAATCACAAGTGAGGGTTTCTGTTTGTTAATGGTGTCCCTGAGTTGGCTGCAACAATGAGTGGAGGAAAGGCAAGTAGAGACAGAGGTGGTGACATGTTCTAAGGATCAGTAGGAAGCAATCAGGGAATAATACAAAATCCAAGACTTTCCCCTACCCTCCAACTTTCAACATAGCCTGCTGCCTTTTATTAGCAGCCAGGAAACATCCTTACCAACTTTGAGCTCTTCATTGCCACCAAACATCTGGATGTTTAGACAGAGTAGAATCTGGCATGTAGGTCTGGGCTTCAGGGAACTTGCGGGGGGCTGCTACAGGAAAGTCACTTAATTTATTTGGGCTTCATCTTCCTCATCTCTAGAATGGTTACAGTAGTACCTGGGGTAGGTAATATTTTCTACTTCTCAGGATCATTTTGAGGAAACATATGTGGAGTAGAGTTTGCAGCCATCTGCTCACTTTTCAAGGTAGAGGAGAGGCCAGTGGGTGTTTCCTACCTGCATAATTACTTAAAGATGACATAACAGACATGTGCAATGGCCAGGGGTCTGTAGCTTTTGCTTTATGACTCCATACCCTGGGCTTTTCTTGGGACTTGAAAACATTAGGATGCCAAAATTCAGAAACACAACTCCAAGAGCAAAAAGTCTTTTCAAAAAGTCCCTGTGCAATCTCTGAGGACTTGAGTCCATAATGAGACTTACTAGGACCACAGGAAAAAGGTAATATGGAAATGTCATAGCTCATTCTAATGATAAAGAAAGAATACAGGAATAAAATGAGGGTCTAGTTTGGAAGGAGGCTGAAAACATCTCTCTCTACTACCCCCGTCAGCAAATTGTACATTTTTATCATTAAACTCTCTTAAAGGCTTCTTTCCTATCCTTCGTGCCTTGAATTTAAATTCAACACATCCTCTTCCTCTCTTCCTTCCTATCTTGGTCTTTTACTCTATGTACTACTTCTTTATTTGTGTTGTAATATAATTCTGGGGTTCAACTTTGCCTGCGGACCTTGGAATAGGAAGCCTACTTCTGGCTTGTGTGGTTCCCGAAAGCAGGAATATAGAGTTACTCAACCTCTAAAGTAGTCAGGCTCTCCGCTTATTAAGTCACATCCACTCGTCCACGTATCCAGTATATACTTATTAACTGTTCACACTGGAGAGGGTGTTTGGAACACAGCACCAAAAAAGTCCTTCCAGCTCCAGTATGGAGCCTATGCTAGATGGGAGATAGAAGTAACAATGTGCATAAAATAATTCCAGGCAGTGGGAATGCTATGAAGAAAAGAAAAACAAAGGGCAATGAAGCTGAGAAAATGGAAGTCTGTTTGAGGATCTACCATGTAAGCTACAGATTGAAAGAAGAAAAGGAAGGGGTTGTCCATGGTAACAGAAAGATCTGGGGGAAGAGAGTTCCAAGCAGAGGAAACAGCAGGTGCCAAAGCCCTGAGGCAGGAAAGAGCAAAATGGCTTTTGCTATGAACGAAAAAGAACACCTTCTACTGAGGACTGCCCTGAGGATACCAAGTCTACTATAGTAAGGAACTTATTGATTCTTTTTCTGCCTGTATCATGAGGATAGAGCACTGGAAATTAAATGGTGTGGGGTGATAGGACCAAATTTCATTCCCAGGGAAGGTTATATAATTCTACAGTTGATCACGCACATAGAGTACTTTTAATTAAATCTCCTTTGTCTTTGGAAAAAAGATGACATGTGACCTTTTTACTACTGCCATTTCTGTTATTTGTTGTTCATGTCCTTTATTGCCTGTCTCTGTTGCTTCCTGACTGAGCTAAGCTTGGATTTCAGTGAGTAAGTGACCCAAAGCGGGTGAATGGACATCCTACAAAGCCCCCAGTTCTGCATACCAACTAGCTACTTTGCAAGATTGAAAGCAAATGATAATGTTGCTGGTGTTTATTTCCTGGAGAAAACAAATACAGCAGGACAGGGTGAGGAGTGAGAGATCCTGACTTTGGTCTTTGTATTTCCACATGGAAACAAAATAGTGGCTGACTTGTGTGGAAAATGCCCTGTGAGAGGAGAGGAGTAAATACAGGGGGATCTCATTACCCCTTGGGGTTACTGAAAGACTTGCACTTCTCACTAGAGGAACAGGCAGCAAAAGCTTGGGTTTTCTTCATAATCTACATACTTGTGATTTTGTGGGGCTGAGATAAGATGGAGGCCTTGTACACATCTCTCAACACTCCTGTGATAGCATCAAAACCCTCTTCACCTGCCCTTTGGCTCAGCACCTAGTTAACACAATCACTGGGCCCAGCCTTCATTAACACCTGCACCAGGGTTGCTAAGACCTTTCCACTGCTCCCAGAACAGAGAGGAAGCTTCCAGGCCAATGTACCACCACTGCCAGCACAAAGGAAGTGAGCTTTTTGGATGCCAGCAACAATCCCACCACACACACCCATAGAAATGAGAAGACACATAAAAAAGCCTCAAAACCAGACTTCCAAATCACCTACAGCAACCCCAAAGGGAAACGAGATGAAACACTCTGATACTCAACCACCTGGACTCCCAGAAAGGGCAAGAAAAGAGGATCTTGAAAAAATGAAATCAGAAATAATTTTTCAGATAACAACAGAGATTGTGCCCATAGTGCAAGACATGATTAATAAATCTAGAGAGGAGGTAAGGAACACGATGGAATAAGAACATAAGAAACAAATGGAACCCACAAAACAGATGCAAACAGATTTCCAGGATATATAAAAACTCCACTGAAAAACTACAGAGCAGAATGAACCAATGTGAGGACAGAAATTCAGATATAAAAGATAAGATTGCAATTAGTGACCACGAAAAGAAAAATTGCTTTAAAATTGTAAGGCACCATGAAAAATTAATCCAGCAGCTGCTAGATGATGAAAAGAAGAATAACATAAGACTGATTGGAGTCAATGAAGAAACAGGAGAGAACAGTGAAGATGATATTAAAAAAAAAGTTCACAGAAGTAATGGCAGAAAACTTCCCAAGCAGGGGAAAAGACTTGACATACACATAAATGAGGCATATAGAATTCCAACTAGCCTTGATCAAAAAAAAAAGTCTACACACAGGCATATAATAGTCAAGATTCCAGAAACTCAACAGAAGAATAAAGTTATACAAGCCATTAGAGAAAAGGAAAAAAAAAATCACATACAAAGGAAAGCCCATCAGAATCACAGCAGACTTCTCAATGCAAACCCTCAAGGCAAGAAGATCTTGGAGTGACGTATTCCAAGCCCTAAAAGAAAACAGCCTCCAACCCAGATTGATGTACCCTGCAAAATTATCTTTCAAAATTGATGGAGAAACCAGATATTTTCATGACAAAGAGCACTTTAGGAACTTCATGAATACCAAACCAGCACTCCAAAAAGTTTGGACAATATCCTAGGAAAAGACAATGGGACTACAACTCCAGGAAGCCCAGCAGAATGAATCCATCGGGTATGACAGAAATTAAATGCAAAGGGAGAGAATCCAACAAAAAGAAAAAGTCATGACAATGATAAGTCGATACCTATCAGTTATAACCATCAATATTAATGGTCTCAATTCAACAATCAAAAGAAATAGACTGGCAGAATGGGTCAAGAAGCAAAATCCAACAATATGCTGCATACAAGAGAAACACTTAATTCAAAAAGAAACTCATAGACTGAAAGTTAAAGGCTGAAAAACAGTACTCCATGCAAGGGAACCTGAATAAAAGCAGCAGTGGCTATACTCCTTGCAGATCAAGTGGATTTCCAACCAACACTGATTGAGACAGACAAAGAAGGACACTATATCCTTGTAAAGGGAACAATCCAAGAGGAAGAGATAATAATCATAAATATACATGCACCAATCACTAGTGTGCCCAATTACATAAAACAAACACTAACAGAAATGAAAAATCATATACGCATTAATACAATAGTAGTGGGGGACCTCAACACCCCACTGTCACAGATAGATCAATTAGACAAAAAATAAACAATGAAATACTAGAATTCATTCAAACTCTTGAACAAGAGAACTTAACAGATGTTTACAGAGTGTTCCACCCCACAAAATCAGAATACATATTCTTTTCAACAGCACACAGGTTGTTCTCCAGAATAGACCACATACTCACTCATAGAACATGTTTAAGTAAGTGCAAAGGAATTGAAGTTATCCCCTGTATATTATCAGTCTATAGTGCAATGAAATTGGAGATCCATAGCAAAAGGAACTCAAAAAATTTCATAAACACGTGGAAATTGAACAAAACATTTCTGAATAACCAATGGATCACAGAGAAAATTAAAGAAATCAGACATTTCCTTCAATTAAATGACAATGACAATACGACATATCAGAATCTATGGGACACAATGAAAGCAGTCTTACCAGGAAAATTCATTAGCAGTGAATACTCATTTTAGGAAAACAGAGTGAGCCCAATTAAACAACCCAATGCTGAACCTCAAGCTTCTAGAAAAAGAAGAGCAGGACAAACCCAAACCTCATACAAGGGAGGAAATTATAAAGATCTGAGCAGAAATCAATGCAATGGAGACTAAGAGAATGAAACAAAAAATCAATGAAGCCAAGAGTTGGTTCTTTGAAAGAATCAACAAAATTGACAAAACCTTAGCCAACCTTATCAGAAAAAGGAAAGAAAAGGCCCAAATCCATGCAATTAAGAATGAATAGGGTGAATTACAACAGACTCAGCAGAAATCCAGAGGATCATCAATACCTACTTCGAGAACCTATACGCCAATAAGATGGAAAACACCGAAGCAATGGACAGATTCCTAGATACATACGAATTATCAAAGTTGAACGAAGAAGACCTAAAAATTCTAAATGGCCCAATATCAATCAATGAAATTGAAAACATAATTAAAAACTTACCAACTAAGAAAAGCCTGGGTCCTGATGGCTTCACCACTGAATTCTATAAGACTAGAGAGCAACTACTGCCACTACTGTTTAAACTCTTCAATGAAATTGAAAGGGAAGCAATACTCCCAAATTCATTCTGGGAAGCAAGCATCACATTGATCCCCAAAGCAGAGAAAGACCCAACTGAAAAAGAGAACTATAGGCCAATCTCACTAATGAACATAGATGCAAAAATCCTT